>JAMPIV010001453.1:390000-485273 GCA_024509875.1 Oreohelix idahoensis
CTCTATACTTCACATCAGTGCACAAATACTGCATCTACGGCAGATATATAATAATCAAGGCCTACAAAATCTCTATACTTCACATCAGTGCACAAATACTGCATCTACGGCAGATATATAATAATCAAGGCCTACAAAATCTCTATAGCCCTGCGCAGGCATACATTATCCAAAAACACCTTAGGGCTGACCACCTCAGTCAAAAACCCTGCACACACTGAACCCACGGGAACACACCCCGTTCACACAGTCACGAGAATCTACCGTTCTCTTAACACTGCTCTCAAAAATCCCTGCGGACACTAGCCGCGAGAGCTATTCACACATCACTTAAAACCAGTACAGAAACAGTTCATTATGACCAGAGTTCACCTGCTATCTGACATACTGTCTTCCACGAAACTAAGAGGAGATATCTTTAAACAAATCCATACCAATCTGTAAGCAAGTACTCTAACCCAAAATTAACTCTACTCAACACGTATTTCCCAAGATCATTTCCCTTTCATCACATCTGCACTTATCAGTTTGCCACACTCCCAGGAAAAAAAAAAATGATTATATCATTTTTTTTTGGTTGAAAATTAACTCCCAAAAATTTAACGGTCAATGAAGTTATATCAGATACCTCTTAAATTAATTCCCAAAAATTTTTTTTTAAAAATTAATGAAGTTCTATCAATTACCTACAAAAATATACCTATGACAAGAGAACATAGCACATCTACAAAAATATCATCAATAAATGTAAGATAACGACTAAATCATCCAACATAATCATTCAAGCATACCAAAATAAAAATTAATCTAATACAAAACCCAAATTAAGTATACATAGTACAAACTAAACAGAAAATAAATTATCATACGAGAAAAGACAAAATATGAAATGGGAATATGATAAGAATCAAATAGAATCATAAGATGACAATGAAGACAACAATTCCATACATGTAAAACAAGTAGAATTATAAGAACCGATTACATTATCTAAAGTTATATAATTAACTTAACACTACCAAGAATGAAAGTATAAATAGCGTAACACGAAAAAAGTATACAAGAAGTATGAATTACATCAAAGATGAAACACGGAAGCATAAACAAAATATCAGACAATATTGAAAAGACAACAGACAAGATGTAAAGAAATGACGAATAGTCAACAAAGAGAGATGAAAGTAAAGATGCAAATGTAAAGAAAGTTGGTAACAACACCTAACAATAACTATCTAAATGTAACAACGTATTGTAAAATACAAAAATGCTAAAGTATATTTATATACTAACACAAAAAAGAAAGCTTAAGACAAGCAGAGCATAATAAGTAATTTAACTAAGTTATAAACTTATACATAACCAAAAATAAATTACATCAAATATCACCCAAACAAAAAATTATTAACGATAACACAAGTTCCGCATTGACGCATAGTCAAGCGCTAACAACCAAAAAATACATCCAAACATCACAACATTTTCAAAGAATTAATGTCACTACATAATAGTAACCCTAACATACAATCTAGCGCTGGCGCAGAAAAAAATAAATATCACAATGTTCAAAACACATTTTCCAAAAAAAAGGTACAATACAAAAAATGTTTCTTATCGTTAGGTTAAATAAAAATAGTATTTTTATTTCTAAGTAATATGTAGCTATAATTAATAACTAACAATTAAATTAGCTGAGTAACATAAAAATAATCTTATCTTTAAACAGACACACATCAAAACGTGTAAGTTTTTTTTTTCTCTTCTTTTAAAAAAAAATACATCAAAGAAACGTCACATTGGGTAATAAAATGTTAACTACAAACGAAGTTATAAATATATATAAGTGTAATATTATTTATCTTAACTATGTATTATAATCAGATATATAAATTCTTTAAATGAACAAGAGTATCAGCCGTCGCTGTTAATTCTACCCACTTAATTTAATAGGAAATTTAAGTTAATTCTAGCTGACAAAAAATCGAATCGTTTAAATTATCAAATGTCATAATTTAGAAAAAATGAAAACCAAGTTTCAGAATACGTCCTTAACTTCAACGCAAAATCATTAATAATACATACAAGTTATGTTTAAAATTACCTTTCACTAAACAATTAATTCAAATAATTTGTATATAAATATGTTAACTAAACATGGTATGAAACCCATGATGAAAGACAAAACCAAAATTTTAAGTAGTGCATAAAAACACTCAGGACTATCTATGAAAATGACTATTACATTGTCTCAGTAAATAAGTATGAGCATAGAAATTATTTAATGCATAATTAAAATACAGTCACATATGTAACAACCAAAACACTATGGCAATCAAATGTTACAAAGATTACATAATATTTCATTAACAACATATAAAGTTCTATACTAAAGAATACAATAACATTCAGTGTTTGTAAACAGAACAAAAAATAAACAGGACCTTTGAAAAAAAACAAAACAAAAAATTCCTTCGAGGTCTTGCGAACATCTCATCAACACGCAAGGTGACATCATGACACGGTGGGTTAACGTACTGGCTAGGCTCGCTTGAATGGATAAATGGTACATAGTGATCTATATCTCTCGCAGGTAATGTCAAATTAGAATGGTGATCCCTCGCAAAGTCGCTCGCTGTGAGACAATACAAATGAAAATATCTATTTTAATCCATGGTAAGATTATGAGTGAACACGGAAAATTCACTTTACAATTACCCGACCTCCGTGGTGTAAGGTTGTGGCCCTCCTGCGATGTCAACAACTCTCGTCACATAGCAGACAACATAGAGAAAACTTGACCTATAATTCACAGTTGTCAGTGCGGTAGGCTGAAAAAAAATTTACTACCTTCACAAGACCGAGATGATCTCTCAAATCTATCAGCATGACAAGCAAAAGCATTTAAGAACCTATTACCGTTCCTATTACTCTGATTGCTAATAATCTTGCTCTTATGTGGAGCACAGTTAACCTGGTTGCGATCTGTATAATTTCTTTTGAGAGCATTGTTATTTGCTCTATCAACACCGTTGTACTGATTTAAATCCCAGTTACAATAGTTATTCTTAATACTTCTTCCCAGATAACAATGTCTATCAGATAGAACTGGCTTTTTAGCAGAAAAATTATTACTTGACTGATGAACTTTCATATAATTACTTCTGCTATAGTTTTCAAAACTTTTAGAATCACAATGTTGAGATCTGTCACATTTTTTTTTTTGTTTTTAGGCGAAGAAACGTTACCGTAGGATGAACTCCCTTGGTACTTTATAACCTTAGGGTTATGTCTCCTATCACAACTATTTTTTTCTTTGCTTGTGGCAATGTGTTTAAAAAATGAGTCACACTGCCTTGACTGGGTATGACTAGAAGGTTTGACAATCTCTTTATTTTTTTTCACAACATTTGCTTCCTTCATGGAACAAGCAGTAGTATGTTTGTTACTTGTTACCAATTTATCAGATCTGTCAATAAATATGCGGTTGGTTTTTAACACACTGACTTGAGATTTAGCACTGTTTCTTTTCTTATCTACAGAACTGGATATTACTGTAGATTTTCCTTTGTTATTCTGCCGCCAGCAATCATTATCATTGGAATCATCTGTATTGCGTGAGAAGTTATATCTCCCACGGAAAGATCTATGTCCACCATTCTTGACCGTAGAATCCGCAAAAAGTGTAGAAGGCTGGCTTTTTGCTTTAGTGTTCTGATGATAAGCAACTTTCTGTCTATCCCTGTCACCATTGACAGAAGACCACGTATTGCTATTCAAGACTACGTCAAGCAGACCATATATTCTTCTTCTTGCTTCTGCAATCTCAATGTCTCTAAGTGCAATCTGTTCACTTAATCTCTTGTTTAAACTATCAGCTTTTAAGACCTTGCAGCTTTCCTCTGCTAGCAAATTTTCAATCTTAATCAATTTGTCTTTCTCCATCATTAATTCTTTCACTCTCTCTTTATCAACCCTCTCAATCTCAATATCATGACTATTCGTAAGCCTATCAACCTTCTCTAGGGATATAGTATCCTTTTCTTTAATTTGGCGACCACAAATCTCCGTCTTCTCTTGAACTTTTTGAGTCAGATTTCTAACTTCGCCATTTTTTTTCCCAATCTGAGCTTCCATCTCTTTAATTTTGCCTAATGCCGAGTCTAATTTTGCTCGAACACAAGCAAGCTCAGAATTAGATTTACATAAATCACCTGTAAGTTTAGTCACTTTTTCCTGTAGCTTATTCACTTCAGTAGTACTTTTTAAGCAACTTTCCCTTTTCTCCTGTGTACTTTGTTTTATATCTCCTATTTGCTTCTTCTCTTTTAACTCCTTTTCCTGATCATCAGAAATGCCGTATTGAATCATCTTTTGTATTCCCTTCCTTATGTGATCGTGTTTAACATTAACATAGTTGCACACAAATCCACGAAATTCCCAAAGTAGCAAATGCGCTAACTCTTTAGCCATCATTAAATGAGGATGAGACTGAAAATTCTCCTCAGCAAACTCTCTTAGAGCTCTTGATGCACACACCAAAAACCTGTCTATAACATGTGACTCAAGCTCTGGGCTTTTTAATCTCTGACAATCTGTCCCTTCCTGAAACAGATACTCTAATACAGGTCTCATATCCTCCGGATCTGTATCAGAATCCATTGTGACTTGTTTACTTAGTCAACCATATATGTCTTAATTAAACTTTCATTATACCAAATCAAGTTTAGATCTCAAATATTGTATCATCAATCCCTGTACATCATCATATTCTATAATTAATCGATATAATTATCGACAACAACAACAATAGTTATCAATAGAATAGGATAGTGCAGATTGAGGCTCGTTGACATGGACAGAAGTGGCAACATTTACACACAACAAAAGCACTTAACTGAAGGTAATCCTGACCCTTTCGCTAACACACTGGATATCACAAAGTTCTAACGTTAAAACACTCCACTGCAGAAAGGTAGAAGGACTAAGCTCTCTTGTCTTCAGATCTCTGCCAAAGAACAGTATGTCCTCAACAATGCATCAGACGACAGGAACCGATCACAGCAACTTTGCAAGTTGTCATTTGAGGTATAAGTGCAGACGAACTCTCCAAAATACTGCACCTATAGTTGAATCTGCATATGGAAAGACTGGAACAAGCACTGTAACAATTATGGCATCAATGTCCCCACATTGGCCACCACTGATAATTACAGAGTTTTTTTAGTGAGGGAGAATCCAAATGTTATATGTAATTAATTATGGTGAAGAAGGTGAGTGTGGTTTGGGACAGTCACTCACAGTAGCGTACACACCAAGTCATGGAATGGTGTAACGTCTGATGTTTTTTTTTAACCAAGGTTTATTACAATTATAACATCACGTGGATCTAGACGAATACAGTTACATCGAAACATGAATCTTCATAATGCAGTTAACATACGGCCCATACACATCCTGGCCTACAAAATCTCTACTCCTCACATCAGTGCACAAATACTGCATCTACGGCAGATATATAATAATCAAGGCCTACAAAATCTCTATACTTCACATCAGTGCACAAATACTGCATCTACGGCAGATATATAATAATCAAGGCCTACCAAATCTCTATACTTCACATCAGTGCACAAATACTGCATCTACGGCAGATATATAATAATCAAGGCCTACCAAATCTCTATACTTCACATCAGTGCACAAATACTGCATCTACGGCAGATATATAATAATCAAGGCCTACAAAATCTCTATACTTCACATCAGTGCACAAATACTGCATCAAATCTCTATACTTCACATCAGTGCACAAATACTGCATCTACGGCAGATATATAATAATCAAGGCCTACAAAATCTCTATACTTCACATCAGTGCACAAATACTGCATCTACGGCAGATATATAATAATCAAGGCCTACAAAATCTCTATACTTCACATCAGTGCACAAATACTGCATCTACGGCAGATATATAATAATCAAGGCCTACAAAATCTCTATACTTCACATCAGTGCACAAATACTGCATCTACGGCAGATATATAATAATCAAGGCCTACAAAATCTCTATACTTCACATCAGTGCACAAATACTGCATCTACGGCAGATATATAATAATCAAGGCCTACAAAATCTCTATACTTCACATCAGTGCACAAATACTGCATCTACGGCAGATATATAATAATCAAGGCCTACAAAATCTCTATAGCCCTGCGCAGGCATACATTATCCAAAAACACCTTAGGGCTGACCACCTCAGTCAAAAACCCTGCACACACTGAACCCACGGGAACACACCCCGTTCACACAGTCACGAGAATCTACCGTTCTCTTAACACTGCTCTCAAAAATCCCTGCGGACACTAGCCGCGAGAGCTATTCACACATCACTTAAAACCAGTACAGAAACAGTTCATTATGACCAGAGTTCACCTGCTATCTGACATACTGTCTTCCACGAAACTAAGAGGAGATATCTTTAAACAAATCCATACCAATCTGTAAGCAAGTACTCTAACCCAAAATTAACTCTACTCAACACGTATTTCCCAAGATCATTTCCCTTTCATCACATCTGCACTTATCAATAGGTCAATGGATCAAATTGACAAATAGAAGGTAGACAACTAGGCCTGCCCCAGTCACCTAGTTTACTATAATAAGAAGAGATAGCACTGTCACATTTAGTTTAATTGGTGCCTTCTTGGACCAGTCTTTAAAACACCCAGTCCAGCGGTGACATTTAGTTTAATTGGTATCGTGACCAGTCCCAAGACATATAAAGGGAACACTGGGACACATATAGTTTAATTGGTGCCTGCTTGGACCAGTCTTTAAAACACCCAGTCCAGCGGTGACACCAACAACTGGGGAAAGTAGAGAAACGTTTTGAGAACCAGCAACTGGGGAAAGTAGAGAAAAGTTTTTAGAACCAACAACTGGGAAAGAGAGAAAAGCTTTGAGAACCAACAACTGGGAAAAGTAGAGAAAAGCTTTGAGAACCAACAACTGGGGAAAGTAGAGAAAAGTTTTGAGAACCAACAACTGGGGAAAGTAGAGAAAAGCGTTGAGAACCAACAACTGGGAAAGTAGAGAAAAGCTTTGAGAACCAACAACTGGGGAAAGTAGAGAAACGTTTTGAGAACCAACAACTGGGGAAAGTAGAGAAACGTTTTGAGAACCAACAACTGGGGAAAGTAGAGAAAAGCTTTGAGAACCAACAATTGGAGAAAGTAGAGAAAGGTTTTTAGAACCAACAACTGGGGAAAGTAGAGAAAAGCTTTGAGAACCAACAATTGGAGAAAGTAGAGAAAGGTTTTTAGAACCAACAATTGGGGAAAGTAGAGAAAAGTTTAGAGAACCAACAACTGGGGAAAGTAGAGAAACGTTTTGAGAACCAACTGCTGGGGAAAGTAGAGAAAAATTTTGAAATATGACAGCTTGTGATCAAGACGAAGAAACCTGAACAGCTTGTGATCAAGACGAAGAAACCTGAACAGCTTGTGATCAAGACGAAGAAACCTGAACAGCTTGTGATCAAGACGATGAAACATGAACAGCTTGTGATCAAGACGATGAAACCTGAACAACTTGTGACCAAGACGATGAAACCTGAACAACTTGTGATCAAGACGATGAAACCTGAACAGCTTGTGATCAAGACGATGAAACATGAACAGCTTGTGATCAAGACGATGAAACCTGAACAACTTGTGACCAAGACGATGAAACCTGAACAACTTGTGACCAAGACGATGAAACCTGAACAACTTGTGACCAAGACGATGAAACCTGAACAACTTGTGATCAAGACGAAGAAACCTGAACAGCTTGTGATCAAGACGAAGAAACCTGAACAGCTTGTGATCAAGACGATGAAACCTGAACAACTTGTGACCAAGACGATGAAACCTGAACAACTTGTGACCAAGACGATGAAACCTGAACAACTTGTGATCAAGACGAAGAAACCTGAACAGCTTGTGATCAAGACGAAGAAACCTGAACAGCTTGTGATCAAGACGATGAAACCTGAACAGCTTGTGATCAAGACGATGAAACATGAACAGCTTGTGATCAAGACGATGAAACCTGAACAACTTGTGACCAAGACGATGAAACCTGAACAACTTGTGATCAAGACGATGAAACCTGAACAACTTGTGATCAAGACGATGAAACATGAACAGCTTGTGATCAAGACGATGAAACCTGAACAGCTTGTGATCAAGACGAAGAAACCTGAACAGCTTGTGATCAAGACAATGAAACCTGAACAGCTTGTGATCAAGACGATGAAACCTGAACAACTTGTGATCAAGACGAAGAAACCTGAACAGCTTGTGATCAAGACGATGAAACCTGAACAGCTTGTGATCAAGACGATGAAACCTGAACAGCTTGTGATCAAGACGATGAAACCTGAACAGCTTGTGATCAAGACGATGAAACCTGAATAGCTTGTGATCAAGACGAAGAAACCTGAACAGCTTGCGATCAAGACGAAGAAACCTGAACAGCTTGTGATCAAGACGATGAAACCTGAACAGCTTGTGATCAAGACGATGAAACCTGAACAGCTTGTGATCAAGACGATGAAACCTGAACAGCTTGTGATCAAGACGATGAAACCTGAACAGCTTGTGATCAAGGCGATGAAACCTGAACAACTTGTGATCAAGACGATGAAACCTGAACAACTTGTGATCAAGACGATGAAACCTGAACAGCTTAGTCAGTAGAAGATCATTGTGATCATTACCCTTGAGCGCCTCAGGGAGCATAGAACAACAACAATAATGTGTTAATCTTCCTGTACCGTGCCATCAGCTTAAGGTATTTATATGTCTTGATCACTCCTGTTATTTCTCTCTCCAGTTCTTTTCTCCGTGTGTTTTTCGCGTCTTCCTTTATGTCACATACTCTGTGGATCACAGAACAAGAAGTAACTTTGTAATACTGTCAACAGATTTCCTTAATCTCTCTCCAACCCATCGCCAGTTTCTTCTTCTCATCTGCTGAATGAAATATAAAAGAACTGTAACCATGATAAGATATATTTTGAAACATCATGTCACGGGTTGCCTCCCCTTAGCTCTGCAGTAGTGGTCCAACAGTGGCCAAAACTCAAGAGTAACTAATGTGGGACTACAAAGGTGTCTACCTTCGCATAAGATTACTCTTGGCAGAGTTGTAGACAAATGGAAAATGATGCTTCTACTTCAAAGGAGTCTTTGATATTCAGAAAAGCGAGAACAATGCTGCATGAGGCTGAGCAAATGTTAACTCTAGTATCTGCCGTCAACTTTTGTGAATGACAGGGTTTTCTTATAATTCGTTAGCTCGTTCAAGCCCCCAGCTGAGTTAATTCAGCGAAATTCCTCTTATTATTATTGTATAGCTCTGTTTAAGTGTGTTTAAGAAACTGTCTGAGACAAACGGATGTAGTACATTCTAAATGATTAAATCAACTTCAGATTTGTGTATATATATATATATATATATATATATATATATATATATATATATATATATATATATATATATATATATATACAATATATATATATTATATATATATATATATATATATATATATATATATATATACAAGTTACAAATTTAATAATCAATTATAGTTAACAGCTTAAAAAATGAATAATTATTAAACAAACAATAATCATCATCGAGTGATGTTATGGAGTATTGGGTAAGAATTCACTTGGCAGCTTTTATGTTTCTACTTAGCTGCCAATGAGGTTCTGCTCCAGCTGATGTTTGTTTCTTTGCAGATAGATGACTGGATCACACTCGTCACGTGTCAAGTTTGAAAGTTGTAGCACGTTCCAAGAAGTGTCAGGGAGTAACTACCAAGCTGGTCCCGCGTCTCTAAGACCCGTCTTATGATGGTGTCTAGCGTCGACTTCAGGCCACTTATACCCTCACTTGTTCCAGAGATAGTACCCTCATCTGGTACAACCGACTAGTGTCCCAAAAGAAGAGGACAAATATCCTCTTGAGTATTGCGTTTTCCTGTCACGCACTCATGTTCCCCCTCTTTTCGTTCCACCATCCCATCTACCTCAGAACTTTTACAATCGCTGAGAATTAATATCAATCCCATTGAGCGGAAACACATTCATTACATTTAGATTGAATAGATTTATATTTACCTTCACATTGGTTGAAAAGGCTGAAACCTGTCATTACATTTAAACTGAATATGTTTACATTTACATCTACACTGGTTGAAGATGTTAATACTGTAATATAATAAGTATGTACATCATTCTTTCATCATTCCCTCCCTGCTCCATATGGAACTTGGGACTACCTCTGCTTTGAGTTCTCTATAAGAAACTCGCATAAAGAGGTCACCAGCCCTTGCAGTTGTGGTTCATGAATTCATCATTCTATATGCTGAGGTTGCCGGCCTTGTATGACTTGGACATCCACTAGCAATTTTCATTTATTAATATTCAGATGTCAATATATATACATATTATTTCGTGTGTTAATAATGCATAATGTAGAATTATAAATGTACAACATACCCCAAAATGTTTTTGGGGTCACTGACTGACTGCTGGCTCAGAGAAATAGTTAAGGCAACTTGTTGAAGGTGCCTCTTACACGTGTTCTGGGGTAATAAGCTCCCACTTTGACTCCGTGTTTCAGATATCTCAGATTCCGATTTTTCTTGCTAATAAGTTTTCCTGGGCTTTTAAATCCTCAAGAGGCTCAAACAAGTCCGGTCGGATGAATGGATTCTGAGTCTATTCTTAACTCTGGCAGGTCTGGTTTTTTCTTGACGAGGTGAATTTTCACAGTGCTTTCAACCGACTAAAGTGTCAGGTTATATTGCAACTTTCGTCCCACGCACGTTGTTGTTTACAGTTAGACCAGGCTCCAATAAGAAATGTTGTTATGTTTACATCTCGAATGCCGCTAAAAGTTACACTCAGGTGTGGTTTGGCGGCGTCTGTTCGAAAACTTTCCACATTGGAAAATTCTACATGTTATTTAAAAGGTCATTTTCCGTATAAGGAGTTGTTATATCCGTCGATTCGTGGTAATGAATTCACTACAACTCCCTACATTATCACAAATAATGTCCTTGTACCACTTCTGTCCGGAAGTTATTAAAACGTTCCGTCTTGCAGGTGCAGATCTGTAATATGTCCGCAGACGGGTAATTTATCTCCCCGTCCTTGTGCAAACCCCGACCCTTGTTTAACCGTCTGGGCTGTGACTCTTCACGACAGTAATTAGTGAATCACAATAGCCATATCAGCGCTAAATGAACTTGCTGGGCGTACGTCATGTTCATCCAAGCGGCCAAGGTTTGGTACACGAGAATTTTACCAACATGACTGTCGGTCAATATTGCAACATCTGTCTACTCTCTCAGCAGGGATGGTCAGGTAAACAGACACGACGAATTATTACGGAGAAGAAGTGTAAACAATGACTCTTAAATAACCATACTGCCAGAGAGGAAAAGAGAGCGAACCCAGTTATGTGACACATCAACCCAGTTATGTGACACATCAACAAAAATACTTATCCTTGAAGTTGATTTTCTTAGATCTGACACCGAGATATAATTTGTTCAAATATACATTTAACTATTCATAAAACCGTGAGATTTTTATATAACTGTTCAGATACATTATTATTCATTAAACCGTCAGTTTTTGTCTACTGTGCATACCTTCACAGTTCCTCGCACTATTTTTTTTTCTTAACTTTTTCCATACAAATATCTCAAATCTTAATTTTTTTTTTTTTTTTTTAAGTCTGAATTTGCGCAGGTTGTGTCACAAATGCCGTACATCACCCAGAGACAGGGGGCGGTCAGATCAGAACACGCGAGCATCAATTTAAAATCAGATCAATGACATTCAAATTAAAGGATATTTTTGGCGCCAGGCGCTCTTTACGCCCCAAAAGTTGCCAGGGTTGAAAGAAAAAAATGTAGTGCTAAATTTTCGTGTGACCGCTTCAAATTTTAAGGCAGGATTTGAATTCACTTGACACCGCCTTAACCTGACGATAAGGGGACATTACTGCCGTCCATATTTGCAAGTTTGTTGTAGACATCAATAGCGGAGAGAACTCATAGATAGTCACAAACAATAACATTGAGAATCATATCGGGAGCTATGGAGACAACACTTAGTAAAGAACTCGAGCAAATTACATACCTTCAACTAATGGAGGATAGAAGACGTAACAGGGCCCAGAAACAAGCCGAAAAATTCAGGAGACTAACAGACAATTCAATGTACATATAATAAATGCTCTTGGAGGAGAAGACTCGACCGAAGCAACTTTGTAGAATCAACCACAAGAAAAATGAGAGCAGATCCCATGAATGCGGTATCAACAACTAAATCTATTTACAATGCGCACAAGCTTCCAGTTTGGAAACAACATGGCTTCCCTGAATTGACAGAAAATATTCCTGGAATTGAGAAAGAAATGCGAGACTGCAACAGAGAGAAAAGTTATATCGACAAAATACATAGAGAAACATTACCCACGCAACATCTGGACCCGTGCATACATGTAACAGTGTAGACTACTACGTCGCTACAACTGTTAGCCTTATAGTAAAGTACTTATGAATGACTAGTTAGAGATAAATAAAACACTAGTCAAGAATCAATGACATCATCAGTCATGACACACATGAACCCATGATGTCATCAAACCATGTGTGGCCTCCATACAAGTCAGACCGGAAAACATTTAGATTAGAGAGAACCTTGAACAATGGTTGGTCATCCTCACTTAGAAACAATAATTTTAGACTAGATGTTTCGTAGTTAGTTAGGTTAAAGATTATTTCAACAGTCAGCTAGGCCCCAAAACCAATCATAAGAAGGTTTCCGGTCTTAACTCCAATGAGAAATATTTCATCCGGCAAGCCATAGTACCGGACTAGTATAAAGACTGATGCATCATAGTAACCAGTCAGAGCTTGAGACATTATCTCAGAGCTAGAGTCAAACCAACATAAAGCGTTCTCTTTCGAGGTGTGGAGCAACATGGCGCATCCCCTACTGAGAACGCAAAGCCTTTGACTCAAACGGTTAGAACAAGAATATAACCGTCTAGAGATCCCCTACCAACCAGGGTAATTAGTGACCCAGCACTAACCCCTGCTACAATTATATTGTGGTTTATTCCACGTTTTCGTAAGTTCGACTTAGTTTTGATCAAAGTCTCGTTCGAATTTTAATTTAGCTAGGATTTCCACAGTGAGTAGACATGCCACAAAACATCTACTGAGGAGCCGTAAGCCTTTTGCCATCGAGGCTAAAGCTGGCAGTTTTTCCTTTCCTCCCCACCAGAAATTTATCTCGAGCTGCCACTTTTTGCAATGGAAACGAAATGAAATAAAGAATATCTTTTATAACCATTTGGACTTTTCAAATATACTGCTCTATTGGAAATTTTCATTGACTGTTAAAGTTGCTGTTTATAGTCAACCCTTCAAGTTCAGTTTTAAAACTACACAGGCACTTACGAGTATTCCTGATTACCTGGGTTGTTCCTTACTTCTGGAAGCAACATCTCTGGTGTATAACCAGTCTTCCACAGAAGAACTACACTAAAGAAAGTCTTGTGATTATTTCCCTTAGCACAAGCGATCTACAGATTTTCCTCCCTTTCCCCGGTCACATAGGACTTGATTTGGTGCCGTTCCTTACCTCCTCCTCCTCCGGTCACATACACACATGGATCAGCAACAAATACAACAGAAGATGAAGGTGAAGGAAATTATCTGAGTTTAAGCACTAGTACACACAAAAATATGTCAGTGGTAACAGAACCATTCTCAAGCAACTTCAGAGCAGAGGCAGAGGCTTTGACAACTGCAGCAGAGATTCTAATGATAGAGGAAAGCACCGAGAGACAAGTTGCATTCTTCACAGAATTAATTCTTCACAGTAAGTAATTGCAACGCTGAAGAGCCAGACCAATGCAGACCTGGAAGACATAAGAGTAATACTCCACAAACTATGTCAGCGATTCAAAAGAGTTGTAATACAAAATGGATCCCATCTCACTGTAACATCCCCGGCAATGAAGAGGCTGACGTATTGACGAAATAATGTGGAAAGCTACCACAACCTGATAATACAAACATAACTTTCGAAGAAGCAACGAGTTTTATCAGAAGCAGTGTGACGATGAAACTCAGCCGACCCTGAAGTATTAGATGATATGGTAGAACCCTCATAACATCTGTACCCCCGAATATTGTTGTAATTTTATCGTCAACGGGAATTCTTCCACCTGGGCTCATTAGCAATGCACAACAGAAACGTGGAATTCCCCCTGGGCTCATTAATATGCATCAGAGCAGAGTGGACTCGCCACCACGTTTGCTATTAATATGTAGACTTATCTTCCGTGCATTCTGGACATTGCTTTGTCTAAAGGGGAGGTAAAACCACGCCTACTGAAACCTCTAGAGCAATCATAAGCAAGCATTTCGTTACACCTTTCTTTCATACCTGCCTTAAAGGCGTTGCCTAAATCAAACGAAGAAAGTGGCTACGATCAAAGCAGTCATGGTCCACAGAAGCAGCGTCTCAGCGGCATTTCGCGTCTCCGTGTTAACCAGAGGAGAGCGCTGAAACGCTCGAAGACTAAGACGAACGGGAGAGACGAGCCGGTCAGGAAGTGAGTAATCGGACGAGGAACGGGCGGCTAGAATCTCGATTTACCCTGACTTCAAGAAAGGTATTAGATTCTAACATGTCCCCCTAATCTGTCATTTCATTTCATATATATAGAGACCGTGTAGAATGCCATTTTATCACTCGTTTGCCAGAGATTTACAGAAGCACTAGCAATAGCCAAATCTTGTTAGATTTCCCCTGGAATTGTGGATATATAGCAGTGAATTCTATTCTGTGCTAAACGGTATAATATGTATTAGTTTCTAGTGATCAGTGGTCTAGTTCATTCATTTTTTATTTCACTGGATTTTGTGTTGATTTAAATCTATTAAATTAAACCTATCTCAAAAGTTCCAGTTGAAAATTTAATGATATATCTATTACATTATTTCCAAAAGATAATAGATGCTTAAACGTTTAAATTAACTTTTAAAGTCGCGAAGGAATTTATAACTAATTAATTAAGTTAAGTCCTATATATAGATGTGTGTTTTAACCATTAGACTCGCGAAGTGCTTTCTTAATATATATAATTAAATACGCGAGTGTATATAATAGTCTTAACGGTAAATTTATCGCGCTTTAGAATGTTATTTGATTTTTCGGTATAATTACATGTTTTCTGTCTTTAATATAGGGTGATCATAACCTTTGCGTCCCAGCAAAAACATTGTATAGAGTCCTCCAGACTCGGTTCTAAAAAAAACCTCCAGATATTTTGATGAACAGTTTAAATTTTAATCTTGAGACGATCCTGTTGGGGTCCAGAAATAAAGTAAATCCAAGAACAATTTACCACGTCATCAATTATATTAAGATTAGCTGGAGAAGAACTTTGCCAGAGCTATATTTATATTTTAGTTACTGCTCTACTGCGAAAGAGAATATAAATCTTCTGAACACTGACTGTGCATATTTGTCTTCACTGGATTTTAAACCCCTCGAAGTAAACCATACCTCACTGGTCAGTTGTTGTCATCTAGCGTGAGAAGTTTTTTTTACCACCAGCGGTGAAATCAAAGAGACCACACCATTATCTTCACCTGTATCCGTGACCGTGCCATCCCTTAGAAACTTTTCCTCTAATCAAAAACCAACAGAACACTTAGGCTTCTTCCAGCGATTACGAGAATATTTGCTACAAGCCAACCTCGCTAATCTGGGGCTGAACGAAGGAAAGACATTTTTCATTTTGTCTAGTGTTTAACGGCTGTTGTGTATTTTTCTATGGAGTGCCAGATTCTACGATCGGTAAGTGTGTGTGAGTAAATGAGTGTTGGCCATGACGAGCGTGCATGAATGACATGAGATTTATTTTGCAACCATTTTAATTGCCTACCTGGTAAATACTTTTACTGTATTTTCTTGTTTGATCTTTAAGTGGGATTTTAAAACTCTGTTTATTCCCCACCCCCTTACATTTGCTTAGTAGAAGGGAAAACAATTGAGAATAACAGGACTATTTCTACCACCCATACCTAGTACTGTAACACCTTTTTTCAGAGTAACTAAATTTACTGTTGGGTTACATTATCTATTTTTCTGATAACTACCTATCTTTGGACTGGGTTTATCTTTTTGTCTATTACAAGCGGGAGGGGCAGATTGGATACTCCTCCTCATACACCCCCCCCCCCCAATCTTGTTATGTGTATTTTCTGTATCTATGATAATTTTCTGTTATCTGATAAATGTTGTGATTGATTTAAATGATAAATATACATCACAAAACTTTTAGTACGGTGTTGGAAGACCCAAGCCCAAATTACCCATATTTGTTTACAATAGTTTGTATTCACGTAACGTCCGTGTGTTTGAAACACCAAATTGGTGTGAGCTCATGTATGTTTGGAAACTGGCAAATAATTGTTTAGCCAGGAGAGTTTAAGGAGTAGATTGAGAGAAAAGGATTGTCGTAAAGGAGTCTGTCCTTACTCTCCCCAGCACTCTGTGAAGCAACTACTTACTTTCTAACCCTTCTATCATAGAGCCTTCACCATCATTCTTCACTCTAAACGGAGCCACTATTTCTAAGACTTCTCTCGAAATAAATTTACGACAAGCAGATACAGGAACATATTGGACGCAGAGCATCTAGGTCTCCCAAAAAAATATGATGTATATTATCAGCTGAGAGGAAGAGAACAAGTGGTAAACAATAGACTCCGCACCAGCCACAACAGATTGTGATACCATCTATTCAACAAGCTTAAGATAGGAACTACCGATCAGTGTAACCGTCTTCTTCTTCTTCTTCCGTCCTTAGCCACCGACCGTCAAAGCAGTCAGTGGCCATTACGCCTAGTGGCGTCTTAGGGCAACAGCAGATAGGTTTTCTTTGTCATTGTTTCCCATCATGCCTATTGGCGTCTTTAGGGCAACGGCAAATCAATCCATTTGCTGTTGTTTCCGTAATCGAAGTGACTGGCAAACGGGTGATCAGCCCGTTGGTCAGTGTAACCGTGGCACTGATAAAATGACTGCTGAACATTTGCTTCAAAGATGCTGAACATCTGCTTCAAAGATGCTGAACATTTGCTTCAAAGATGCTGAACATCTGCTTCAAAGATGTTGAACATCTGCTTCACAGATGCTGAACATCTGCTTCAAAGATGCTGAACATTTGCTTCACAGATGCTGAACATCTGCTTCAAAGATGCTGAACATTTGCTTCAAAGATGCTGAACATTTGCTTCAAAGATGCTGAACATTTGCTTCAAAGATGCTGAACATCTGCTTCAAAGATGCTTAACATCTGCTTTAAAGATGCTGAACATTTGCTTCAAAGATGCTGAACATCTGCTTCAAAGATGCTGAACATTTGCTTCAAAGATGCTGAACATCTGCTTCAAAGATGCTGAACATCTGCTTTAAAGATGCTGAACATCTGCTTCAAAGATGCTGAACATTTGCTTCAAAGATGCTGAACATTTGCTTCAAATATGCTGAACATCTGCTTCAAAGATGCTTAACATCTGCTTCAAAGATGCTTAACATCTGCTTCAAAGATGCTGAACATCTGCTTCAAAGATGCTGAACATCTGCTTTAAAGATGCTGAACATTTGCTTCAAAGATGCTGAACATCTGCGTCACAGATGCGGAACATCTGCTTCACAGATGCTGAACATCTGCTTCAAAGATGCTGAACATCTGCTTTAAAGATGCTGAACATTTGCTTCAAAGATGCTGAACATCTGCTTCAAAGATGCTGAACATCTGCTTCAAAGATGCTGAACATTTGCTTCAAAGATGCTGAACATTTGCTTCAAAGATGCTGAACATTTGCTTCAAAGATGCTGAACATTTGCTTCAAAGATGCTGAACATCTGCTTCAAAGATGCTGAACATCTGCTTCAAAGATGCTGAAAACCTGCTTCAAAGATGCTGAACATCTGCTTCACAGATGCTGAACATTTGCTTCAAAGATGCTGAACATCTGCTTCAAAGATGCTGAACATCTGCTTCAAAGATGCTGAACATTTGCTTCAAAGATGCTGAACATCTGTGTTACGTGCAGTCTTTGATATCTTACAATATTATACATTGGTATACTTGTTATGTTCGCAAATATTTTGTAAACAAAATAGTGCTTAAGGAAAAGTCATTATTGAGTTACTTCCCTTGAAAGTTGTGTCGGCTCTTTCGATCGAACTCCGCGGATAAATCCAGTTTTCTGCGATTTATTCTTTGTTTGGGTAGTAATAGATTGTTCTTGCTTCAGAATATCTATGGCCTGAATTTATGTGTATTGTTTGTCTGAGTAGGACGAGTCTGTCTTATATCTGTATATCTTTACATATCTAAGTCGAACTATATGTTCTGTTGTCTCAAAGGCTATTCGGCGGATGTGTCGCTAGAGTGTGGTGTGATTTGGCTTCGTCCCGATAGGGACTGTGTTTTCTATGTCGGCCTGTCGCCGGGGAAAAAGTGATCTCAGTATTTGTGGGGAAAGTGATAGTCGTCTAGATCTATCGTGTATGCTTTGCCCCAGTGTTTAGTCGTATTGCCAAGGAATGGCAGAACCATATTTCTGACACCAAGGTAATAATAGACACTCTTATGAACTCTCGTACGAAGCCACCATTTTCGATAGGTACGATTTGAATGTCTAAGAGAATATATTTGACTCGATGAAAACGACTTCGATTCCTAGCAGCACTATACCCTGTAGAATGCAGTCAATTGTTCATGACCAAATCTACAGAGCAATGAAAGATTTAATGAATGACTAACTTTAGGACAGATTCCTTATCTGTATCCAAACGTGAGTGACAGCTCACGAGTGAAGCCATCTTGGAACCAAAACATGTAGTGACTTTCAAGAAGAGAAAAGGGATGCCCGTATTATCGCTTGATTAGTCCAGAGATCACTGCTACACATGAGAACCCATTGCTAGCGGTTCAATATTATTATATGGAAAAATATGTGCTGAACATTATGTTGAAGAATCGTCGCTAGACGAGATTAGGTCTAGAAGCCATCTGAAATATTATTTATAAGCTGACGTGCTCAGTCAGTGAAGTCAGTTGATATATATGTATGGGCGATACTGAGTGCTTGGCTACTGACAGTCCATTATACAATTATTCTACATGAGTGCCCATGTAACATTGCAAGACCATTTATCCACTGTACTATGATGTATTATGCCAACCTGTGATTTGTCACTATCTGTGCTGTCGAGTGTATACGTCCAATTAAACTGTAGAAAGGTACACAGTCGTTGGTGTCGATGACTTCCAGCCATACATGAGTGTGAGAAAAGAACATTTGTCAACACCACGAACCCTTATTATCATTCGCACATTATACACTCAATCCATGTCTACACACCACTGCGTAGGTCAAGTTGACATTCCATACACTACCGTGGAGCAAACAACACCATAGAGATCTTATCAACTGATGATGATGATGATGATGATGTCTGCTTCCATCCACTTATATTTATCTTTTGGTGGATATCACTAACTGGAATAAATAAACGACTTTATCAACTGGTGGACCAGCTTTCTGGGTTTGACCTCGCAGAAGTTCAGAAGTCAACAGATTACCGATACCAGACCGTTTCCTGTGGCTGATACGACATACTTGCAGTATTGGTTTGCTATTTGTCAACACTTTGTCACGTGACCTGTCAAGTGAATGCAGTATGTAGGTCAGCGTTGTTGACATTTTTACATTAGACATTACAGAGTTTCACAGAACAGTTGGATCAATTCTTGTCAATATTAACAGGAAGACAGTATGAGTGAACTAAGAAGTCCTATTTTCATCGATGGATCTTCTTGTTTTCTGTATATGAACTTTAATATTTAAGGCCAGAATGTTTAATTGAATAAAGTGGCAGTTTGTTTATTTTCATAAAAATAACTTTGCCATTACTGTAAAACTGAGCCTATTTTGCAACACATACTATCATACACATAATTTATATATATTTATGTTTACATGTTATTTGTTTGTATAGTATGTTAGTTTCTATGTCAGCGGGTTGTGTTTAAGGTTGGGCGGCGTCCTCACAACAGAATATCCCACGTCATAGAGGGTCCGTTGTGGGCGTTTTCTATAGGTGCAATTTTCTTGATTGAAAATTTGCTGCGACAACTGTTGCTTTTGTGTTAGCTGTGAAGACTGTAATTATTGTTATTTTTGTAATATTT
The DNA here is from genome assembly GCA_024509875.1 of Oreohelix idahoensis. Taxonomy (NCBI): domain Eukaryota; kingdom Metazoa; phylum Mollusca; class Gastropoda; order Stylommatophora; family Oreohelicidae; genus Oreohelix; species Oreohelix idahoensis. The sequence goes on from JAMPIV010001453.1 coordinate 410,366, forward strand.
CTTTGTTCTTTAGTTTTGTTTTGATTTGTTTGTAATTTGTTGGTCTAACCTTTTCTATCTTTCAGTTCTATTCACAATTTATATTCATATACTGTGACGTCATTTGTGTTGTTATTCTTTGCAGATTCAGTGATTATTTTCATTGATTTCCCTATTTGATTTATTTTGATTTCTGCAAACGTTCTTGTATTGTCAGTCCTATTTGTACTTTATGTATTCTGTTGGTTGACATATGTTTTATATAGGTATATTTCATAAGACACAATTGCCTGTGCACTGCACTTGGATTATGGTATAAACCAGTACCTGATTATTATTACTGTTATACAAGACCTTATTAAGGCTTGTGACCCACAGATATTGGGATAGTATACTGATTAATCAAGTCATTAAGAACTTGTGGTATTATTATTATTTCAGGTGATTAGTATTATTGTTAGACACCATGTCTACATTAGAATACTTCATTATACAAGGGAAAGCCCTTGATAAAACTGGTCAACAATTAGAACAATGGGCTGTTGCTCAATATGACAAAGCATTAGCTGCAGAAGAGAAAAAAGCTGCTGCAGAAGAGAGAAAAGCTATGGCGGAAGAGAAAAGATTAGAAAGAGAAGCTGAGGCTGCTGCTGAACAAAAGAAATTGCAGATGCAGGTGGAGGAAAGGAGATTTGAAGCTGAACAAAAAAAATTAGAAAGAGAAGCTGCTGCGGAACAAAAAAGATTAGACAGTGAAGCTGAACAAAAAAGATTAGACAGGGAAGCTGAACAAAAAAGATTAGACAGTGAAGCTGAACAAAAAAGATTAGACAGGGAAGCTGAACAAAAAAGATTAGACAGAGAGGCTGAAGAAAAAAAAGCAATAAGAGAACATGAATTTGAGTTGGAGAAATTAAGATAGACAAGTATGAGTAATGTTAATCAGGCATCTAGTGGTAATGGTAAACCTTCTACTTACAAGGTTAAGGTTCCACCGTTCAATCAGTCCAGTGACGATATTACATTCTGGCTGGATAGATTTGAACGTTCTTGTCGTACACATAATGTGGATAAATCACAATACGCTAATCAATTATCAGAAAACTTGAAAGGTGAATCTTTGACTAGATTATGCCTTGTAGGAGAAGCAGATAAGGATAATTATGATGTCATTAGGGCGGCTTTGATAAAAAAAATATCAGCTAAGTGAGGAAGGCTATCGCCTTTTATTTAAAACGATGGTGCCTGAGACGGGTGTAGAATTCTCAGAATTCACTGCAAAGGCACGTCTCACAGTTGATCGTTGGATTGAGCTTTCCAAAACAGAAAAAACGTATGAAGGACTTATGGATTTGTTGCTCAGAGATAAGATTATGTCATGTGTGAACAAACCTTTCCTTGAATTTATACATGAGCGTAAACCCAAATCTCTAAAAGAAATGGAAGAATATTGTTCCCAATATGTCACTGCACACCCCGACGTGACTTTTGGCAACACTAAGATTAAGGAGAGTATGCCAGTTGCTTCAGCAACACCATACAATCCCAATTATTCACACAGATTTCAGGGACCTCAAAACAGATTTGATAAAAAAGGTAACCATAATAGTTATCAAAACCAAGGTAACCAATCATTTCAGGGTTCTTCTTCAAAGAACTGGAGACGACCTGATAGCTTTCGACACAGGGGTGGTCATAATTATAGGAATTTCCGTAGAGGAAGTAATTATAGAAACTATCAGGGTTATCCGTCTTGGAGTCAACAAGATCATAATTACAGAGATACTCATTATAATGAATATGATAATGGTAACCAAGGGAACTATGACTCAAACCCAAATAGGGGTTACAATAGAGGTAACAATAACTACAGAGGTGATAATAACCGAGGTAGATCTCAAAACAAAAGACATAAACCACATTTTCAGGCAAACTCTGTACAACAAGAGTCCCATGAAGCCTATAAACAGAGTAAAGATAATAATGATGCTAGTAATATGGCATGTGCCGCTTTTGATTTTGGGAGAGCATCTCAGTGCCCCCAATGCAAAACGTTATTTGAGCCAACCACAGTGTCTACTTTAAGCTGTGGCCATCCTCTTCCTGCTCTTCCGGCATCAGTCGCGCATGATGGAAGAGGTTCTCTTGTCTTACATAAGGGTTTAGTGAATAACAATCCAGTCTCTGTGCTATTTGATTCTGGATGCACCACAATTGGTGTTAGGCAGTCACTCGTCGATCCTTCCCGCGCAACTGGACAAGTAGTCAAATGTGTAACATTTGGCGGCACATTAGAGAAATACTCTACTGCTATCATTAGGATTGCTACTCCTTTCTTTACAGGAGATGTACACGCATGTCTTCTTCCGAATCCGATCGCTGACCTCATCATCGGTCGCATTCATGGAGTCAAGGAATGCACTCCGCAACAAATTTCCACGTGGGAAAGGCAAAACATGCAGATTGCTAACGCTGTAGTCACTAGAGCTCAGGCTCTTAATATGCCTCAAACTTCATCTACTGAAGATAATGAAGTGCATAACCAAGATAATCCCTTGGTAATTTCTCGTGACTCGTTTATAAAACAGCAAGAAGATGATCCCACTCTGAAGAAATTCTTCATTCTTGCAACTAAAGGTGATCCGAATAAAGACACAAGTCGTAAATCGTGGATTACAAAGAAGAATGGCGTACTTGTACGTATGGTTCAAGACTCCATTACGTCAAGTCATTCTCAAATCCTGGTTCCCAAGAATTTGAGAGTTAAAATTTTGCAGCACGCTCACGACTCTCAGTGTGCTGGACACATGGGTTTTTCCCGTACTAAGTCAAGAGTCCTTGCGGCTTTCTTTTGGCCATTGGTAAACAAGGACATACGGATTTATTGTCGATCTTGTAAAGTATGTCAGGAAGTTAAATCCAAAGGTCCACGGCATGCTGCACCCATTCAGGCGGCGGACATTCCTATTCGGCCGTTCCAAAAAATGGCTATAGACATTATTGGTCCATTTAAGATCAAGTCTGCCAGAGGACATCAGTTTATCTTGACGTGTGTTGATATGTGCACACGTTGGCCAGAGGCTATTCCTCTGAAGAGCATTACTACTGCTGATATTGCAGATGCTCTTTGGCTTATATTTTCTCGTCTGGGGTTCCCCGGAGAAATATTGTCAGACCATGGCACCCAACTAATATCAGATACCATGTCTCAAGTAATGTCTACTCTGCAGATAGATAGATCTTTAAGTAGTATCTACCATCCAATGTCTAATGGTATGGTCGAACGCCTTAATAGAACACTTAAAAACTTACTGGGGAAGATAACTGAGGATCATCCTCAAGACTGGGACAGAGTTTTACCTGCGGCCCTCTTCGCTTACAGAGAGGTACCCAATGAACATACGGGATTTTCTCCCTTTGAACTCGTCTTTGGCGCGCGTCCGCGTGGCCCTATGTCGTTGCTTCACGATCTCATAACATCTGACAATATTGACGATGACACAAAGTCATCCTACGAATATGTCATCGCGTTGAAACAAAAGATTATCGAAGCATGCAAATTAGCAACTTCTTCTTCTGAATTTGCGAAACAGAAGGCAAGGCAATTTGCCAATAAGAAGAGATGCTTACGACAACTTTGTCCTGGTGACAAAGCATTTGTATTACTACCTTGTAGGGAAAACAGATTACTTATTTCTTGGAAAGGTCCGTACGATATAATATCGAAAATTTCCGATGTCGACTATATTGTCGATATTGATGGGAAGCATAAAACCTTCCACATCAATATGCTTACTGAATTCCATGAACGTCCGGATTATTTGCAACCCATTTTCCAAGCAACGGACAATTCTCCAGTACAACATGGTCATTACTCATCACTGTCCGTGATACAGGATGAGGAGACAAGTTTTTCAGATGTAAATCTTCCTCTTCCAATGATCCCACTTCATTCTAGTGAATCATGGAAGAACGTTACTGTCTCTCCTGATTTGTCTCTAGGAGAACAGCGACAAGTTTCAACTATGTTGCAAACATTTCAGGATGTACTCACTGACAAACGCATGTCATTGAACATGACATTGTTCTAACTGACCACACTCCTATTAGGGTTAGACCTTATTCTATACCTATACATTTTCAAGCACAGGTCGAGAAAGAGTTGGATGAGATGATAGATTTGAAAATAATCGAACCATCCACCTCTGCATATTCTTCGCCGATGGTTATTGTGCGTAAAAAAGACAATAACATACGTCTTTGCGTTGACTATCGAAAATTGAATCAAGTAACGAAGTTCGATGCCGAACCTATGCCTTTACTGGAAGAGCTACTTACTCGACTCTCCAAATCTCATTTTTTCACTAAACTTGATTTGTCTAAAGGATATTGGCAAGTTCCTTTATCTGAACGCGCCAAACCTCTCACGGCTTTTTCAACACCTAGAGGTTTGTTCCAATGGAATTTTATGCCTTTCGGTCTTATGAACGCACCAGCTACATTCGTACGCATGATGCGCCGAATCCTATCTTATCGGTCAGATGTCATTGCATATCTAGACGACATCTGTCTTTTCAGCGATACTTGGGAAGATCACTATTCAGGGTTAGATGAATTGCTGTCTACTTTGCGTGAGCACAACCTGACAGCGAAACCCTCTAAAGCCTATATTGGTTTTAGCGAAATTTCTTTCCTAGGCCACCGAGTTGGTCATGGTTTCCTAAAGACAGAGGACCATAATATTAGTAAGATACTTAACATCTCAATCCCTAAGACTAAAAAAAACAGGTGAGAAGTCTGTTAGGTCTTATTCAATTTTATGGCAGATTCATTCAGAATCTATCCTCTATCATGGCACCTCTCTCAACACTTCTAAAGAAAGGTTCGCCTAATGTGGTCCACTGGTCTCAGGAATGTCAATGCTCTCTGGATAAGATTAAAACATTGTTTTCAACACCACCTATTTTAGTGCTACCCACTAAAGATAAGACATTCGTTCTTCGTAGTGACGCTTCATCCACTGGGATTGGAGCGGCACTAATGCAAGAGTACTCTGGAACTCTGCATCCTGTAATGTATATTTCCAGAAAACTTAATGCGGCAGAAAGGAATTATTCGGTTTTAGACCGTGAGCTATTAGCTATGGTTTGGTCGATCCTCAAACTACAGAGATTCCTTCTAGGCGCACATTTCATAGTAGAAACTGACCAAAAAGCTCTTACTGCTATACAGAGTAAGAATTTGAAGAGCTCGAGGTCTACTCGATATGCAATTGCTCTTCAACCTTTTCACTTCTCTGTGCGAGCTATTCGTGGATCAGATAATGTGATGGCAGACATTCTGTCAAGATGCCCACATGATTCCACATAACTATTAGGGCTTAGACTTCTTGATATGTCTAGTTCTATAGTAGTTCCTTTTCTATATCATGATAGATACACATTCGTAATTTAATAATATAATGATTGTATCACTACATAGCGGTTCATTGATGTTTATTCACCGCTGTGCTTTGATGATTTTTTCTTCATAAATCATAAATTTAAGATATCTAATATGAAATGATGATATGAATTTTTTTTAGGCATTGTGTAATTGCCAGAATTGTATTATACTTTGATGACACCTTCCTGGAAAAATATACTTGTAGAGAAATAATTTCTCTCAGTTTATGAGACACATTCTCACCAGTCGCTCGATTAGTCGACTTAGCCTCATATTAGGCGTTATAGGTATTCCTGATATTTTCATCTGCGCATTATTCATGCGTTGTGAGCCTATTGTACGTTGCTCCTAGATGTATTTCAAAAAAAAAAAAAAGTTCCATTTTTTTTTCCCCGGGAGGTGTGGTAAGACTGTTACGTGCAGTCTTTGATATCTTACAATATTATACATTGGTATACTTGTTATGTTCGCAAATATTTTGTAAACAAAATAGTGCTTAAGGAAAAGTCATTATTGAGTTACTTCCCTTGAAAGTTGTGTCGGCTCTTTCGATCGAACTCCGCGGATAAATCCAGTTTTCTGCGATTTATTCTTTGTTTGGGTAGTAATAGATTGTTCTTGCTTCAGAATATCTATGGCCTGAATTTATGTGTATTGTTTGTCTGAGTAGGACGAGTCTGTCTTATATCTGTATATCTTTACATATCTAAGTCGAACTATATGTTCTGTTGTCTCAAAGGCTATTCGGCGGATGTGTCGCTAGAGTGTGGTGTGATTTGGCTTCGTCCCGATAGGGACTGTGTTTTCTATGTCGGCCTGTCGCCGGGGAAAAAGTGATCTCAGTATTTGTGGGGAAAGTGATAGTCGTCTAGATCTATCGTGTATGCTTTGCCCCAGTGTTTAGTCGTATTGCCAAGGAATGGCAGAACCATATTTCTGACACCAAGGTAATAATAGACACTCTTATGAACTCTCGTACGAAGCCACCATTTTCGATAGGTACGATTTGAATGTCTAAGAGAATATATTTGACTCGATGAAAACGACTTCGATTCCTAGCAGCACTATACCCTGTAGAATGCAGTCAATTGTTCATGACCAAATCTACAGAGCAATGAAAGATTTAATGAATGACTAACTTTAGGACAGATTCCTTATCTGTATCCAAACGTGAGTGACAGCTCACGAGTGAAGCCATCTTGGAACCAAAACATGTAGTGACTTTCAAGAAGAGAAAAGGGATGCCCGTATTATCGCTTGATTAGTCCAGAGATCACTGCTACACATGAGAACCCATTGCTAGCGGTTCAATATTATTATATGGAAAAATATGTGCTGAACATTATGTTGAAGAATCGTCGCTAGACGAGATTAGGTCTAGAAGCCATCTGAAATATTATTTATAAGCTGACGTGCTCAGTCAGTGAAGTCAGTTGATATATATGTATGGGCGATACTGAGTGCTTGGCTACTGACAGTCCATTATACAATTATTCTACATGAGTGCCCATGTAACATTGCAAGACCATTTATCCACTGTACTATGATGTATTATGCCAACCTGTGATTTGTCACTATCTGTGCTGTCGAGTGTATACGTCCAATTAAACTGTAGAAAGGTACACAGTCGTTGGTGTCGATGACTTCCAGCCATACATGAGTGTGAGAAAAGAACATTTGTCAACACCACGAACCCTTATTATCATTCGCACATTATACACTCAATCCATGTCTACACACCACTGCGTAGGTCAAGTTGACATTCCATACACTACCGTGGAGCAAACAACACCATAGAGATCTTATCAACTGATGATGATGATGATGATGATGTCTGCTTCCATCCACTTATATTTATCTTTTGGTGGATATCACTAACTGGAACAAATAGTGGACTTTATCAGTCTGCTTCAAAGATGCTGAACATATGCTTCAAAGATGCTGAACATTTGCTTCAAAGATGCTGAACATCTGCTTTAAAGATGCTGAACATCTGCTTCAAAGATGCTGAACATCTGCTTCAAAGATGCTGAACATCTGCTTCAAAGATGCTGAACATTTGCTTCAAAGATGCTGAACATCTGCTTTAAAGATGCTGAACATCTGCTTCAAAGATGCTGAACATCTGCTTCACAGATGCTGAACATTTGCTTCAAAGATGCTGAACATTTGCTTCAAAGATGCTGAACATCTGCTTCACAGATGCTGAACATTTGCTTCAAAGATGCTGAACATCTGCTTCACAGATGCTGAACATCTGCTTCAAAGATGCTGAACATTTGCTTCAAAGATGCTGAACATCTGCTTCAAAGATGCTGAACATCTGCTTCAAAGATGCTGAATATTTGCTTTGAAGATGCTGAACATCTGCTTCAAAGATGCTGAACATCTGCTTCAAAGATGCTGAACATTTGCTTCAAAGATGCTGAACATCTGCTTCAAAGATGCTGAACATCTGCTTCAAAGATACTGAACATCTGCTTCAAAGATGCTGAACATTTGCTTCAAAGATGCTGAACATCTGCTTCAAAGATGCTGAACATTTGCTTCAAAGATGCTGAACATCTGCTTCAAAGATGCTGAACATCTGCTTCACAGATGCTGAACATTTGCTTCAAAGATGCTGAACATCTGCTTCAAAGATGCTGAACATCTGCTTCAAAGATACTGAACATCTGCTTCAAAGATGCTGAACATTTGCTTCAAAGATGCTGAACATCTGCTTCAAAGATGCTGAACATCTGCTTCAAAGATGCTTAACATTTGCTTCAAAGATGCTGAACATCTGCTTCAAAGATGCTGAACATCTGCTTCAAAGATGCTGAACATTTGCTTCAAAGATGCTGAACATCTGCTTCAAAGATGCTGAACATTTGCTTCAAAGATGCTGAACATTTGCTTCACAGATGCTGAACATCTGCTTCAAAGATGCTGAACATCTGCTTCAAAGATGATGAACATCTGCTTCAAAGATGCTGAACATCTGCTTCGAAGATGCTGAACATTTGCTTCAAAGATGCTGAACATTTGCTTCACAGATGCTGAACATCTGCTTCAAAGATGATGAACATCTGCTTCAAAGATGCTGAACATCTGCTTCAAAGATGCTGAACATTTGCTTCAAAGATGCTGAACATTTGCTTCACAGATGCTGAACATCTGCTTCAAAGATGATGAACATCTGCTTCAAAGATGTTCAACATTTGAGGAACACAGAAAGCACATGTGGCCGTCACTAGTACCATTTGTGGAACAAATCTATGGAGATAGAAATAACCTCAAGCTTACAATCGCTTTCTTTGAAAATATTCAAGTAGACGCATGATAGTGTTGATGAAGAAGATACAATAGAAGTATCCAACCACTTCAGACATACAGTTTATTCATTCCTAGTTATTTTATATATAACATTGTTAGTGGGTTTTTTATTTGTTGATTCTACAAATTCTGTATTCTACTTCCAGGTGTTTTTGAATTACGTCAAATTTTCTATTGGAAAGAAGCCATCGTCTGGGAATGATAATATGACTATACAACAACACTGATAGGATGATACAGTCAGGAAAGTCTTGGCGTAAGCCTGTTGTAGACCTATACATGGAGCCAAGGCTAATGACAGACGTATCTGATATTACATAACACTAACATAAGTACAAGAAAGAAACATGTTTTGAACGCGTCATGTTTTGAACGCGTCATTTTCAACTATTGTTGATAATTTTTATTTTTTTAAAGTGTTGAAAACATTTATCGTAGCCTGCCTAGTTCAGCAGATCAACAGGAGTGGGGCTAACCTGTGTTAGACCAAACAAGTAATTTATGTACCAACTTGTACGCCGCCTAACTGTAGCAAAGTTGATTTTGCTGGGGAGGTTATGATGGTATCCTAAAAGAATGAAAAGGTGTCTGCTATAACCGTGTGAGGTCAAGCACATGTAGGTCTCTGACTCTATAAATGATGATGATGAATTATGTGCAGAGAACCTAACGCTACCTCCCTAAGTCTCACACGGTCACTATTCTGGCTCTAGTGTATGGTGTATGGTGTCTAGGGGAGAAATGAAATGATGGTACACAACAGTCAAACACTTTAAGTTTCCATAAAGAAGATAATAAAACCAGCAGTTAAGTTTTTCTTTGAACAAATCTTTACAATTTATTTTGCCTGTCCATTCATAGCTTGTGGACAGGTCTTTGAAAATAAGGACAAGATAGTTTACAGAAAAGAACAATTAAAATTTTGGGACAATTTGCCCAATAACTAAAAAGTTATTATGTATTTTATATATGTCTTTCCTGTAGGAAATATTAAAAGAGTTCACTTTATTTATCTAAAGGGAGAGTCACTGTATATGAGGGCTGTACTTCATCCTACCCCCATAAACGTCTTGTGTAATATTTTGAAACACAAGAAACTGTCAGAGATGCCCCAGATGTCTAACTCATCACCTGGGAGTCCTTGTTGTAAGATATTTCAATGTGTAGTTGCAGAAAGTTCAATTTCACCACTCGCCAAAGCTCCTACTGTTATCTTCGACAGCATATAAGACTGGTTGGAGACTGGTTGGCGTTTATTAGTACTCTGCAGGTTTCCTGTCACCAGCCGGCAACAGGAACATAGACCCTCACAATCAAGAAATATATAAACAAATGACGCTGACTGTGTGAAGAAATGGCCTCAGCTTCCTCCGAACTGCACAGACTGTGAATTTATTCTTTATTTAAGTTTAGAATTAACACAGCTGTTTCTCAGCGTATCTGAATAAATTTTTAGTTCAACTGGCAATGAATAGTCAAAGCCTTTTGCTAATATTTACTAGCACTGGCCAATCGAAACGTTCGACTACTTGAATTCAAAAGCAGTTTGAATGAAAAACTAAAATAATTTCGAATAATTTCTGCGTCTGGTGGTCGATTGGCCAGTCTGCTTTAGTCATGCCCAATACAAAAAGATGTTTCGTTAGGATTACATTTCTCCTACCGCTCCCCTTTCCCATTTATACTCTGTTTACCCAAGCGAATTTGAATGTACCTCCCTGCCTCTTTTCCCAGCTCGCGTCCCCCTAACGTTACAAAAAACATAAGCAGGAACGCCAGTCTGTCTGGTCGAGTGTTCGTAGATATTAGTATTTCTTCAATAACTTCTCTAATTCTGGGACTATCATATTATTTAAAGTACATTCTTACTCAGCTAACTCTACGTCATACTACCATATAATTGTTATGAGGAACTACATAATGGTTTTTAATTTCCAATTTATGTCATCGTCAATCGTCAAATAAAATTTTGCACAAGTCCGCCATCTTTCCTCTCCTTCATCTTGCTAGCATGTATTTTTCAAATAACTAACTTGTTTTAGTTACGTCAGAAATGCTACCACTAGGAGGAAATTAAAATTGTCTGCGTGGTTTTGCTTTGGCTGGTTTTTTCGCAGTGTGTGTATATGCGTTGCAGACTGTGTCAGCGAAGCGGGGTGTAGACGGGGCGGGTTAAGAATTTGCGTTACTAATTAGTATTGTATCGTGTAATATTACCAAACAATGTAAGGATTACTACTAATTTTGCTTTAAAGTTGACAGAAAGCGTTAATTCAGATAGTTATTTTGCGGCACGCTTCCGCCAATAGTTAATTATAAGGCTAGACTACAAAGTGTATGCAGCAGATTGGGCAAATGTTAAATATTAGTAGTGTTTCTCGAAAACGAAACTAAAAGCGTGTCAGACTATTACCGTGAAATCGGTCTACAGGCTTAGCACTGTGCAAAAAGCAGCGCTGCTGGCGTCGAAGATACCAACCGTCAGACACATGCGGGCTAATGTATTTATTATCGTTTTATACCTAAATCTTACTGAATTGAGCGTTTATTCTCGCAGATTTTGCTACACTAACCTACAGTCAAACAACCAATCGCTACATCACGAACAATGAGAGCACGGAGGCACAGCTGTAGCCAGCCGCTTGCAGGAAACCTGCACCAAAATATTCATTTGTTATTGATGCGGTGGTTGTTGCCGCAGCTACATCTTTTACATAAGGATGTTGCCAGCCCAATGGAGACCTCATATTAGACGAATCTGAGAAAATACCTGAGACACATGTAGATCTTTAGTCTAAACAACATCTGGATGTCCTCTCAGTACAGCACAAGCACAAAATTAAGATTATATCAGAGCTGTGTGCTTTCTGTGCCTCTCTATGGTGCGGAATACAAAGTGGAAAGAGCAAAGTGCAATCAATTTGTTGTTGCCCTACAAGACGCCACCAGACGTGATGGCCACTGACTGCTTTGACTGTCGGTGGCTAAGGATCAAAGAAGAATGTAGATCTATTCTTTGTCTGTTGAAAGACGATAGGGAACTTCACGGGACACTAACATATTTAGTCCGTGTACATCCGGGTAAATCGGGACATTAATAAAATGAAAGGTCATTGAGAAGATAACTCACATAGAGCGTCCAACTGGCTAAGATGTTAGTGCGATGGCCTCTCGGCGGAAAAGTTACCGAGTTTCAGCAAGGTAGTGTCGTGCTTAAGTTCATCCAGCTGTAAATTGGTACTTAACCCTGCTCTTGAATTAGGGAAGGTAAAAGCAGCGAGAAAGGGAACTGGTCACAGACACATCACAAAGCTGGACTTCGTATAGTCAAGTCCCCAATTCTACACTCTCCTACATCAGTATATGCTATGGGACTGATTAACCATTTTTAAAACATAGCGAGATAACTCGGGAAGGAAGATATACACTTTTTATCTCTCTTTCTGCATTTCTTGCTGTATCACTCTTGTCATGTCTCAATTGTTCTTCTTTCAATTTCTCGCAATTATCTCATTTTAAGTTCTTTATTACTTGTTTCTTCTTCTCTCTCCTCCTTTCTTTTTCTAAGCTCTAAACACACATTCACATACTATTAAACTACATACACATACTCACAAACCACTCATACAAAGTTTAGATCTGCCCAACCTCTCAGTTTGTCCTTGTGTTACCAGACAGTAGCCTCCCGTATAACTCAAGTTACTGTCTTTGATTTGATGAAGTCACGCCATCATTTCAACAAACAAACAAATCAAGCCATCACGGAAGTACTAGTCTTTAAACTCAACAATGGTGGCATGATTCAAAGACTTGACCACAACTTCAATAGAGCAGTTACATCAGGACTTTATTATTTTGTTTAATTTGAGCGAAAGGAAATCTCTCAGTTGATAAACTCGTGACGGCTATTTTTTTCTGCTTGAAGACTCACTGACTTGAGACTAGTAAAGGTTTTGAATCTTTGATATTCATTGGTTGTCTTATTAGAGCTCTGTGTTTCATTATTGTTATAACGTCTGTTGTTGTATTCGTCTCTCAAGGCCCCTCATTTTCTAGATATTTCTAGAATCTTTTCATTTTGTCTCATTGATGTTCTTAATTAAATGTTAGCCTCTTTTTGGCGAGGTACGCCCTGTTTAACTTCAGCAATAATAGGTCGTTTATACTTCAAAGGATATCCAAAAATCAAGCCCACTTTCGGTTAGAAATGTCTCTCTTTCTCCCTCACTCTCTCTCTCTCTCTCTCTCTCTCTCTCTCTCTCTCTCTCTCTCTCTCCTACTTGTTTTTTATGCTACTGAAATTGTGACGAGTCAATCTTTGATCGTTGCATTTTCCTGTGCCATTCTTTTAACTTTCTTCTGTGCCTTAACTTTTCCTTTTCTCACCCGTTGTCACGGTTTGCCTCCCCTTAGCTCTGCAGTAGTGGCCCAACAGTAACCAAAACTCAAGAGTAACTAAAGTGGGTCTTCAGAGGTGTCTACCTTCGCACAAGATTACTTTTGGCAGAGTTGTAGATAGAAGGATAACGATGCTTCTACCTAAAGGGTGATGTCACAAGATATTCAGAAAAGTGAGAACAATGCTGCATTGGCTGAGCATGTTAACTCTAGGATCTGCCGACAACTTTTCTGAAAGATAGGGTTTTCTTATAATTCGTTAGCTAGTTCAAGCCCCCAGCTGAGTTAATTCAGCGAATTTCCTCTTATTATTATTTAATAGCTCTGATTGAGTGTATTTAAAAAATTTTCTGACACATACTGATACCACACATTCAAAATGATTAAATCAACTTTAAATTTGGATAGATATAAATAACAAATTTAATAATCACTTAGGTTTTAACAGTTATTAAAAATTGAATACTCTTTAACAAAAATTGATCATCATCATATGTTAATGGAGAATTATATAAGGGGAAGTTTCACTTGGCAGCTTTTATTTGACTACTTAGCTGCCAATAGCTCCTGCTGGTGTTTTGGTTCTTCGCAGATTGGTGACTGGATTGCTCACGTTTCTATTCAAGATTAAGAGTTGCAGCACGTTGCAAGTTGAATCAGGGAGTAACTGCAAAGCTGGTTCCGCGTCTCTAAGATCCGTCTGATGATAGTGTCTAGCTTCAACTTCAGGCCACTTATACCCTCACTTGTTCCAGAAGTAGTACCCTCAACTGGTACCACCAAGCCAATCTTTAGGCTCACAGACTGCTGGCTCAAAGAAATAAAGGCACTTGTAGAGGCCTCTTAAACTTGGTCTGGGGTTTTGTTACTTTAACAATAAGTTCTCACTTTGACTTGTGTTTCCGTTCTCTCCGATTCCGGTTTTCCGTGTTAAAATGGTAGAGTTTTTCCTGGGCTTTTAAGTCCTGAGAATTCTCAAACAAGGTCCGGTCTGTTAAATGAAAGCTGATTTTAGTCTTTACTCTGGCAAGGTCTGGTTGTCTTCTTGGTGCGAGTAAATTTTCGCAGTGTTCTACTCTGGCTGAAGTGTCAGGTTATATTCCATGTCTTTCCCGCATTTGTTTATTACGATGTTAAGCAGAGCTCCAATCGGAAGGGGTTTTTGTACCTTCATCCCGAGTGTCTGCCAATCGTTTCAGACACGCGTGTTTTGTGGGGTAATTCAAATTATTTCCTCATGGAAATTTCTGCGCATTACTGCAGAGGCCATGTCTCCCAAATATGGAATGAAAACATCCGATCCTCTCTCGGCAATGTTTACAAATAACTTCTTACATCTGTTCGGACTACTACAACATTTCCGATCAGGTGTCCTTCATGAAGGACATCTTACAGAACCGTTTAGGAAAAGAACGGGAGTGAGACAGGGATGCCTCTTGTTTCCATTTCTTTTCTTACTAGCAATAGATTGGGCTATGAAAACATCTACATCACACAACAGAAATGGAATCCAGTGGAATCTGACTAAACAGCTTGATGATCTGGATTTTGCAGATGACTTGGCTCTTCTGTCCCATAACCACAACCAGATGCAAGAGAAAATGAAAATTTTCGATGAGAGGTCACAACAAGTGGGCCTAAAAATACACTGGGAAAAGACAAAGATTATGAGAATAAATGCAAGAAATGATAACAAGATTGAACTTGAAGAAACACCACTAAAGGATGTAGAATCGTACACATATCTTGGAAGTAATATAGACAAAGTTGGAGGGACAGACAATGACATCAAAAAAAAAATACAAAAAGCAAGAGGCGCTTTCATTGCATTGGGAAACATAAGGAGGTCAAGAGAAATCAAGTCCAACACCAAAATAATAATCTTCAACTCAAATGTCAAGTCAGTCCTATTGTATGGCTCTGAGACATGGAGAGCAACAAAAACAACAACCAAAAAGCTACAGACTTTTATAAACGGGTGCTTGCGTAGAATAGAAGGACTGAAATGGTATGACAAAGTCACAAATGTGGAATTGATGACAAGAACCAGACAAGTGCCAGTGGAACAAGAGTTGAGACGAAGACGCTGGCGATGGATAGGACACACACTGAGGAAACCTGTTGATAGCATTACAAGGCAGTCCTTGTTCTGGAATCCACAGGGAAAGAGAGGCAGAGGTAGACCAAAAAACACATGGAGAAGAGAACCGGATACAGGGGTGAAAATGAGGAAAACATGGAAAGAACTTGAGCGGATGTCGAACCCACGACATTCGCGTTATCGCATTGCTTGGGTTCTCGTGATCTACACGAACCTCTAGAGACAATGGCCATAATTGAAGGAGAGGAGAGAATTGTATCTTTATTACCCTGTCACGTATTATGATGCCTATAATTGTGATGTATGGACTGAAGACGATTTGTTGTGAAGAACTACACTATTTAAACATACTTCTATGCCACATGTTGTTGATTGATGAAGCCAATTTTTATGAAAAATAAATATGTTGCCATGTTTGCCGTGGACCTGCCAACTTGCCGGCTCATGCTTTGTCTATCAAGTTTTGTTCCTGAGTAACTGCCCATATGCATTCGTGTTCATAGCATGATTAGCTCTACAAGTTTGACTATAACATATTTTCCCTTTAACACACCCTCAACTGGTTCCACCAACTAGTATGGTAAAAGAATAGAAAAGAATATCCCCCTGAGTATTGAGTTTCCCGACACATAGTTATGTGTTCCCTTCTTCCTATTCCATCATCCCATCTACCTCAGAATTTACCCTCGATGAGAATTAAGCTTAATCCCTCGAGAGAAAATTTTCTATACATTTAAAACTGAATAGCTTTATATTTACTTTACATTCAAATGAAAAGGTTAATAGTATAGATAGAATATGTTTACATTTACATCTACACTGGTTGAAAAATGTTCACAGTATAGATTGAATATGTTTTCAGTTACATCTACACTGGTTGAAAAATGTTCACAATATAGATTGAATATATTTTCATTTACATCTACACTGGTTGAAAAGCTTGAAAACTTTCATTAATTTTAAAGTGAATATGTTTACATAGAAATTTACACTGGATTGTAAATGTAGATATTATAATTAGTGTGACGACTTGCCCAATCTTCTCTTCATTTTTTTTATTATTTACGTGACATCATTTTTTCTCATCCTCAATGCATGATCGCAAAGTCCCGGGAATTGTCACTTGCGGATAATCTCCTAGCGTTCGGTGATTTTCTCCTCGCTATTTTTAAATACGACGTCACTGTTTACCCCTGACCTCGGTAGCGAGGAACCCGCTTTAATTTAGGACTGCTTAAACTTAGGGAGAACCAGTTTAGGCCACTTAGGAAAACATCACGTGACTTTCAACGTTATTGATTGGAGCGTCTATATGAGGCTAAGGTCACATGATGCACGCTACGGATCACGTGTCCAAGCGGAAATGTCCCGCTAAAAGTGCGCCAAACACGGCCATTTTTCACTTACGCCCAGGTAACCAAGAAAGCTAGACCTAATCCAGATCGTGCAAATTCATGCATTAAACGCACTGAAGCCACGTGTCTAAATTGCTGGTCCATCTGAGTAGGTAAGTGAAAATCTCGTTAGAAAATAGTATTGTGATGAAATGTGTAGTACCTTGCAAAATCGACGCAAAATTGGTATAACTGCGTTTACTTTATTCTTAATTTTTGTTTTACGATCACATCCAGCCACATGTGATCGGGTGTATTTTATGATCCCACGGGATATGTACAACATGTTCATAATAATGTATAACGGGAATATATATAGCTATTAATTTCCATATTATTTGAGTATTTTCGACCCGACGCTTAGACTAGCAGAAATTAATATTAACGATAATGCGACAGACCGTGACATATATTAATTATAAATTATATGACGATGCGACCAGACATGAAGTGTGTGATAATGTTGTCAGACAATTCTGAAACACTGATGTCCAATTATTTGTTAAATTCATCATAATTGACATGACGATTAGGCTAGAGGCACAGAACTAGAATACTGTTGCCGACATTTCTATGATAAATTTGGTGGGTTTAACTGACATTTATAATAATTCATCGGGTTAAGTTGACGATAAATCAGTCTAAAGAATTATAATACTGCCACTGGGGCAGAGGAATATAATAAAGGACAGAAAGGAGAAACTTGAATTCAAGATTAGGCTCTAGACATATGATGTTAGAGACTAAAATCTGAGATGACTGGCAGAGGGACGGCTTAGGGAAGACTGCTTTCTAAAGCTAGAAAATTAATGAAGCCGTCGTATTTGTCTTCAGTCTATGGTGGAGCCTTGCACGACAGTCCAATCTCAGAGCAGAATACGGAGTCGAGCACAGAGAAGGCAAATCCGAACCATTCAAGACCTACCTGGGGCAACGTCAGGAGACCGGAGAACTAACCACGCTTCACTATCAGCCAGGGGCTGAAAAGATAAGTTCCTTGAAAAAGGGAACTCACCAAATCAATGCCAGATATATTTTTGTCATCCATGATGAAAAACACTTGAATTGTGAGACACATAGTACATACAGCAGACACTAATTCCATCGACAATACTATCATTCACCATCTATTCGTTTTAATTGCAATAAACCAATTGGGTGTATATACTGTACCCCATGCTTTGTTCCTTCTATTAGATGATACATATTGTCTGATGTTTATCTTCCTTTATAAGGGGGGGGGGGGCTCGTAAAATATAATATAATTTAAAGAATAACAATAATAGATAACTGAGAATGGGACGACAGTAGCGAGAGACCAAATATCTCCTTACAATCTTTTCCAGACCTGTCTAGTTAGGAGAATTTACCCTCTTTGTCTCCCTTCAGTGGTGGAAAACCCAGCAGGAATTCCTTGAGCCAAATCTTCCACATTCAGATCTATTATTTCCTCTAAATAATTCTTATCCTTCAAACGCTACGTGACAATTAGAATGTACATTATTTCGTTCATCTTTCCCTCCGTGCTCCAAATGGAACTTGGGACTACCTATGCTTTTAGTTATATTTAAGAAACTAGCTATAAAGCAGTCCCCAGCCCTTTCAGTGGTGGTTCATGAAATCATCATTCTATATGCTGAGGTTGCCAGCTTCAACTGACTTGGACATCCACTAGCAATTTTCACATGTTAATATTCACATGGCAATATATTAAACAAATTAGTTCACATGTTAGTAATGAAAAAGACAGAATGTAAAATGTACAACTTACGCCAATCTTGGCTCACAGACTGTTTGCTCAGAGAAGTAGGTTAAGGCCCTTGCAGATGCCTTTTACTCGCGTTCTTGGGGTCGTTACTTTAACAATAAGTTCCCACTTTGACTCCGTGTTTTCTGTTTCCTCAGATCCCCGTTTTCTTTATTAAAATGATAGAGTTTAAGTCCTTCAAAATGCTCCAACAATGTCCGGTCTAATAACTAGAATTCTGATTCTAACTCTGGCAGCCTGGTTGTAGTCTTGGCAAGCGATTCTCACAGCGAACTAGACTTGCAAAAAAATGTCAGATTACAAGGCCCTTTCCTTCCCCCGCAGTTGTTTGTTACGATTATAGGCGGCGTCTAATCATGAATTTGGTGGTTCCTCTATTTCGAACCCACGCCAATCGTTTAAAAACTGCATATTTAAGTGGGGTAATTCGAAATTATTTCCGCCTGAAATTATGTGCGTTATGTAAAAGATCACATATATATCCTATATATGGCAATAAAACATCCGATTGCCTTCTCTACAATGCCTACAAATACAACAACTTACTTTTATCTAAATTAAACAGGTGGACAGTAAATGATGATGTCATTCATGCCTGTCCAAAATGTGTCGCCCAGACAAGTAATCTCTTTATCCGTCGCTTGTGCACACAAAATCCGTCTGCGGGCGAGTATTTTTATCGCCTGGCACGGCTTTGAGCAAACAAAACTATGCGAAAACTGACCAGGATCATTTGGGTTTTATCTGCGTTAATCTCCGTAAAGCTGTGAAGCGCCAAGCAAATGTGATGAATTATCACCAAAAGGGAGTGTCAAATTAATTTTTTTATTTTTATTTTTTCGTACGCCCGCTATTACTCGGGGCGAAATCTCAGGTTAGTATGTCTAACCTGAGACTGATTTTACGTATCCCTTTCTCTTTGCACAGAGACAGGTGTCCCTCGCCATTCAGGCAGATACTCGCCGATTTCGGAGGTACCCATTAGAGCTGGGTCGGCTCAGGAGCCGCCAGTCCCTTGTCGACGGCACTCCTTCAAATGTCCTCGCCAGGGCTCGAGTTAATCCAGTCCAAATCTCGGTCGACGAAAAATCTTCAAATGTCCTCGCCCGGGTTTGATCCTGGGTCACCCGGTCGCCAGCGCAGTGTTGTAACCACTTCGCTAGCGCGGCTACCAGTGTCAAATGATTGTAAATACCAAATATCTGTTACATAGCAGACTATTTTCTTTGTCTTTTGTCCTCGTAAGACGAATCACCTTTTTTCGATTGTTTTTCAAACCCATACATAGCAGAGAAAGAAAAAGGGTGCCGACCACTGAAAAGCACGTAATAAATTCAGTACAACAACTGTCACAGGATACAACCGTAGTGGACAAGAGAGCGACAGAAACATTATGTGACATACACCATACAGTAATATAGCAACAGGAAAACTGATAGAATACCGAAACAGAGGACAACGGCTATTGAACTGATCCATAATCTGGTCAGTGGGATTCTTGAAATGTTTGTTTAGCTTGTCTTCTATTGTAGCCAGTGGAGTTTGTGATCTGTTTGTTCAGCTAGTCCTCTATTGTAGTCAGTGGAGTTTGTGATCTGTTTGTTCATCTTATCTTCTACTGTAGTCAGTGGAGTTTGTGATCTGTTTGTGCAGCTAGTCCTCTATTGTAGTCAGTGGAGTTTGTGATCTGTTTGTTCATCTTGTCTTCTATTGTAGTCAGTGGAGTTTGTGATCTGTTTGTTCATCTTGTCTTCTAATGTACCCAGTGGAGTTTGTGAGCTTTTTGTTCACTTATCTTCCACTGTAGTCAGTGGAGTTTGTGAGCTGTCTGTTCAGCTCGACTTCTATTGTAGTCAGTGGAGTTTGTGATCAGTTTGTTCAGCTTGTCTTCTATTGTAGTCAGTGGAGTTTGTGATCTATTTGTTCATTTGGTGTTTTATTGTAGCCATTGGAGTTTGTGAGCTGTTTGTTCAGTTGAGGTTTTATTGTAGTCAGTGGAGTTCTTGAGTTGTTTGTTCAGTTGGTGTATTACTGTAGTCAGTGGAGTTTGTGAGCTGTTTGTTCAGTTGGTGTTTTATTGTAGTCAGTGGAGTTCTTGAGCTGTTTGTTCAGTTGGTGTTTTATTGTAGTCAGTGGAGTTCTTGAGCTGTTTGTTCAGTTGGTGTTTTATTGTAGTCAGTGGAATTCTTGAGCTGTTTGTTCAGTTGGTATTTTATTGTAGTCAGTGAAGTTCTTGAGCTGTTTGTTCAGTTGGTGTTTTATTGTAGTCAGTGGAGTTTTTGAGCTGTTGGTTCAGTTGGTGTTTTATTGTAGTCAGTGTAGTTCTTGAGCTGTTTGTTCAGTTGGTGTTTTATTGTAGTCAGTTGAGTTCTTGAGCTGTTTGTTCAGTTGGTATTTTATTGTAGTCAGTGAAGTTCTTGAGCTGTTTGTTCAGTTGGTGTTTTATTGTAGTCAGTTGAGTTCTTGAGCTGTTTGTTCAGTTGGTATTTTATTGTAGTCAGTGAAGTTCTTGAGCTGTTTGTTCAGTTGGTGTTTTATTGTAGTCAGTTGAGTTCTTGAGCTGTTTGTCCAGTTGGTATTTTATTGTAGTCAGTGGAGTTCTTGAGCTGTTTGTTCAGCTGGTGTTTTATTGTAGTCAGTGGAGTTCTTGAGCTGTTTGCCCAGTTGGTATTTTATTGTAGTCAGTGGAGTTCTTGAGCTGTTTGTTCAGCTGGTGTTTTATTGTAGTCAGTGGAGTTCTTGAGCTGTTTGTCCAGTTGGTGTTTTATTGTAGTCAGTGGAGTTCTTGAGCTGTTTGTTCAGTTGGTGTTTTATTGTAGTCAAAGGAATTCTTGAGCTGTTTGTTCAGCTGGAGTTCTGTTTTCCAAATACTGTAGTTGAAAACCCTTCTTTCTTGAACTCGTTGTTAATCATCAACAGAGAATAGTGAACATTCTTGTTTATTTTAGTATTACATCCACAAAATTATTGTTAAGTCTCGGCGTTGCCAGATAAGAATTTATGTGATATACGGCCAGAAATAGACACTATTCTAACTTTGAAAGCTGTTGAGTTTGTTTGTTTTTTACTGTTTTTTTTTATTTCGTAACCCACACGCCAAAGTTTTCCATTGATGACAAGGGACAAGACAAATTGATTTGGGAAACCAAATAAACGGAAACTCGTGTGCGCATGACAAGAACGCCAGCATCAAGAAAAGGAAGTAACAAAAGAGAACGTGTTCCTCTCATTTATTATGTATAGATTCCGGTGCGACTTGATCGGCCAGGGTTTAACTTCTGTCTCCCAGCTGCTCTTTCTGAGTTATGTTAAGACCGTACGCGTGTTTTTATTTCTTCGTCTGCGGTCGGAACACGAATTCCTCGTTCACTTATTTCTGGACGCATAAAAAAGAATACACAAATAATCGAGAAATTATAAGAGTTGTAATGTGCTTGGTTAGTTTTAGCTTCCTGTTTTATGAATGATGAGAAACATCGGGGCCAGCATTGTGACTGCTTCATCTTTAACAGCAAAATGGAGAAAATATGGGGAATGAACAGCTTTTACATATATATATATATATATATATATATATATATATATATATATATATATATATATATATATATATATATAATATATATATATATATATATATATATATATATATATATATATATATATATATATATATATATATATACTAGCGGTCATACCCGGCCCAGCCCGGGTCAATGTCGGAATGAGTACAAGTCGGGTTTGGTGTGAATTGTTTTAGGAAGGTTGAACTTTTTTTTGTTTTTAAATGTACTGTTGCATTTAGGTGTGCTTCTAAGGGAAAAAAATTAAGTAAGGGCTTCTTTGTAGACGACATTGGTATTACAGTCACGTGACGTGTAAGTGTTCCGACGCATGCAAATCATCGGGATTCTTGGTATGCAGACTTTCTCCCCGCTACCACAACCACCAGTCTGCTTTTTTATTTTTTTATTCCAATGATGAGATTTTTTTTTAAATCGTAAAATGTCACAGCATTTAAAAACAGACATAAATAAGAGAAAAAGTACATGCAATCTGCACCTATATACATCTATACATATATATACATACACACACATATATACATGTGTATTCATGCACATACGTACCTCCACACACACGCTCTTATGTATTGAAATGTATGCATGTACACTACTAATGCCCTGAGTATATAAAATACTCTATAAAATAATGCTGTAAGGGGATGCATTACATATAAAAGCACACACGTGTAGTTTCACGTGCATACTTAAACATAAAAAGGAAGGAGAATAGTACTAAATAAAATAAAGTAATTATTTCATTCAAAAAATGTTTTGCACTTCCTTTCTCATTCTCTTTGCTCTGTTGTTAAGTCTCCCAAGTGATGAAGTTCTATTGGACGATGTGATAGTCGTAGAGTAAAGCAAAAATTTAATTAAATTAAAGTACCTAACTAAGAATAAATGCACCTATGTGTTAAAGAAAAGGAAACCTACTATTTCCTAGAGTGGGATTATAATGCCTAGAAATGATCCCAAAATAAAATTTAAAAAACCTAAGTGTTTTTAAAAGAGGCACACAAACCTTGTCTACGAAATAATTAACGACAAAAACGTAACAAAGAAATGAAAGGAAAAAAGAAAATAATTCAGTAGTAAACGTATTAAGTAGTAAAAAAACTTAATGATGAACTGGGAAAAGTATTGTGTAGGTAGGTAGCTAATATTCCCCAGCAGAATAGTAACTGAAAAAAAACTAAAGCTACTTGCCTTTTCTCCATATCCAAATGAATCGCTAACCAATTGTTATGTCAGAACATACACCAATGTTCTAGAACATACAGAAATCTTCTAGCACAAATAATTTAAATGAAGGCATCTGTGTATAGGAAATTTGTAACAACGTTGTTGTTGTTTTGAAACGGTGATGGGTAGAGAGCGGGCACTTAACAGCTGACCATTATTGCCTCTTCTCGTCTACTCTGTTCAACCTGAAAATTAGTTATAATTGGGGTATGTAGTGTCATTTTATTTACTAATTTCGTATTAAGTTTAAATAATTATTGTCTTTTGCAGTTGCTGGTTTTAATTTATATTAGTATTTGTCATTTTATTTTCAGTTTTTGTATTGTATATAGATAACTATTGTCCTTTGCACTTGGTTTTAATTTGTATTAGTGTTTTTTTTTTTTAAATCTCTTTGCCTTTCTTTGTCCTGTGAGTAGTTAATGGGTTTGCTAATTTGTGCTGGTTTTTTTTTAATTTAATGATTTGTTAGTTTTTGTTGCTTAATTTCTATTTGGTTGAATGTCTTTTCTGAAGTACTAACCTTATTTGGTAACAACTCTACACAGCTAAGAATTAATGAAACCTCCCTTGTCAAGTATCCTGATTTACAAAATTTGCATAACAGTTGGAAAGCAGTGTAAATTTAAGTAACAACTTTATATAGCTGAGAATTATTCAAAGTTTCCTTGTCAAAAATCGTTGCTTAGAAAACTTACATAACAGAAAGCAACGTACTTCTTAATTTAACGAAAAATTGATAAAATTTATGAATTATAATGTTTGCAAGCAAAGGGCGTTAACCGAAGAAACGGTAAACTGTTTATGTCCCTTGTCTCGTAAGATAAGAATAAATGGAGTGACGAAAACTTCACTGCTCAGCTTCCTGACGTCGTACCATGACGATATATAGCTTAAAACCTTCCCAGAGAAATGTCCACTACGCTGGAAAAAACGTCATCGAAATCCGTTCAGCCGGTCTCGAGTTATGAGGTAACCGACAAAAATACATTTTCGATTTTATATATATATACCCTTCAAAAGAAGTTAAGGACCATTTTTATTAAGGGTGCAAAGTGAAATGAAAATGACAAATAAAAACACAGCACTTCAAAATATAACATGACAAGCTTATCAGTGACAATCAACACTATTTTCATGACGGTTGCATTAACGTGTGTAAAATGACAGACAAGCAATCAATACAACCCTCATTTTCAAAATTAATGAGAATAACACCAAAGGTCAACATTGTCAGTAGCGTGTGTGTCCTCCATTATTGGCGATACTTTCAAGGCACCGATATCGCATGGAAATGATGAGCTTGCGAATGAAGCATTGAGGCACTGCCTGCCACTGATGCTGAAGTACCAGAAGCAGTTCATGCAGAGTCGCAGGAGATGGCTGATGTTGCTTAACTCGTCGCCCAAGCTCGTCCCAAAGATGTTCTATGGGATTCAAATCAGGACTGTTTGCAGGTCGATCCATTCTATTGACACCCGCTTCTTGCAGGAAAGCATTTACTGCACGAGAACGGTGTGGTCTTGCATTATCATCTTGAAGGACTGCATTTTGCCCAATAACTTGCAGGGCTGGGATGGCAAGAGGCTGTAGAATCTCGCCACGGTAGCGGTCACCATTCAGATTCCCAGTCACATGATAGAGGGGGGTTCTGTTGAGTAAACTAATGCCTCCCCACATCATCACTGATCCAGCACCATATCGGTTACGTTCGATGACTGCAGCATCACTAAAGCGTTCACCACGACGCCTCCATACTCTGATTCGTCCATCTGTAGGCTCCTAGACAAATCGGGACTCATCCGTGAACATAACGTTAGCCCACTGTGCACGTCGCCACTGCACGTGCTGCATACACCATGCTAAACGAGCTGCTCTGTGGGCAGCAGTCAAGTGTGGTCGAATGGCTGGACGACAAGCACGAAGGCTAGCATCGTGAAGGCGATTCCGAATAGTCTGATCACTGACTACAGTGTTGGTAGCATCTCTGAGGAACTGTCTGATAATATTTGCACTTGCAGTTCTCCGTTGCAGTGCTTGCCTCTGAATTAAGCGATCTTCTCGAGGTGTAGTGACCCTAGGACGACCTGTGCGTTGCCGTTCCTCGACGATTCCAGTCTGGGCAAAGCGCTGCTGCAGTCTGACAATAACTGAATGAGATACTGCAAGCCTCTGAGCGACATTTCGGACAGTAAGACCTTCCTGCAACCACGCAATGGCTCTTCCTTCAACCACGCAATGGCTCTTCCTTCATCCACAACACTCAGCTTTCGTCGTTGAGGCATATTGTTGTGCAATGGTTATGCAGCACTTGTGTTGCTTATAAAGACAATTTTGTGAGTACAGCTCAAGACCAACACTATAGTCTCCCACATGCATCACGCATTTTTGGAACAGCAGGTATTTTTTCATGCTCAGACATAATTAAAAACACCCACATTTTGGCGTCTCAGCAGCATTTTTTCAGCGTGCTTGCTGAGCTGAACACTAGCCACACGGTATGCTGGTGGCCCATGCAGCACGTGTTGAATGTTTGTCGTTCGAGAAAAATCAATGTCAGATTAATTGCTTATGAAATATAATTTTTATAATTTTTATTATTTTTGGGTCATTTTCACCTACTGGTCCTTAACTTCTTTTGAAGGGTATATATATATATATATATATATATATATATATATATATATATATATATATATATATATATATATATATATATATATATATATATATATATATATATATATATATATATATATATATATATATATATATATATATATATATATATATATATATATATATATATATATATATATATATATATATATATATATATATATATATATATATATGTGTGTGTGTGTGTGTGTCACAGAAATTGGGTCCATCTCTTTTCCTCTCCGGCAGTATTTAGTTACATTTTTTGTGTACTAAATTTCTGTGGTCGCCCCTTTTCTTTCTCTGCTATCAAGCAGATATTTAGTACTTTCATATCATCTTACACTCCTCTCAGAGATAATTTGTCTTGAACCCAGATGGGCCGGTCAGCGACCGAGCGCTGGTTTTACCGAAGGCGTGCCGGGCGATAAATTACCCGTCTGCGGACAGATTACAGACACGCACTTATAAGTCGGACACACCTGAACGGAAATGTTGTAATGGTCCGGGCAGATGTAAGACGTTATTTGTAAACATTGCCAAGAGAGAATCGGATTTATTCATTCCATATTTGGGAGACATGCCCTCTGCAGTAATGCGCAGAAAGTTCCATGAGGCAATAATTTGAATTACCCCACAAAGCACGCTTGTTTTAAACGATTGGCAGACACTCGGAACGAAGACACAACACCCCTTCCGATTGGAGCACTGCTTAACATCGTAACAAACAAATGCGGTGGAAGACAGGCAATATAACTTGACATTTCAGTCATGGCAGAACACTGTGAAAATGCATTCACGCCAAGAATACAACCAGACCTTGCCAGAGTAAAGACTAAAAATCAGCTTTCATTTATCAAGCCGGACCTTGTTTGAGCATTCTCGGGACTTAAAAGCAAATGAAAAACCATTTTAATATGAAAAACCACAATTGGAGGGAACGAAAACACAAGTCAAAAAGGAACTAATTGTTAAAGTAACAACACCCCAGACCAAGTGTAAGAGGCCTCTGCAGGTGCCTTTATTTCTCTGAGCCTAAAGATTGGCGTAAGTTGTACATTTTGAATTCTATAATTATGTTCATTATTAACATGTGAACTAATACGTATATACTGACATTTGAAGATTAATATGTGAAAATTGCTAGTGGATTTCCAAGTCATTTGAGGCTGGCAACCTCAGCATATAGAATGATGATTTCATGAACCACCACTGTCATGGCTGGTGACTGCATTATTGCGAGTTTCTTATAAAGAACCATAAGCAGAGGTAGTCCCAAGTCCCATATGGAACAGGGAGGGAATGATGAAAGAAATGTGTACATACTTATATATGTACATATATATATGTACTTAAATATGTACATACTTGTTATATTATTAACCTTTTCAAGCAGTGTAAATGTAAAACATATTACTCTAAATGTAATGAAAGTTTCAACCTTTTCAACCAGTGTACATGTAAGCATATTCAAACTATATGGTTAACATTTTCAACTAAAATTAAATGTAAAACTATTCATTTTAAATGTAAAGATAGTTTTCGCCCACTGGGATTAAGATTAATTCTCTCAGAGAGGGTAAAAATTCTGAAGATATATGGGATGGTGGAATAGGAAGATGCGGACACATAGGTATGTATCGGGAAAATCAATACTCAGAGGGTATTTGTTTCTTTTCTTTTGCCATACTAGTTGGTGGTATCAGTTGAGGGTACTATTTCTGGAACAAGTGAGGGTATAAGTGGCCTGAAGTCAACGCTAGACGCCATCATCAGACGGATCTTAGAGACGCGGGACCAACTTTGCAGTTACTCCCTGATTCTACTTTGAACGTGCTGCAACTCTTAAATCTTGACCAGGAACGTGAGCAATTCACTCATCTATTTGCGAAGAACCAAAACACCAGCGGGAGCAGAAAAATCATTGGCAGCTAAGTAGTCAAATAAAAGCTGCCAAGTGAAACTTCCACTTATATAATTACCCATTAACATCATATGATGATGATCAATTTTTGTTAAAGAATATTCCTTTTTTAATAAATGAGTGATTATTAAATGTGTTATTTATATCTATCCAAATTTAAAGTTGATTTAATCATTTTGAATGTGTGGTATCCGTATGTGTCAGACAAATTCTTAAATACACTCAATCAGAGCTATTAAATGATAAAAAGAGGAAATTCGCTGAATTAACTCAGATGGGGGCTTGAACGAGCTAACGAATTATAAGATAACCCTATCCTTCACAAAAGTTGTTGGCAGAATCTAAAGTTAATGTGTTCAGCCAATGCAGCATTGTTCTCGCTTTTCTGAATATCTTGTGACAGCTCCCTTTAGGTAGAAGCATCGTTATCCTTATATCTACAACTCTGCCAAGAGTAATCTTGTGCAAAGGTAGACACCTTTGAAGACCCACTTCAGGTACTCTTGATTTTTGGCCACTGTTGGACCACTACTGTAGAGCTAAGGGGTGGCAAACCGTGACAATATATACAGTAGAACTCCATTTATCCGAACCCCATGGGACCGAGCATCGTTCGGATAATCAAATGTTCGGATAATTGGATTACATAATGTATCGAGTACATGTACACATATTTCTAAAAATAATTAACCATCACAAGGTAAATACACTATAAAACATGTTTACTTGTACTGTAATAATAATACCCACACTGTATTAGATCACTGTATCACCAAAATCGTTTATTACACTGCAGTGCATGTACTACTTGTATTAATTATTTTTGTTAAGAAAGAGAAATGTTTTCAAAATAACATTACAAACGATTTAAAACCAGGCGCAACTTACGTATATATGTACTTGCACAGATGTAGCCCACTATTTAAAATAATGAGGAATCCTCTTTTGCACCAAACTGGATAGTCTCCTTTTGGCTGCTAAGTCCCGCATTCTCTTCAACAGCAGAAGCTGTGTAGGACAGTTGTCATCTTCTTGCTCGTACCAAGCCATCGCTGTTTCTAGTGCTATAAAGGCCTCTTCAGGACTTGGTCGACGTTTTGGTTTTTCTTCATAATCTACAAGTACATCATGTACTTCTGAGGAGTCTTCATCATCGGTCACTACATGTATTTGGTTTTCTTCTTGCACAAAAGACAAAATTTCTTCGTCATTAAAAAACTGAAAACCAGAATCATTATCATCTTCTAGCCACATGTGTGCATCATCTTTGTCACAGTCCGAAAATCCGGGCATTGCTTGAAACAGTTCCACAACTTCATTTATACAATCATCATTTGTGTCCACTGCAGTAGTTTCATTTCATCCTTTTTTCCCAAGCAATCTACTCCAAGCCTTGTTGAGATTATCTTGTGACAGGGTGGTCCAAGCATCAGCTAACATATAGCAGCAGTCTTTGAGATTGAGCTTTTTGGAAAACGCCACCACACTTTCTTCATCTTCAGCCAACAATAAACGACGCAGGACTTCCTTCTTGTACATCTTTTTAAGCTTTGCTATAACACCCTGATCCATTGGTTGAATCAGTGCTGTTACATTGGAAGGCAGAAAAATTACTTTAAAATTTGCATCAACTGCATTCAATGTATCCGTCTCTGGATGAGATGGTGCATTGTCCAGTAGAAGAATTACTTTTCCAGTTTTCTTTTCTTGTTCTCTCAACCTCTTCACATTTGGGATGAACTCATTTGTCTACCAATCAAGAAATATTTCACTATTCATCCAAGCACTCTTCTGTGCTTTGTAACACAATGGGAGACATGTCACATTCTTTAAACAACGTGGTTTTTTTGGCTTTGCCGATCATTAGCACCGGTAAACGATGACTTCCACTGGCATTCGCGGCTACCAAAATTGTTACTTTCTCTTTGCACGTTTTAAACACAGGGGCAGCTGCTTCGCGCTGAGATGCAAGTGATTTTTGAGGCAATGATTTCCAGTATAAGCCAGTCTCATCGGCATTATACACATCATCGAGTGAATAACCTTCTTCTTCCAAAAAAGCCAAGAATGTTTCTTTAAAATTTTTAGCGGCAGTTGCATCGCTAGATAAAGATTCCCCTTGAATCTCCAATTCTCGTATGCCATGACGAGATTTAAAGTTTCTTAACCATCCCTGGCTAGCCTTAAAGTCAGGAGGACCGTCAAGTTGATTGTTGAACTGAAGTGCCTTTTCACACAACAGAGAACCAGAGATAGGTTCCCCTTTGCTTCTTCTTTGCACAAACCATATATACAAAGCCTCTTCCAATTTCACATCTTTCGCATTTCTCATGGTTTTACGTTTCTTCGACCCATTTTCACTATCAAATTTCGATGCAAAACTCATAATTTTATCCTTGTTACTTTTAATGTCAGAGACGGTAGCTTTCCCAACATTGAAAATCCTCGCAAGTGAAGACACAGTTTCACCTTGTCCTAGTCTCTTGATAATTTCTGTTTTCGTTTCAATTGACAAAACATTGCGGTTCCTTTTATATGCTTTAGGCCTACTGGAAGATGCCATATCGCACAGAGAAATACTGTACACCAAAATTATTCTGCTGTAGTAGCAGACACAATTATTTTAAGTTGAACTGTCTGTTTAGCCAGTGTTCTACCTAGAACGCACGTACACTGGATTGGTAAACCAGATATTAACTGACTTTATGATCTAACTGACTTCCTGTACGTAAGCGACCGACCATTAGCCATCCCATTCTCTACAAATTGTTCGCACACATTTGAAGTTTGCCGCATCAAAAGATTCAGAATTTTAGTCTAACGTGACTGTGGCATCTGATTTTTTTTTTTGTCTGGAAAAAGTGTTCGGATAATTGGATGTTCGGATAATTGGGGTTCGGATAAATGGAGTTCTACTGTATATATATATGTGTGATAGGGTGGGCGAGATGGTGATGATGATTATATTTGTGATATTTGATATCTCTTTTTACACTCGCACCGACCCGAACAACAATAAAACTCTTGATTCTAGAGGCAGGGGCTATATTTATTTTTACAGCCCATTCAGTGACAAAGCAAACATTAAACAAATAAACTAGCGAACATCACAAAACCCAACAAAACAAAACAAAACAAAACAAAACACCCAACAGTGCCCGATGCTAATCTGAAGAGAGGCAGGGGCTATATTTATTTTTACAGCCCATTCAGTGACAAAGCAAACATTAAACAAATAAACTAGCGAACATCACAAAACCCAACAAAACAAAACAAAACAAAACAAAACACCCAACAGTGCCCGATGCTAATATGTCATGTCTTTGTGTTCTTCTGTGTGGGTACACAGCGCGCCTCGTTTCGTTCCCTCTTGTCTGGACTGATACTTCTGAAAAGTCGCTGCTGTTGTTGTTGTTTTGATGAAATGATGGGTGGAGATCGGGCACTCAAATTCTGATCATTGTTGCCTCTTCTCGTTCCATCTTGGTCTACCCTGTTCAACCTGAAAGTTGGTTATAATTGGGGTATTTAGTGTCATTTTATTTACTAATTTTGTATTCAATTTAAATAACTGTTGTCTTTTGCAGTTGCTGATTTTTATTTATATTATTATTTGTCAATTTTATTTTCTCTTTTGTTTTGTTTCTAGATAACTATTGTCCTTTACACTTGGTTTTAATTTGTATTAGTATTTGTTCTTTTTGAGTTGTTGTCCCTTTTTTTTTAATACCTTGTCTTTCCTTGTCCTATGAGTAGTTATTTTTTTTTTTTTTTTTGTTAATGCTTTGTTAGTTCTTGCTGCTTAATTTCTATTTAGTTGGGTGATTTTCCTGAAGTTCTAACCTTATATTTTTTCCTTTGTTTTATGTATATATCTTTTAAGTATTGATTGGGCATCTCTTGGGGCATCTATACTTAAAACCTTATCACCTGTTAAGTCTATATTGTGATTTCTATAGTAAGTTTTTAATTCAAGCCTTTGTTGTTCATACTTTTTACAGTGGATCAGGTAGTGGTCTATGTCATTCTCTTCCTGACATTCTTGGCAGTGTGGTTCTTCTACCATGAAGTATGCTGCACCGAGTCGGAGACGCCACAGTTTTTTGTTCGATGGTATCTTTAATTCTTCTCTGACCTGGCATGTCCTCGTTGGTTCTTTCAGCAGTTTGAACGCGTGTCTGCCTTTTCTACTTTCCTTCCATGTTGTCTTCCATTCCTCGTTTATAGTTTCCTTCACTTGGCTCTTGATCTTTGACCTTCCCAGTCCTGCTTTTATATTGTTTTTACTTGTTCTTCCCTTCTTGGCATTCTGGTCTGCCAACTCGTTGCCAGCTATACCTATTTGTGCTGGAACCCACACTAGCCTCACAATACATCCTCTGTTCTCTAGTGATGTATTAATTGCTAGAATTTCTTCCTTTATGTCTGGCCGGCTACATTTACCTGGGTGTTGTAGTGCTTGTAGTGATGATAGTGAGTCTGTAAATATCGTAACAGCTTCTGGTGGGTTATCTTCGATTATTTCTAGACTTTTAAGAATTGCTACCATCTCTGCAGTAAAAATCGATGCCCCTTCCGTTATACTGTAGCTCTTTTTTATTCCCCATTGTGGTATTACAACTCCGGCACCTAGTTGCCCACTATCACCCTTGGATCCATCAGTGTAGACGGCCAGACTTTGTTTAGTTAGTTGCTCTATGAACTTTCTACTTATCATTTTGGCTTCCTTATCTTCTATGTTTTGTTTGATCTTTTCAGTAAGTGAGTAGTCTATGATTGGTGTTTTTAGTTCCCAGGGTGGTATTTTGCTTCTGTATTTATTAATATTTTCAATTGTGTTTGATAGTTCTTTGAACTGCATTAGGTCTTCTATAGTTCTCCATCCTGTTGGATATCTATCTTTATTTAAGGGGACGTCCCATACACTTGGTTGGTTTTTGACAAATGCTTTATGTGCTGGGTGGGTCACTTCTTGTGCTACTTTACTCCAATAATTTAATCTCAGTTCTTTCTGTCTTAGACCAAGGGGTGGTATGCCAAGAGCTACTTCTAGCGCTTCTACTTCTTCTTCTTCTTCCGTCCTTAGCCAACGACCGGCAAAGCAGTCAGTGGCCATTACGCCTAGTGGCGTCTTAAGGGCAACAGCAAATAGATTTTCTTTGCCGTTGTTCCCATCACGCCTAATGGCGTCTTTAGGGCAACGACAAATCAATCCGTTTGTTGTTGTTTCCGTAATCAAAGTGACTGGCAAACGGGTGATCAGCCCGTTGGGAGAGCTTCTACTGGTGTCGATATAAATGCACCTGTAATAGTTCTCATGGCTGCATTTTGAATCCTGTCCAGTTTTGCTTTGTTAGAAGCTGCAGCTGAGTCATAGACTATGCTGGCATAATCCAGTTTCCCCCCTGATGAAGGACTTGTAGAACATAAGCATTATTTTATTGCTGGCCCCCCATCCATTACCTTTTACAATCCTTAGTATATTTAGGGGTCCCCTACAGCTTTCTACCAAATTGTCTATATGTTTATTATAATTTAGTTGTTTATCTAAAGTTATGCCCAGAAATCTAGTTGTTGAGGAGGTACATATTTTCTGTCCTTTAATGGTTATATTGATTTTGTTATTTTTTTTTAAATTTCCTTTGCTGAAAATCATACCTACTGTTTTGTTTACATTAATTTGGAAGCCCCAACTTTTCATCCACTCTGAAACTTTGTCTATTTGATTTTGAAGTTTTTTGTAAACATGGTCCAAGTTTTTTTTCCAGATCGCCAAATGGCACAGTCATCTGCAAATTGTGATACTGCATTCTTTATGTCATTAAATTCATCTGCTAAATCATTTACAGCTATAGTGAAAATTGAAGGAGAGATCACTGATCCTTGAGGAATCCCATTCTGTTGTTCATATATTTCTGACCTATCATTATTAACCTGTACAGCAAAATACCTGTCCTGTAAAAAGTTTTCTAGATACCTATAGGTTTTACCAGTAATGCCAATCTTTTTCATTTTGTAAAGAGCTCCATCGCGCCAGCATTCATCATATGCTCTAGCTACATCTAGAAAGACTGCCACTGTTTTCTCTTTCCTCTTGAACCCTAGCTTTACATCATGTTCTAATCTTACAAGCTGGTCTACTGTACTTCTGTCTGCTCTAAACCCTGACTGGTTTGGGCTATATAACTGGTTTTTTTCCAGGTAGAATTTAACTCTTTTATTCACAACAGTTTCCAGTATTTTACCTAGTTGTGATGTTAAGGAGATAGGCCTATATGAACTTACTTCATGGGCTTCCTTATTGGGTTTTAGAATGGGTACTATCATAGCTACTTTCCATGCTTTTGGTATCTTTCCTAAGTTCCAGATTTTGTTATAAAGTGAAGTAATTATGTTTATAGTTCTTTTGGGTACTTTCTTAAGGATTTCATAACTAAGTATATCTTGCCCTGAGGCAGTATTAGATTTATCTTTTATTGCATTAGTTACTTCTTCCTCTGTTATATCAGCATCTAAATAGTTTGTTTCATCTATCTGGTCTGGTAGTTCTTTTAAAAACTGTATCCTAAGTCTTTCTCTTCTCTCATTTTCTTCCTGTCCAAGGCTACTTTTTGCACTGACTTTATAGAAATACTCGGCAAGGGCATTAGCTTTTTCTTTATCTGTTTCTGCTCTCTTTGGTAGTTTGATTGTTGGCATTATTGTTTTCTTATTGTTCCCTTTGATTGCCTTAAGCTTTTTCCATACTTCTCTAATTTGAGTGCTAGGTTTAAGTGACTGACAAAACTCCTTCCAGTTAGTTTCTTTGGCTTTGAATATTATTCTGTTAGATTCATTCCTAATAAGTTTATACTTATCATAGTTTTCTTCTGTTCTGTTATTTCTATATTTTTGTAAGGCCCTTTTTCTTCTCTCATGAATTTCTGCACAGCTTTTATTCCACCAGGCAACTGGTTCTTTATTCCATTGAGTTTCTCTTTTCTTATTAATGTTACTTATTGGTTTAAGGTGTTGTGGCATATTTTTATTTGGTATATACTTTATTGCTATTTTCAGAATTTCATTGGTCAGTGTTTCCGCCCACAAGTCAGTATCATCTGATTCCATGTCTTTATATTCCATCACCTCCAGCTCTGATTGGAAAGCTTCCCAGTTTGCTTTTTTATAGTTGAAGGTAGGTTTCTCTGGTTCTGGGTTTGGAATGACATTTTCATGCATGGTTATTACAATGGGCAGATGATCTGAGTTTGTGTCTTGTAACACTTCCCAATTTACATTCGCTAGGTTGTTAGTTGCTATACTTATGTCTATTGCTGAGTCTGCCCTATTAGCTTGTGGATTAATTCTAGTCGCAGATCCATCATTTAGTATTAGTAGTTCATTGTTTTCTATGAAGTCAAGTAGGCATTTTCCTGCATTATCTGCATGCTGTCCACCCCAAGCACAATGATGGGAATTAAAATCGCCTACTATGACTGTTTTGGGGCCTAGTCTGGTGCTTATGGCTAGTATTTCTTCATCTTTAATTGTGCCATCTTTAGCATATACATTTAGAATTGTTAGATTGTTTGGTTCAGCTGCTATAGTAACCTGGATACCTTCTATATTGGTTGTATTAAATACTTCCCAGTCTATGATTTTAAATTTTTCGCTAACTAAGACTGCGACACCTCCTCCTCTACCTTCTTTCCTATCGTGTCTAAGTATCTTAAAGCCCTTACAACTATATCTATTATTTGGGTTTTAATGGGTCTCTTGAAGAGCATATATATCAGTATTTCCTCCAGTCTCTGATAGTAGGGGTGCAAAATTTTTTTTAATACCCCTACAATTCCACTGGATAATTCTAAATCTTTCTAAATTGAATTTTATCATCATCTAGTATACCTTTTATTTTGGTTAACTATCAATTTTGCTCTTATTCTTTATTTCCTGTACTTGTGAAAAGTCGCTGCTGGCCTTCGTATGCTTTATATAGACTGATAAGCCTAAACACTCAACTTAGTCCGCGCGCGCCGTAATCGCGCTACTTAAATAACACTCGCGATATATTGCTTTAGGAATATCGAAAACACAAATAAAACCTACAGCTATTTAATATAACACAATTCTACACCACAACTTAATTTAAAGGCATTATTGTGGCCTAATAACATATCTTCTACTTCATCAATCTTGAAGAATTTACATCTCAGCATGCTTCGCGCACTTCTAAAATACATGGGCGATAAATCTGCCCAAAAACAGGTAGGGGGCGGGCGTCTCCTTTTCGGCCCCATCACATATCTCCCTCCTGATTTTGTTGTCGTCCCGACAACATCACTCACTCTGGCGCTTCAGTTGTAACCTCTCAGATCGTCTCGGGGCAGGACCCTCTATTGGCTGCAGGGCATACCAGCCTGGTTCGGGCATTAGACCATGCACGTCCTCCCCAGGATCGGTCTCATCTGGCGAAGCTGGTGCCTCAGGTAGGCCTAGTGTAGCATCTACCAGATTCGGAGAATCATCTTTGTCCTCACTTCGTCTCAGTTCGTGCGCCGCAACCCTCATCTTCAGATCTTCGTTGCCTGCTGGCCTTATCACATAAGGACCACCGCTTGCTTCTGGAATTGACGATACAATGAATTCGTCGTTGGACCACACGTCTTGTATTTTGGCCCTGTCAGTGTAGTGCACTCTTTTCCGCACTCTTTCACCCACTCGCAATGGTGTGGGGCCTGGAAGCTGATTACTTCTCTCCCTCCTGTCAG
Organism: Oreohelix idahoensis; assembly: GCA_024509875.1. NCBI lineage: Eukaryota > Metazoa > Mollusca > Gastropoda > Stylommatophora > Oreohelicidae > Oreohelix > Oreohelix idahoensis. Next base: position 446,912 of record JAMPIV010001453.1, read on the forward strand.
CGGCCATTTTCTGCATTCTCTCTGCAGCTTTTTGGTGGGCTATGTGCAACCTCTCTAGGTGACCTTGCAGCCACTCGTCAGTTGTCTCCGGCTCTTCATCTGGGCGCGTGCCTATCATGAAGTCTAGAGGAAGCCTCGGCTCTCTGCCGAAGAGGAGGTAGTATGGCGAGTACCCTGTCGAAGAGTGGGGGATAGAGTTGTAGACCATAACCACCTCCGCTAGATGCTCAGACCACCTTCGCTTCTGGTCGGCTGTCATGGGTCTCAGCAGATCATGCAACGTCTTGTTGAAGCGCTCGCACTGCCCGTTGCCCTTAGGATTGTAAGCTGTAGTACGGCTCTTGTGGACTCCATATACCTTGCACAGCTCTGCGACTACCGCTGACTCGAAGTTCCGCCTTGATCAGAGTGTATCCTCTGAGGAGCTCCGAGATACTGGAACCACTTTTCCACCAGGGCCTTGGTGACTGTTGTTGCTTTTTGGTCTCTTGTTGGTATAGCAATGGTGTACTTGCTGAACACATCTGTCAGCACTAATACATTCTCTAACCCTTTGGAATCCCGCTCTAGCAGGGTGAAATCCATTGCTACCACCTCAAGTGGTCTGGAGGCAATCAAGTTTCCCGATGGCCCATGAAACTTCAGTTGAGGTGCCTTGGCAACGTTACATCGGTTGCATCTGCGACAAAAGACGTCAACATCAGCTGTGATGCCTACCCAGAAGCACCTACTTCTCAGCAACTGCAGCATGCGCTCTCTTCCCTGATGGCCCACCCTGTGAGCAGAGTCTAGTATCCGTGGTTTCATGGACTCAGGTATTACCAGTTGTTTTATGCTGGATCCATCTGATCCCTTCACTGTCCGGTATAACAACCCATCTGTCACTTCGAGCCGGTTACTCTGATTAAGTAGTTTCCTTGCAGCCAAGGGGATCTTTCGAGCATCTTTTCCTGCAGGTCTGGTGCCATCCTTTACCATCTTCCTAACCATCGCTACCACATCATCCGCTCCCTGGAGATTTATCAATTCCTCACGCGAATAGGTGGGAAATGCTTGAGTGGTTTCAGGTGCTGTGGTTGATTCGGCCGGTACCCTTTCACTGATATCTTTCTGGCATGTTGCTGTCATCAACCCTATCTCATATGGTATCTGGGTAAACTCTCCGATAACCTCAGCTGTTATGCCACTTATTGCAACATCTGCCTAAACACTCAACTTAGTCCGCGCGCGCCGTAATCGCGCTACTTAAATAACACTCGCGATATATTGCTTTAGGAATAGCGAAAACACAAATAAAACCTACAGCTATTTAATATAACACAATTCTACACCACAACTTAATGTAAAGACATTATTGTGGCCTAATAACATATCTTCTACTTCATCAATCTTGAAGAATTTACATCTCAGCATGCTTCGCGCACTTCTAAAATACATGGGCGATAAATCTGCCCAAAAACAGGTAGGGGGCGGGCGTCTCCTTTTCGGCCCCATCACACACACACACACACACACATATATATATATATATATATATATATATATATATATATATATATATATATATATATATATATATATATATATATATATATATATATATATATATATATATATATACTGTTTTTATGCATGTGCATGACTCTGTGCTCCGACGAAGACTTCTAGACGCAACAAAAATCTTTTATTATCATAGTCATGTCACAGAGCTCACTTATTCCTGAGTAATACATCCGTTGCCTCCTGTTCGTCGTCTACCTTTATTGATTGTCCATGATTCTCTTCTATATGCTAGAATATGGGCTGCCTAAAACTTAACGTTCTTCCTTACTTCCATGCGTGAAATGTGGCCGTGTAGCCTACTACGCCACCCTTAGGATAGAAAGTACTTTAGCAAGTCAGATACACTATGTACTTGTATAGGCTAGCTAGTACTCACACTAGTCACAAACTAATGACATCATTTGTCATGGTACTCATGAGTCCATGATGTCATTAAATCTTGTGTGGATTTTCATACAAGATATACCGGAAAGTCCATAAACTGGGACTATGATTGGTCAACGTCCCTTGGTAATAATAAATTTAGTAGAGAGATTTTGTAGTTAGTTAGTTTTGAGATTAAATTAACTGACTGTTAACCAAAAGACCAATCATTAGTTAGTTTCCGGTCAAGGATTGAAAGGAAAAACATCCGCCCAATCTGAGATCCCAAGAAGTCGATGATTAGAGGTAGATTTTATATTGGTCCCAGAGAGCATATTGTATGTTCCAATATGTATTGCTTTTCAACAAATCTACAATTGAAATAAACATCTTTTATACGATCTTGACTGAATTGAGATCTATACTGGAAGCGAAAGAAAACTAAAGTAAGACAGTTGTAGTTTTTGATGAAAGTTTAAATTAACTAACGGCCATCAAAGTTTCCTACCACCACTCTACGATCTACACTGCCACAGAAGGTTCTAGTCATTTTCTTAAATGTACCAACTTTCGTTTACTTTACTATTTTCTATGTTTTGTTAAAAACTGGTTTTGCTTATACTGTCATGTTCTGTATTCTTTCATCTGATGTCTTATGTGTTCTGGGTTTTTATATCTCTGGACTTGTTTGAAAATAGTCACACTGACTCTGACGTTCTATTCCGGACAGTTCTGTTTCTTCGACATGACCATCGCGTCTGTCTTCTTTCTAGGTCGATTAAAGCGGTTTTTTTTTTTCAATTTACGTAACTATTTTATCAGTCATGTTCCTGTAACAATTCTTTCACTGTTTTCTGTGGAAATTTGATCATTGTGATGAAGTTCTATTGTGTTGTGGAAATTGGATCATTGTGATGAAGAGTGGTTTTATTGTGTTGTGGAAATTGGATCATTGTGATGAAGTGGTTCTATTGTGTTGTGGAAATTGGGTCATTGTAATGAAGTAGTTCTATTGTGTTGTGGAAATTGGATCATTGTGATGAAGTGGTTCTATTGTGTTGTGGAAATTGGATCATTGTGATGAAGTGGTTCTATTGTGTTGTGGAAATTGGATCATTGTGATGAAGTGGTTCTATTGTGTTGTGGAAATTGGATCATTGTGATGAAGTGGTTCTATTGTGTTGTGGAAATTGGATCATTGTGATGAAGTGGTTCTATTGTGTTGTGGAAATTGGATCATTGTGATGAAGTCGTTCTATTGTGTTGTGGAAATTGGATCATTGTGATGAAGTCGTTCTATTGTGTTGTGGAAATTGGATCATTGTGATGAAGTGGTTCTATTGTGTTGTGGAAATTGGGTCATTGTGATGAAGTGGTTCTATTGTGTTGTGGAAATTTGATCATTGTGATGAAGAGTGGTTCTATTGTGTTGTCGTCTTTTACCTTTTTAATCATCATTGCTCTCATTTTATTTATCCCCGTCTTTGCTCTTTCATTATTCTTTGATGTGATCGTTCCTAATCACGCATTTTACTTAAGTGTAATTTTAAGATTTCCTATCTTGGCGAACACTTTACTTCGTTAGACAGTATTGTCCATTGTGGAGAATTGCCGAATTGGCTATAGGAGAATCCGTTTGATATCTTTAAACAATCAATGTCACCACATCTGGGCTCAATACCATGTCTAGCCGGGGGCGGTCTGAAACAAAGGACCTGCGAAACTAAGCCATATGGACGAGATGCGCAGAGGAGTGCTTGTTACCAGACTATATACTTTTGACGGCGGTTAGAAATGTAAATGTTGTTTACGTGGCAAGACAATGAAGGAAGAGATTAAAGGACACCACAGTGGGCCATACAACAATAAAACAAACGAAGAGGCACTGAGCAGCCTAAGAATTGTCACACATTGGCAATCAGCAACCTGATGTGCCGCTGAATTCAGTACTTTTTACAACAGTCACAGCGCATAAGTGGAAGAAATCCCCAGACCTTAGCCTGTTCCATAATTTAATTCCAGCTTGGATTATAATTTCATTCTACTGGAATTAATCACAAACGTGGTTTTTAAGGAAGTTGTGAGGGGGAAAAGGAGATATGCAAACTCTAAAATATTATTAATAATTTTTTTTTTCATAATTTATGATTGCTATTTGCACTTAGCCTCATAGCTAATTTGCGAAATGCTTTTTTTTCATTACGTCTATTCGTTAATGGTTAATTGAATCATAGATTATTCCTTTTACATAATTTTATGACTTAAAATGTAAAGAATTAATTTACAGTTAGATACTTCATCTTCATTTAGATTATTAGATCATCACTACAGACTGACATGGGCACACACTTCATACTCACGATATTTAACACTACCATGTACGCCTTCCTTACACATATGAAAATTAAAAACAGAGTGATCAGTTATGAAGAAGCAATAGTGAGGAATAGGTTAAAAAGAAATTCAACTACTGATATTAGATGTGAAACTTATGAAGTCACTTTGTGTCTTTAGTCCTGCAGAAATTGAGTCTATACATTACGTGTCTGGCGTCTAATCGGAAAGAATCTAGAAAAGTCTACGTCCGAATAGCAGAATTCACAAGATAGGACGTCATATACGTCCTAAGTTACAAGGAAGATACCCACACCCGCTCATTATACGTCGGTGACGGCAGCATTTTATTCATCTGCATATCAAGTTCAGACAATCACAAGTTGATTCGTCAAGATACCAAGATCGCATACTCAAAAGTTGATTCATCAAGATATCAAGTTCACAAAATAACAAATTCATTCGTCTATATATCAAGTTCAACTCACTCAAAAAGCATATCACCTAAACCATGTACAGTTACTCAACTCGTCAGTACATAAAGTGAATTTATCTACTCAAAACATGTATTAGTCGACGTTAATTCATTCAGTCAAGCTCACCGCCTGAAGCCCACTGGTACCACATGATAATTTCGGGAAGAATTCCAGTCAAGGCCGTGCCTTCTTCGAAAGCAGACTTTGAGATAACCAACACCGTGCAAAAGACTTCTACATCGAACAATCTTTATTTTCTTTTGTATGATCACACGTGGGAGGAAATTTGGAACGATCATAGACTGTAGATTAATCATCAGTGTGGTAACGTTTAGTATATCCCATCATCACTGCATTATTTACAGAGTTTATCAAATTTAATTAACTACAATTTTACATTTCATATGTGAATTGTCTTTCACAATCATTCTTTTTAATTTCTACTAATACTGTATGTGTAAATATTTAACCAATAAACCTATAACCGTGTTGATAATTACTAAGTCAGTTTATGTATCACTCGTGTTGCCTGTGTCGAGTATTTACATATAAGCAAAATCTTTTATTTAGGAGGTCGAGGGCTCTTTCTTTATCGAGATCTTAGGGTGTGAGTTAATGTCGTAAAGATACAGAAAACTCTTCATGATTTCTTAGAAAACAATATCAAATGGAGAACATTCACCTTCTCTTCTTCTTGTCCCTATCTTTAATAGGTATCTTTCTTTCTTAACGAGCCAACTTCTGGAGACCTTCTTGCTAGTATTCCATAGGTCCTCCCCATCATTCACCTATCATACCGCAGCGATGCGACAACAGATGTCCTGCCTGGTATAATTGTACGACAATCATCAGCTTGTAACATCAGCATTTAGGAAGATGTTTCCCTCACTCAACTTGTAACATCAGCATTTAGGAAGATGTTTCCTTCACTTAACTTGTAACATCAGCATTTAGGAAGATGTTTCCCTCACTCAACTTATAACATCAGCATTTAGGAAGATGTTTCCCTCGCTTAGCTTGTAACATCAGCATTAAAGAATATGTTTTCCTCGCTCAGCTTGTAACATCAACATTAAAGAATATGTTTTCCTCGCTCAACTTGTAACATCAGCATTAAAGATGTTTCCCTCGCTCAGCTTGTAACATCAGCATTGAGGAAGATTTTTTCCCTCGCTCAGTTTGCAGCATCAGCACTGAGGTAGATTTTTTCCCTTGCTCGGCTTGTAACATCAACACATCGTAAGATGTTTTCCATCAATCAACTTGTATCATCAACACATCGTAATATGTTTTCCATCAATCAACTTGTATCATCAACACATCGTAAGATGTTTTTCATCAATCAACTTGTATCATCAACACATTGTAAGATGTTTTCCATCAATCAACTTGTATCATCAACACATCGTAAGATGTTTTCCATCAATCAACTTGTATCATCAACACATCGTAAGATGTTTTCCATCAATCATCTTGTATCATCAACACATCGTAAGATGTTTTCCATCAATCAACTGCCAACCAAAAATTAAGAAAATAAATTGGCCTCTTTGACGCTTTCATTGCTCAGTCTAGGCCCGCCCCCTCCCCCCCCCCCTCCCCCGGGGTCCGTGGGGAGACAAAGAAAGAATTGGATTATTGATCCTTCAGGCAGTCCATAAATGACGATTAATATGAGGTTGTGCCAGGGGTTGGAAACCTCATCTTGTTAAACAAGTTGCTATAGAAACCACGGCCAAAAGTATGTTCTTTGACGTAGGCTTCCTCCAGGTAAACATCTGTAGCAGTGGCTCCATGCCGTATAAGGAACGAAAAAAGGTGATGATGTCGACGATGATGATGATGATGATGAAATTCTGTCATTTATCTTGTCAAATAGTTATTTGCGATGGTTGAACATCTACATAATGGTGCCATTACAATAAAAACTTAGATTACCGACCCTCCCCGCTATGGTCCTAGACTTGAAGTTAATTTATTGTATTCATCTTCCCCAGCTTCGACTACCTGCTGTCACGGGGGACCAATTTTCAGTTCTAGAAAACCCACGACCGTGAAAGGTACATCCATCATCAAAATGTGATATTATTAGTTTGTATAGCAGATGTCCTAATAAATTGTCTTACCGCTAAATTGCCTACAGAGAGAATTACACACATACGCACACTCACCCACACACGTGTATTTATATAAACTTCACAGATGTCCGCACGTGCTGATAAATTAGCTTTCTATCCCCCAGAAAACTAGGCTTACCACAGTTGACGTCTATTTGTTGTTGTTGCGGCTGTGTCCAGAATATTCTGAAGTTAATTTACAGTAAATTATAAGGAACAACACCAGAAAGTAACACCATCCGATGTTTTTCCCTACACCTTCGTCTATGATGTTCTTGTTGCTTCTAATTATACCAAGTAAGTATTACTGACTCACTGCTAGCAGTCTTAATAGCCAAAAAGGAAACAAGAGCTACAATTAAATAATTTAAACGTACGTGATAGTAAGGAAAAATGAGACCTTAAGCTAAATAGCACCAAGAGTGAAGCAATGGTTGTCTTAATAAACTACAGCTAAAAAAAAAAACACGAAAAAATGCACCATCAAAGTAGTTGGCACAGTTTTGAAAAAAAATTAATGGATTCAAATATGTAGACACGTTAAGTAATAGCATAGATGCAAGATGAATCTATGAAATAACGAGCAAAAACATCCGAGCGAATTTAATTAAGTGAAAAACTATTCTGTGCAATAAATTGTTCTAACTAGTCGTAACCAAGAGAATTCTTCGTTGTTACACAGTGCCAATACTATTAAACTGAAGAGAATCTTGGACAACCAGTTAACAAGCAAGAAAATCCATGTAAGCCCTAGAGATGTGATTTTACGGAAAAATGTTTCGACTACTATGGACAGCTTTAACATAAATAGAGAGAGCGATAGAAGAATGACCAAGAAAAGAAGCTTATTACACATACCGACTTAGATGATGGAAAACTTTTCAGATCACCTGCCGCCTTGTAGGTATGCTGGGGAAGTCAAAGGTCGGGGAATGGAATCACGAATAAAAATGTCTGCTGACTTGGATGTGTCGGGTGCAGATACCGCAGCCTTGCTGTCAACTACACCGAGAAGTATTCGTTACGCTCAACAAACACAGCTAACAAAGATGAAGACGATGATTTGTGAACGGGACAGGTTTTAAGTTCAACAATGGCTAAACATGGGGCAACATTAATAACAGCGAGAGTAATATGTGATTACAAACATGGTGTTACATAGACAGACGACAACCAAAATCTAACAAGTCAACGATTTTGAAACAAATGTTAAAATAAAAACCGTTCCAACACGGTGTCAAACCTGTACCCTGTCTAAGGAACACAACACATTACAAATGAGAAGTCTAAATAAAACATACAATAAGAGCCGAAAAACTGTAACAAAAAACAAGGAAGGACATTCAAGTAGTAGTCATTTAGTTATATTTTTTAAACGTTGACAAGGTCTCTTCAAGCACCACTTCTGCTTTCGTAGGCGATCATGTATCTTCGCTACTTCTTGTCATCAGCGCTGTCAGTCAATTCTGTTTTTTTTTATTTTATTTATTTCGATGCCTCGATATTAAACTGCTTAGTATCTCATCTCACTGTCGTCTTGTCTCTTTTTCCTTCGGTTTTTCCTCAAGTTACAATATATTCTTCCTTCTCCTAAATAATTCAAAGAAAACGGATTGCTTCTGTCTAAAGGCGTCAAGTTCGTAAAATATGGTTGTCCAGGACAAAAATCAGTTTCTGCACTATCAAATGCCATCTCTAATCATACCATATCTAATCATACCATCTCTAGTCATATCATATCTAGTCATACCATCTCTAGTCAGTCATACCCTCTCTAGCCACACCATCTTTAGTCATGCCATCTCAAGTCATACCATCTCTAGTCATACTATCTCTAGTCAGTCACACCATCTCTAGTCATACCATCTCTAGTCATACCATCTTTAGTCATACCATTTCGTGTCATACCATCTCTAGCCATACCATGTCTAATCATATCATTTCTAGTCATACCATCTCTAGTCATACCATCTCTAGTCATACTATCTCTAGTCAAACCCCCTCTAATCATGCCATCTCTATTCATACCATCTCTAGTCATACCACTTCTAGTCAAGCCACTTCTAGTCATACCATCTCTAGTCATACCACCTCTAGTCACACCATCTCTAGTCATACCACCTCTAGTCATACCATCTCTAATCGTACCATCTCTAATCATACCATCTCTAGTCATACCATCTGTAGTCATACCATCTCTAGTCATACCATGTATAGTCATACCATCTCTAGTCATACCATCTCGTCATACCATCTCTAGTCATACCATCTCTAGTCATACTTTCTCTAGTCATGCCACCGCTAATCATACCACCTCTAGTCATACCACCTCTAGTCATACCACCTCAAGTCATACCACCTCAAGTCATACCACCTCTAATCATACCATCTCTAGTCATACCATCTCTAGTAATACCATCTCTAGTTATACCATCTCTAGTCATACCTTCTCAAGTCATACCATATCTAGTCATACCATCTTTAGTCATACCATCTCTACTCATAAATGTTAGGTACCAATATTTCGGCCGGGTTGTCTGTTTCTTGCATACACATTATGTACACAATAATATATAATAGGATGTAACAGGGTCAAGGATCCCGTTAGACGCCCAGTCAGGCATATTGGGAATATGGTGTTTGGTCCATATTTTCTTGACCATACGGCACACTAGGGGGTCATGTGCTCAGCAGGGCCGGCCGCCCTTAACCTTCCCAGAGTTGCTCTTGTACCCGATGCATGAGACTGGGTCGACCCCGGGGCTGTTCGCTGTCTAAAAAGTCTCACCTCAGCTGGAGATCGAACCTAAACCACTAAGCTCAGAAGACAGTGCACTAACCACTGCGCTAAAGCAGTATATAATAGAGTGGAAGTCTATAATTTCTATGTGTAGGGACAACATCAACCCTTGACGGTCCTTTCTGGTAGTCATGTTAGCAAGGCAACACAGCTACATCTACTGCAACTGTTATAAACAAATTCAACACAAATTAGCAGATACGTTCCACTGATAATCTCCAATAATCTCCAATATTGGTAATCTCCAATATAATGAGATTCCTAGAGGACATGCCAGAAATATCATTTTGGCGGACATAATATAAACAACTTGAGATATGCTGATGATACAGTCTTAATAGCAAAAAGTGAAAAGAAGCTGCAGAAAATGGTTGACACAATAATGTCAGAAAGTGAAAATAAAAGTCTCAGCCTTAATAGCTAAAAGACAGATGTAATGGTCGTCTCAAAGAAAATGGTTTCTCCGGAATGCACTATCAAAGTAAATGGAACAGTTTTAAAACATGTCAATAGATTCAAATACCTGGGAACATTAATAACAGCGGATGGAAGATGCATCTCGGAAGTGACGAGCAGAAAAGCTCAGGCAAAAACAGCATTCTATAAAATAAAGAGTATTTTATGCAACATTTTCTTGTCAATGGAAGTAAGAAAGAGAGTTCTCCAGTGTTACATAGAACCAATCCTGACATATGGGAGTGAGTCATGGACAATTAGTAAACAAGTAGGAAAGACACTAGAGGCCACAGAGATGTGGTTTTACAGAAGAATGTTAAAAATATCATGGGCAGCCAAAAAGAGTAATGTGGATGTCCTGAAAGAGGCCAATGCACAAAGGAAACTTATTTCACAAGTTAGAAAGAATCATTCCACTTTTTTAGGCATGTTATGAGAAGAGAAAAGCTGGAATATATCGTAACAACAGGTCAAATTGAAGGAAAAAGAGATAGGGGAAGACAAAGAGAGCAAATACTGGACAGTTTGACATTGTGGCATGGAAGGAGGTCAACAACAGAATTGATAAATAGTACTGGAGACAAGAAGTTGTGGAGAGACATGATCTCCTACGTCACTAGGCATGGTACTTGAAGAAGAAGAATCTCCAAGACAACGTTTCTGAGCGTTCCGCAGAGAAAAGTCTCTTGGGGGGGATCTCCTTTTAATTGCCTAATTGTTTATAATTTATAAAACTACTAACAATAACATGTCAAACTTGATGGGTTTTTTAATTATAGTGTGCTGTTTCCGTTCCCAGATGAGCAAATAGAAGTACATTCTTAGAGTGTTTTTGGTTTCTTTCCATTATACAGTGTAATCAAACTGTTCATGAACACCGTCATTTGAACGCTTTTCTTTGTTGATTGTAACTATTTTCGGTAGAGTATATATAATGGAAACAATACAATTTTTCAATACGGTTGCATTCCTCAGCTGTGACCAACGTACACACGGCGAGAATTGTTATTTTAGATTCAATTTAAAAGTTCTTTGATGACAACATTTCGTGTAAAAGTGCGTGGATTGTTTTCAAAGAGTGTTCCCTGATAATAAGTGGTTTTCTTTGTTGAGCGTTACTAATTTCGTGAAAGAATTTAAAAAAAAAAAAAGTATTTATTTTATATCTTCTTCTTCTTCTCCCTCGTTCGTCCTAAAAAGGACGTTTGTTACGTTGTGTCGCCGTTTACAGCAAAGCTGCGATATCTGCGCCTTTCGGCCCGACACATCCGTTTTCGGCACGGCATTTTTGGGACCGGGTTAGCCTTCCCTCTTTGATCCCTACTCTCTCAGCCAGACTGCAGTGATGCAGCCTGTTTCCAAGACCACCACAAGAGGTGGAGTAGAGTCTTGGTCGGCTCTGGTTCGCTGACCCTGACGCAAGCAGTCTAGCTATGGGTCGCTTACTGCATTCCTCACTTTTGATGCGTCTTCGGTCCCATTTATTTTATATAACACCCACGCCGCGCAAGTTGCACACCGTGCGTTGCGCACTTTTTTTTCTGGCGCGAGTTACTATTTTGAGTGAGACCGACCGACGTAACATACATCGGTAATTATGTTAGTTGGGATGGGATATTGCCACACGTAGTTCAGTAACTGCGTAGTTAATGTTACTGTGATTGTCATAGATATTACTTTAATGTAATTTGTCATGGAGGTTATGTTAACATATATATAGTGTCGACGAGCTTCGTTTCGTTACGCTTAAAAAAATAAAATAAAAATTCGCAGTTTTTATTGAGCGATTCAGACGTTTACCAAGAATTGTTTCATCAAGTTCATTTGTAGTTAACAGTTGTGTAGAATGTGTAGGCCATTAATGGGCTCATTGGAAATCACTAAAGACACCAGAGTCGTATTTTAGCGTATCAATGTAGCGTCTCCAAAGAACCAGAAATTGATCCAAATTGCCAGCCTGGTTAATATTATGTATATGTTTCTGGTCTTGATAATATTCACCCAGAGATTACTTCCCTTAGATCGCAAAAGGAAGAATTCGATATCAGGAAGCAAATAAATGCGGCTTCTTTTTATTTTAAAAAAAGTATGCCGTCAAGACAACTATAAGGCTAGGGCTAGCAATTTCATCCTATACAAAAATGACTATAGAAACGAATACCGAAAGAGCAAAACAAGTATTTTGATCCAAGCTCCTTCCAAACGGTCAAATGCAGATGATGTCCCATGCTCTCTTTTAAACGAAAAAAGTAAGACAAGTACGACAACTCTAAATGTTTTTTGACCATTTATTTTAATGTCATCCACTTGTCATCGATCTTTAAACTGTCATATCAAGTTTTGTCTTAGCATCGATGTCAACAGATTGCCAACACTGTCTGTCTCTTGCCGTGAATGCAGTTTCTGTAAGATAACGTTATCTTTGATTCATGTTAACAACTTTGTTGTAATCTTGCCTTTTGCCCATCAGCCATCCCTTGTATTGTGGTGTTCAGTACCAGACAGATTATCAGTATCCCACACAATATTAAATATCACACGTCCACAGGTGTACTAGCAACATCTCTTGATGTGGCTGTCTGCGGACAAGACGGCACCAACACGGTTGTGGAGAAAACAAAACGGGAGATAATCCAGCCTCAAGAACCTGCTGCAAACAGTGAGGCTCCAGTTACATCTCTTGATCATGTCGCCTTAGAGCTGGCTATGGAGGTTTGTGTTAATGGTTTTATGTAAGTTTGTCGTCTCAAAGAAAAGGGCTTCCCCAGAATGCACTATCAAAGTAAATGGAACAGTTTTTAAAAATGGCAATAGATTCAAATACCTGGGCACATTAATAACAACGGATGGAAGATGCATCTCAGAAGTGAAGAGCAGAATAGCTCAGGCTAAAGTAGCATTCTATAACATGAAGAGTATTTTATGCAACAATTCTTTGTCAATGGAAGTAAGAAAGAGAATTCTTCACTGTTATACAGAACCAATCCTGACATATGGGAGTGAGTCATGGACAATTAGTAAACAAATAGGGAAGGCAGTAGAGGCCATGGAGATGTGGTTTTACAGAAGAATGTTAAAAATACCATGGACAGCCAAAATGAGTAATGTGGATGTCCTGAAAGAGGCCAAGGCACAAAGGAAACTTATTTCACAAGTTAGAAAGAAGCAATCCACTTTTTTGGGACATGGTATGAGAAAAGAAAAGCTGGAATATATCGTAACAACAGGTCAAATTGAAGGAAAAAGAGATAGGGGAAGACAAAAAGAGCAAATACTGGACAGTTTGACATCGTGGCATGGAAAGAAGTCAACAACAGAATTGATAAATTGTACTGGAGACAGGAAGTTGTGGAGAGACATGATCTCCTACGCCACTAGGCATGGTACTTGAAGAAGAAGTAAGTTTATGTCATATTATTTATGCGATGTATGTATGATGTATGTTATGTAACCTTGTGTTTATATGTGTAATGTATGTTGTGCAAGCTTATGTTTATATGCAAAATATGTTGTGCAAATTTGTGTTTATGTAATGTGATGTAAATTTGTGTTTACGTAAATGTGATATATGTAATGTGATGTATGTTGTGTAAGTTTGTGTTCATATGTTATATGATGAACAATGTGCACATGTACGCACGTAAGTTTTGTGACAGTAGTGCTTTTGTTACTGTGAGAGAAAACAAAATAATATCATGTCAGATCAAAACATGGTAAGTGTCGTATCTTTACCTAACGTTTACTGAAATTACCGCCACTGCAGCTTTGCAGGAAGTCTGCACTAAAGTCTTCGTGTACTCTTGTTGCGGTTACTACTACTACTACTACTGCTACTGCTACTACTACTACTACTACTACTACTACTACTACTACTGCTACTGCTGCTGCTGCTGCTGCTGCTGCTACTGCTACTCCTGCTGCTGCTGCTGCTACTACTACTGCTGCTGCTACTGCTAGTATTGCAACAGGAAATCTTGAACTCAAAATCCAACTTCGCGTTATCCATCTTTTTTTTTAAAGATAAAATTTTGCCTCGTTTTGGCGAGGCACGTCCCGTTCAACCTAGTCGGTTATATTAGGTCACATGTTCAAATATAAAAGACCTTAAGGGCTGAAAGTGATAATTTATTTACGATTTCCATCTAAAAATATCTTTGAGATACCATTACAAAGTTTTGTATTTGTTGCGTCTTTGTCTGTCTGTCTAGTGCTAACTACTTGTTTCAGCTGGCTTGACTCAATGAATGTTTATTTCTGTATTGTGTGTATTTCTAGTGTTAACTATGTGTATTAGCTAACTTTACTCAACGAATATTTACTTCTGTATTATGTGTATTTCTAGTGTTAACTATCGTACGTATATTAGGTAACTTAACTCAACGAATATTTACTTCTGTATTGTGTGTATTTCTAGTGTTAACTACGTGTATTATGTAACAACTTAGTTAGTATTTACTTCTGTATTGTGTGTATTTCTAGTGTTAACTACGTGTATTATATAACAACTCAGTTAATATTTATTTCTGTATTGTGTGTATTTCTAGTGTTAACTACGTGTATTATGTAACTTAACTCAGTTAATATTTATTTCTGTATTGTGTGTATTTCTAGTGTTAACTACGTGTATTATGTAACTTAACTCAGTTAATATTTATTTCTGTATTGTGTGCATTTCTAGTGTTAACTACGTGTATTATGTAAATTAATATTTATTTCTGTATTGTGTGTATTTCTAGTGTTAACTACGTGTATTATGTAACTTAACTCAGTTAATATTTATTTCTGTATTGTGTGTATTTCTAGTGTTAACTACGTGTATTATGTAACTTAACTCAGTTAATATTTATTTATGTATTGTGTGTATATCTAGTTTTAACTACGTATTTTATGTAACTTAACTCAGTTAATATTTACTTCTGTATTGTGTGTATTTCTAGTGTTAACTACGTGTATTATGTAACTTAACTCAGTTAATATTTACTTCTGTATTGTGTGTATTTCTAGTGTTAACTACGTGTATTATGTAACTTAACTCAGTTAATATTTACTTCTGTATTGTGTGTATTTCTAGTGTTAACTACGTGTATTATGTAACTTAACTCAGTTAATATTTATTTCTGTATTGTGTGCTAATATCGTATAACTCTGAAGCCCCTTCCTGAGCACTACGCAGCCAAACCCGAGCAGAAGATTATCAGCAAATACTGGGAGGTATTGGAGCAGCGGCGCATGCAGGTACTGCTGGATTGTGAGACCAGACTGTGGAAGAAGACAGGAACAAAAGTTCCGATCATAGATGATGTGGAACACACAACCTCGCCTCCAAGCGTCCAGGTGAGAAAGATTTGTAATAATGTGATTTATACAGAGAACATTACGTACAGACACACACACACACAACATTAATGATAGGAATTGGCAGATCAATCATGTATTGCGTCACGGGTTGCCGCCCCTTAGCTCTGCAGTAGTGGTCCAACGGTGGCCAAAACTCAAGAGTGACTAATGTGGGTCTTCTCATGTGTCTACCTTCGCACAAGATTACTCTTAGCTCGTACAAGCCCCCAGGTGAGTTAATTCGGCGAATTTCCTCTTATTATTGTATAGCTCTGCTTACGTGTATTTAAGAAATGGTCTGAGACATACGTATGTAATACATTCAAAATGATTAATTCAACTTTAGATTTGTCTTTATACAAGTAACAAATTTAATAATCAATTATGTTTATTAATTTAAAAAAATAAATAATTCTTTAACAAACAATATTCGTCATCGAGTGATGTTATGGAGTTAAAAATTGGATAGTTCACTTGTCAGCTTTTATGTTTCTACTTAGCTGCCAATGAGTTTGTCTGTTCTGCTCCAGCTGATGTTTGGTTCTTTGTAGAGGGATGATTGGATCACACTCGGCACTGGTCAAGTTTGAAAGTTGTAGCACGTTCCAATAAGTGTCAGGGAGTAACTACCAAGCTGGTCCCGCGTCTCTAAAACCCGTCTGATGATGGTGTCTAGCGTCGATTTCAGGCCACTTATACCCTCACTTGTTGTCACGTAATTTGCCTCCCCTGCTTTGCAGTAGTAGTACAACAGGCCAAAACTCAGGAGTATGTAATATGGGTCTTCAAAGGTGTCTAACTTCGCACATGATTGCTCTTGTCAGAGCTGTAGATAGAAGGATAATGATGCTTCTATCTCAAGGTAATTTTCATAACACATATCAGAAGTCAAGAACAATGCTGCATTGGATAGGGCAATTGTTAACTTATATCTGATCCGCCACCTTTTATGAAGAATTAAGCATTTATTAATTTCAGCTCGTAAAAGCCCCCCACCCTGATTTACTCAGTGGAATTCTTATTACTCTGGTATAGTGTCTGTTTAGAGTGTATTTAGTAAATTGACTGAGACAAACATGCAGTACATTCAAAATGATTAAACCGACGTTAAATTTGTATATTTGCAAATAACAAATTTAATAGCCACTTAGGTTTTAACAAGGTTTTAGAAAATGAATAATTATTTATTATAAAATTATCATCACTGGGGTATGTAGTGTTAGTTTGTAAAGGAAGTCACTTGGCAGCTTTTATGTGTTACTTAGCTGTCAGTGGCAGATCTGCTTCTTCTGAGGTTTTGGTTTTTGGTAGGCTGTATTAGTGATCACGCTCGTCGCTGGTCAAGGTGGTAGGACGCAACACGTTACCAGGAGTCTCAGGGAGTGTTTACGAATATGGTCCCGCGTCTTAAAGCCCCGTCTGATGATGGTATCTAGCTTCGACTTCAGGTCACTGGTACCCTTCTTGTTCCAGAGATAGTACCCTCAACTGGTACCACCAACTAGTATGGTAAAAGAATAGAAACGAATACCTCTGAGTATTGAGTTTCCCGACACATGCTCATGTGTCCCTATCTTCCTATTCCACCATCCCATCCACCTCAGACTTTACCCTCGATGAGAATTAAGCTTAAACCCTCGAGAGAAAACTTTCTTTACATTTAAATTGAATAGCTTTATATTTACTTTACATTCAAATGAAAAGGTTAATAGTACAGATAGAATATGTTTACATTTACATCTTCACTGGTTGAAAAATGTTCACAATATAGATTGAATATGTTTTCATTTACATCTGCACTAGTTGAAAAGCTTGAAAACTTTCATTAATTTTAAAGTGAATATTTTTACATAGACATTTACACTGTTTTGAAAATGTAAATATTATAATTAGAATGTACATCATTTCTTTCATCTTTCCATCCCTGCTCCATATGGAACTTGGGACTACCTATGCTTTTAGTTCTCTGTAAGAAACTAGCGATAAAGCAGTCACCAGCCCTTGCAGTGATGGTTTATGAAATCATCATTCTATATGCTGAGGTGGGAGCCGCGCTGGTGTAATGGCTTCGGCGTTGTACTGGCGACCAGGTGTTCATGGTTCAAACCCGGGCGTCGGCGTTTGAAGAAATGTTTACGGCCGGAAATTTGACTGAATAGCCTGAACGGCTCCTGTGATAAACCCTCTGTGGATGGGAAGGAGCGAAGCTCCTGACCGGGTTGGAAGGAAAGTCCTCAGGTTCCCCAGCCTCGCAATGACATGTCATTGGGCCGAAGGGCTGAAAGCCCAAGTGCCGCTGGTTAAGAAAAAAAAAAAAAAAATATGCTGAGGTTGCCAGCCTCAAAGGACATCCACTAGCAATTTTCACATATTAATATTCACTTGTCAATATATAGTCCAGCTCCCGGCCTTCACGTGTGGCTCAATTTGAGCCTGGCGGAACTGTTTTCACTGACGGGAGAAGGGGCAAAGGCGAGCGACTGGCGCCTTAAAACCAGCAGCTTCGGGCAGATAGGGCTCGTGATCCTTGGTTGGTAGCTTATCTAAGAGAAGGAACTCTGAATTCAAACCACCGCTGCCTTGCGGGAATATCGATTTATGGAATTGGCTTCGGGAGTAAACCCTGAGGATAAATCCGGAGTCGGAGTCCCTAAGGCAGTCTAATGTCGATTCGACATTATTCTGGCAACTCCTGCGACGTGCCTGGTACCAAACTGTATCGGCTACTGCCGTTCCTTTGGATCTACCAGCTGTGTGGAGAGGGGGAACATGCTGCATGGGCAACAGCTTGATCTCCATATAACTGTGCCCAAGCTCGCGCCCTGGAGAGGACACTCCAGCTTCACCCTATAGGTGTCGGTAAAACACGGGAAGTAGCAGTTACCGGTTATAAGCATTTTGCCCAATTGGCGTAGGGCATGGCGCCAGGGGCTACTTCCGACAGTGGGAGAGGTTCTAGGATCTCACTGGACAGCTACCGCCCGCTTCAAGCTGGGCAGCCCCAGTCAATAAGGTGTTGTACCGCCACTGTCTGCTTTCCCCATTGGGTGTATGGGGATTAGGGTCAAACCCGAACTGTGGACAGAAAATTTTGCACCAAGCAATTATCAGAATAATAGAAATAAGCAAACTCTCAGATTGGGATGCTGGAACGTCCGGACTATGTTGACTGGACTATCCGAAAACCTACAGGACGTAAACGATGTAAGGAAGACAGCCATAATTAATGATGAGCTTAAACGACTTCAGGTGGATATAGTTGCACTTCAGGAAACGCGCCTGGCAGACTCTGGAATGGTGAGTGAGAAGGACTACACATTTTATTGGCAAAGGAAAGATCTTAATAAAACTAGAGAACACGGAGTAGGTTTTGCGGTAAAAAAATTGCTAACTAAAATGGTTGAACCAGGCGAGAATGGATCAGAACGCCTGTTAACGCTCCGCCTGCAAACTAGCACAGGTCCCATCACCCTTGTCAGTGTGTATGCTCCTACTCTGTACTCTGCCTCAGAAGCTAAAGATGAGTTCTACGAGAATCTAGCAGCAGTCATCAAAAGCATACCTAGGCAAGAACAGCTTGTTCTCCTTGGTGACTTTAACGCTAGAGTGGGTGCCGATAATGTTTCATGGCCTTCATGTCTGGGCAGGTTTGGTATTGGCAAGATGAATGAAAATGGACAACGGCTCTTAGAGCTGTGTGTCCACCATGACCTCTTGATGAGTGCAGATGTGATGAAAGGGAAATGATCTTGGGAAATACGTGTTGAGTAGAGTTAATTTTGGGTTAGAGTACTTGCTTACAGATTGGTATGGATTTGTTTAAAGATATCTCCTCTTGGTTTCGTGGAAGACAGTATGTCAGATAGCAGGTGAACTCTGGTCATAATGAACTGTTTCTGTACTGGTTTTAAGTGATGTGTGAATAGCTCTCGCGGCTAGTGTCCGCAGGGATTTTTGAGAGCAGTGTTAAGAGAACAGTAGATTCTCGTGACTGTGTGAACGGGGGTGTGTTCCCGTGGGTTCAGTGTGTGCAGGGTTTTTGACTGAGGTGGTCAGCCCTAAGGTGTTTTTTTGGATAATGTATGCCTGCGCAGGGCTATAGAGATTTTGTAGGCCTTGATTATTATATATCTGCCGTAGATGCAGTATTTGTGCACTGATGTGAAGTATAGAGATTTTGTAGGCCTTGATTATTATATATCTGCCGTAGATGCAGTATTTGTGCACTGATGTGAAGTATAGAGATTTTGTAGGCCTTGATTATTATATATCTGCCGTAGATGCAGTATTTGTGCACTGATGTGAAGTATAGAGATTTTGTAGGCCTTGATTATTATATATCTGCCGTAGATGCAGTATTTGTACACTGATGTGAGGAGTAGAGATTTTGTAGGCCTTGATTATTATATATCTGCCGTAGATGCAGTATTTGTGCACTGATGTGAAGTATAGAGACTTTGTAGGCCTTGATTATTATATATCTGCCGTAGATGCAGTATTCGTGCACTGATGTGAGGAGTAGAGATTTTGTAGGCCAGGATGTGTATGGGCCGTATGTTAACTGCATTATGAAGATTCATGTTTCGATGTAACTGTATTCGTCTAGATCTACGTGATGTTATAATTGTAATAAACCTTGGTTAAAAAAACATCAGACGTTACACCATTCCATGACTTGGTGTGTACGCTACTGTGAGTGACTGTCCCAAAACACACTCACCTTCTTCACCATAATTAATTACATATAACATTTGGATTCTCAGTCACTAAAAAGTACTACTGAAGTCTTTAATTATCAGTGGTGGACCAAATCAACGGGTCGTAACACCCACATTACATTCGCGTGACAAGAGAGGAAATTAGGTCAGATTCTGGACCAGTCATTACAAGTGGGAACACTGAACTGTGTTATGTTTGGCTCTGTGTGGGCGTGGCTTAATTTAACTGTACACAGGTATCAGCTGACTGCGCATATCCATCCTCATATCTTGGCGTGTGTAGCAACTAAACTAACGTTATCAGTTGGTTTCGATATCAAATAGCTGTTATCTGATAGCGACATTGATGCCATAATTGTTACAGTGCTTGTTCCAGTCTTTCCATATGCAGATTCAACTATAGGTGCAGTATTTTGGAGAGTTCGTCTGCACTTATACCTCAAATGACAACTTGCAGAGTTGCTGTGATCGGTTCCTGTCGTCTGATGCATTGTTGAGGACATACTGTACATTGGCAGAGATCTGAAGACAAGAGAGCTTAGTCCTTCTACCTTTCTGCAGTGGAGTGTTTTAACGTCAGAACTTTGTGATATCCAGTGTGTTAGCGAAAGGGTCAGGATTACCTTCAGTTAAGTGCTTTTGTTGTGTGTAAATGTTGCCACTTCTGTCCATGTCAACGAGCCTCAATCTGCACTATCCTATTCTATTGATAACTATTGTTGTTGTTGTCGATAATTATATCGATTAATTATAGAATATGATGATGTACAGGGATTGATGATACAATATTTGAGATCTAAACTTGATTTGGTATAATGAAAGTTTAATTAAGACATATATGGTTGACTAAGTAAACAAGTCACAATGGATTCTGATACAGATCCGGAGGATATGAGACCTGTATTAGAGTATCTGTTTCAGGAAGGGACAGATTGTCAGAGATTAAAAAGCCCAGAGCTTGAGTCACATGTTATGGACAGGTTTTTGGTTTGTGCATCAAGAGCTCTAAGAGAGTTTGCTGAGGAGAATTTTCAGTCTCATCCTCATTTAATGATGGCTAAAGAGTTAGCGCATTTGCTACTTTGGGAATTTCGTGGATTTGTGTGCAACTATGTTAATGTTAAACACGATCACATAAGGAAGGGAATACAAAAGATGATTCAATACGGCATTTCTGATGATCAGGAGAAGGAGTTAAAAGAGAAGAAGCAAATAGGAGATATAAAACAAAGTACACAGGAGCTAAGGGAAAGTTGCTTAAAAAGTACTACTGAAGTGAATAAGCTGCAGGAAAAAGTGACTAAATTTACAGGTGATTTATGTAAATCTAATTCTGAGCTTGCTTGTGTTCGAGCAAAATTAGACTCGGCATTAGGCAAAATTAAAGAGATGGAAGCTCAGATTGGGAAAAAAAATGGCGAAGTTAGAAATCTGACTCAAAAAGTTCAAGAGAAGACGGAGATTGGTGGAAAATTAGAAGTTCAGATTAAGAAATATGAGAAGTTGTGTAATGAAACACTTATTGATCTGTTAAGTGACGATGTGATTTGTGGTCGCCAAATTAAAGAAAAGGATACTATATCCCTAGAGAAGGTTGATAGGCTTACGAATAGTCATGATATTGAGATTGAGAGGGTTGATAAAGATAGAGTGAAAGAGTTAATGAGGGAGAAAGACAAATTGATTAAGATTGAAAATTTGTTAGCAGAGGAAAGCTGCAAGGTCTTAAAAGCTGAGAGTTTAAGCAAGAGATTAAGTGAACCGATTGCACTTAGAGACATTGAGATTGCAGAAGCAAGAAGAAGAATATATGGTCTGCTTGACGTAGTCTTGAATAGCAATACGTGGTCTTCTGTCAATGGTGACAGGGATAGACAGAAAGTTGCTTATCATCAGAGCACTAAAGCAAAAAGCCAGCCTTCTACACTTTTTGCGGATTCTACGGTCAAGAATGGTGGACATAGATCTTTCCGTGGGAGATATAACTTCTCACGCAATACAGATGATTCCAATGATAATGATTGCTGGCGGCAAAATAACAAAGGAAAATCTACAGTAATATCCAGTCCTGTAGATAAGGAAAGAAACAGTGCTAAATCTCAAGTCAGTGTGTTAAAAACCAACAGCGTATTTATTGACAGATCTGATAAGTTGGTTACAAGTAACAAACATACTACTGCTTGTTCCATAAAGGAAACAGATGTTGTGAAAAAAAATAAAGAGATTGTCAAACCTTCTAGTCATACCCAGTCAAGGCAGTGTGACTCATTTTTTAAACACATTACCACAAGCAAAGAAAAAAAATAATTTTGATAGGAGACATAACCCTAAGGTTATAAAGTACCAAGGGAGTTCATCCTACGGTAACGTTTCTTCTCCTAAAAACAAGAAAAAATGTGACAGATCTCAACATTGTGATTCTAAAAGTTTAGAAAACTATAGCAGAAGTAATTATATGAAAGTTTATGAGTCTAGTAATAATTTTCCTGCTAAAAAGTCAGTTCTATCTGATGGACATTGTTATCTGGGAAGAAGTATTAAGAATAACTATTGTAACTGGGATTTAAATCAGTACAACGGTGTTAATAGAGCAAATAACAATGCTCTCAAAAGAAATTATACAGATCGCAACCAGGTTAACTGTGCTCCACATAAGAGCAAGATTATTAGCAATCAGAGTAATGGGAACGGTAATAGGTTCTTAAATGCTTTTGCTTGTCATGCTGATAGATTTGAGAGATCATCTCGGTCTTGTGAAGGTAGTACATTTTTTTTTCAGCCTACCGCACTGACAGCTGTGAATTATAGGTCAGGTTGTCCCACGGAGTTCGGGTAATTGTAAAGTGAATTTTCCGTGTTCACTCATAATCTTACCATGGATTAAAATAGATATTTTCATTTGTATTGTCTCACAGCGAGCGACTTTGTGAGGGATCACCATTCTAATTTGACATTACCTGCGAGAGATATAGATCACTATGTACCATTTATCCATTCAAGCGAGCCTAGACAGTACGTTAACCCACCGTGTCATGATGTCACCTTGCGTGTTGATGAGATGTTCGCAAGACCTCTAAGGAATTTTTTTTGGTTTTTTTTCAAAGGTCCTGTTTATTTTTTGTTCTGTTTACAAACACTGAATGTTATTGTATGTAATCTTTGTAACATTTGATTGCCATAATGTTTTGGTTGTTACATATGTGACTGTATTTTAATTATGCCTTAAATAATTTCTATGCTCAAACTTATTTACTGAGACGATGTAATAGTCATTTCTATAGATAGTCCTGAGTGTTTTTATGCACTACTTAAAATTTTGGTTTTGTCTTTCATCATGGGTTTCATACCATGTTTAGTTAACATATTTATATACAAATTATTTGAATTAATTGTTTAGTGAAAGGTAATTTTAAACATAACTTGTATGTATTATTAATGATTTTGCGTTGAAGTTAAGGACGTATTCTGAAACTTGGTTTTCATTTTTTCTAAATTATGACATTTGATAATTTAAACGATTCGATTTTTTGTCAGCAAGAATTAACTTAAATTTCCTATTTAATTAAATGGGTAGAATTAACAGCGACGGCTGATACTATTGTTCATTTACAGAATTTAAATATCTGATTATAATACATAGTTAAGATAAATAATATTACACTTATATATTTATAACTTTGTAAGCAGTTCAACAGTGTATTACCCAATGTGACGTTTCTTTGATGTATTTTTTTTTTAAAAAGAAGAGAAAAAACTTACACGTTTTGATGTGTGTCTATTTAAAGATAAGATTATTTGTATGTTACTCAGCTAATTTAATTGTTAGTTATTAATTATAGCTACATATTACTTAGAAATAAAAATACTATTTTTATTTAACCTAACGTTAAGAAACATTTTTTGTATTGTACCTTTTTTGAAAAATGTGTTTTGGACATTGTGATATTTATTTTTTTTTTTTCTGCGCCAGCGCTAGATTGTATGTTAAGGTTACTATTATGTAGTGACATTAATTCTTTGAAAATGTTGTGATGTTTGGATTAATGCGAAACTTGTGTTATCGTTAATAATTTTTTGTTTAGGTGATATTTGATGTAATTTATTTTTAGTTATGTATAAGTTTATAATTTAGTTAAATTACTTACTATGCTGTGCTTGTCATAAGCTTTCTTTTTTGTGTTAGTATATAAATATACTTTAGCATTTTTGTATTTTACAATACGTTGTTACAGTTGGATAGTTATTGTTAGGTATTGTTACCAACTTTCTTTACATTTGCATCTTTACTTTCATCTCTCTTTGTTGACTATTCGTCATTTCTTTACATCTTGTCTGTTGTCTTTTCAATATTGTCTGATATTTTGTTTATGCTTCCGTGTTTCATCTTTGATGTAATTCATACTTATTGTATACTTTTTTTTTTCGTGTTGTGCTATGTTCTCTTGTCATAGGTATATTTTTGTAGGTAATTGATAGAACTTCATTAATTTTTAAAAAAAATTTTGGGGAATTAATTTAAGAGATATTTGATATAACTTCATTGACCGTTAAATTTTTGGTAGTTAATTTTTGTACGTATTTGATATAACTTCATTGACCGTTAAATTTTTGGGAGTTAATTTTCAACAAAAAAAAATGATATAATCATTTTTTTTTTCCTGGGAGTGTGGCAAACTGATGAGTGCAGATGTGATGAAAGGGAAATGATCTTGGGAAATACGTGTTGAGTAGAGTTAATTTTGGGTTAGAGTACTTGCTTACCGATTGGTATGGATTTGTTTAAAGATATCTCCTCTTGGTTTCGTGGAAGACAGTATGTCAGATAGCAGGTGAACTCTGGTCATAATGAACTGTTTCTGTACTGGTTTTAAGTGATGTGTGAATAGCTCTCGCGGCTAGTGTCCGCAGGGATTTTTGAGAGCAGTGTTAAGAGAACAGTAGATTCTCGTGACTGTGTGAACGGGGTGTGTTCCCGTGGGTTCAGTGTGTGCAGGGTTTTTGACTGAGGTGGTCAGCCCTAAGGTGTTTTTTGGATAATGTATGCCTGCGCAGGGCTATAGAGATTTTGTAGGCCTTGATTATTATATATCTGCCGTAGATGCAGTATTTGTGCACTGATGTGAAGTATAGAGATTTTGTAGGCCTTGATTATTATATATCTGCCGTAGATGCAGTATTTGTGCACTGATGTGAAGTACAGAGATTTTGTAGGCCTTGATTATTATATATCTGCCGTAGATGCAGTATTTGTGCACTGATGTGAAGTATAGAGATTTTGTAGGCCTTGATTATTATATATCTGCCGTAGATGCAGTATTTGTACACTGATGTGAGGAGTAGAGATTTTGTAGGCCTTGATTATTATATATCTGCCGTAGATGCAGTATTTGTGCACTGATGTGAAGTATAGAGATTTTGTAGGCCTTGATTATTATATATCTGCCGTAGATGCAGTATTTGTGCACTGATGTGAGGAGTAGAGATTTTGTAGGCCAGGATGTGTATGGGCCGTATGTTAACTGCATTATGAAGATTCATGTTTCGATGTAACTGTATTCGTCTAGATCTACGTGATGTTATAATTGTAATAAACCATGGTTAAAAAATCATCAGACGTTACACCATTCCATGACTTGGTGTGTACGCTACTGTGAGTGACTGTCCCAAACCACACTCACCTTCTTCACCATAATTGATTACATATAACATTTGGATTCTCCTTCACTAAAAAAGATACAGATAACTCCTGGGTTTGCGGCAAAATCAGAGCACAACCAAGAAAACTCTGTCGTGTCAGACATGAAGGGAAACCACGCATTGATACCAGCAAGATGTCAGACCCTGTCATGATCGCTCAATTTACTGCGACCTTCAAGAAAGTGCTTAGCAGCCCTCAGCATGGTGATACTATTACAGAGAACTGGGAGCATCTACGGGACACCATTCAAAGTACTGCACTTGCCACCTTTGGTAAGAAAACGGCAAAGTCAAATGACTGGTTTGATGCTTCATCAGATGTGATGGCACCTGTCATTGAAGCTAAGCGTAGTGCTATGAATGAATACAAACGTTCACCGAGTGCTAGAACCCTACAGATCATGAAGGCTACGAGAAGCAAAGTTCAACAAACTGCTCGACGCTGTGCAAATGACTATTGGCTCCAGCTCAGTGAGAGCATCCAGATCGCAGCGCAAACAGGCAACATTAAACAAATGTATGACGGTATAAAGAAAGCACTTGGCCCCCAAAAAAGTAAGACGGCACCGCTAAAAACCATCAGTGGAGAGAAGCTAACCGATAAGGGTAAGCAGATGGAGAGGTGGGTCGAGCACTACTCTGAGCTTTATGCTAGAGAAAATACCGTTACGCCTGCAGCCCTTGATGCTGTCAAATGTCTGCCAACTATGGAGGAGCTGGATGCCGAACCAACATTAGAGGAACTCAGCAAGGCCATTGATAGCTTGGCCTCTGGCAAAGCACCAGGCAGTGATGGGATTCCTCCTGATTTAATCAAATGCTGTAAGAGCACGCTATTACATCCCCTGCATAGGATGCTGTGCCAGTGCTGGGAAGAGACAACTATTCCTCAAGACATGCGAGATGCCAAGATTGTAACACTGTACAAAAATAAAGGAGACAGAAGTGATTGCAATAACTACAGGGGCATCTCTCTTCTTAGTATTGTTGGTAAGGTTTTTGCCAAAGTCGTCTTAATGCGACTACACAAGTTAGCTGAGCGCATATATCCAGAGTCACAGTGTGGATTCCGAGCTGGTAGATCAACAACAGACATGATCTTCTCTGTCCACCAGCTTCAGGAAAAATCAAGAGAGCAGAAAAGGCCTTTATATATCGCCTTTATAGACCTCACAAAAGCATTTGACCTGGTTAGTAGGGATGGACTCTTCAAAATCCTCCTGAAAATAGGCTGCCCTTCTAAAATGCTGGAAATGATAAAGTCATTCCATGACGACATGAAGGGAACAGTCCAATATGCTGGAAGCACGTCACAGCCCTTTGACATACGAAGTGGCGTTAAACAAGGCTGTGTTCTGGCTCCGACCCTCTTCGGGATCTTCTTTGCCTTACTCTTGAAACATGCATTCAGAGATGCAACTGGAGGAATATGCCTTCACACTAGGTCAGATGGCCGTCTGTTTAATCTTTCAAGGCTGAAGGCAAAAACAAAAATCAGAAGGGTCACTATAAGAGACTTGTTGTTCGCTGATGATGCTGCAGTCGTCACTCAAAGCCAACAGGAGCTTCAGAACTTGATGAATCGCTTCACTAAAGCATGCAAGGACTTTGGCCTCACAATAAGTCTAAAGAAAACGAATGTGCTGAGTCAGGATGTGGGTGCTGCACCAGTTATCACTATCGATAACTATGAATTGGGAGTGGTGCACCACTTCACATACCTAGGGTCTACCATCAATGACAAACTCTCACTGGATACAGAAATCGACAGCCGCATTGGCAAAGCTGCAGCTACCTTTGCCCGCCTCACATCGCGTGTTTGGGGAAACTCCAAACCCACAATGAAGACCAAAGCTGCGGTATATAATGCCTGCGTCACCAGCACACTCCTATATGGCAGCGAGACCTGGACGACCTATGCTAAGCAAGAAAGAAGGCTCAATACCTTCCATTTACGGTGTCTACGCCGCATCCTCGGCATTTCGTGGAAAGATAAAGTGACAAATGTCGAGGTGTTGTCACGTGCTGGCCTTCAAAGTATGTATACACTGCTTAGACAGCGCAGACTTTGCTGGCTTGGCCATGTTCGCCGCATGGAAGATGGTCGCATCCCAAAAGATATCTTCTACGGACAATTAGCAGATGGCAAGAGAACAGTTGGGCGACCACAGCTGAGGTTCAAAGATGTGTGCAAGAGAAATATGAGGGCACTGGACATGGATCCAGCAACATGGGAGGATGAAGCTGCCGATCGCACTAAGTGGCGATGCTATTTACGGCGCCACCTCAGATTGGGCGAAGAGAGGCTCACACAAGAAGCAGAGGAGGGGAGAAAACGTCGAAAGGAGCACCAGGAAAATAAGCAGCTGAGGGCTGTCACCTCAGGGGCGCATTCCCATAGTCAGTTATGACTGAAGGGGCTATTATTACGTCAATATATACAAATTAGTTCACATGTTAATAATGCAAAATATATAGAATTTAAAATGTACAACTTACGCCAATCTTTAGGCTCACAGACTGCTGGCTCAGAGGAATAGTTTAAGGCAGCTTGACGATTCCTCTTACACGTGGTCTGGGGTGTTGTTATTTTAGCAATAAGTTCCCACTTTGACTTTGTATTACAGTTTCCTCAGATTCCGGTTTTCCGTGTTAAAATGGTGGGGTTTTCCTGAGCTCTGTCCTCAAGATGCTCAAACAAGGTCCGGTCTGGTAAATGAAATATGCTGTTATTCTTAACTCTGGCAAGGTCTGGCTGTCTTCTTGGCGTGAGGTGAATTTTCACAGTGTTCTAAACTGATTAAAGTGTCAGGTTATATTGCACTTTGCTCCTCCCGCAGTATTTTGTTACAATTTAGGTAGGGGCCAATAAGGAATTTTGTTCTTCCTATGTTTTGAATGCCCTTCAATCGTTTCAAAACCTGGGTGTTTTGGTGGGGTAATTCAAAAAATTTCCACTAAGAAATTTCTGTGCGTTAATGCAAGGGTCATGTCTTCCAAATATGGAAGTGAGATTTCCGTACTATTCTCGTCAGTGATTACACATAACTTCTTACTTTTATCTCAAGTAATATCTTCGTAATAATTCTGCCAGAAGCTTATTACAACATGATTTTTGGTTTGGTTTTAAGGACTATCTTCAATGCACACGGACTACTCCATCAGTGCTCCGATCTCCTCCTTAGATCGCACGAGGCGGATCTCAGCACAGTGCACGAACTCCGTAGTACCGGCGAGAATCCTAATGTGTGTATAGGAATCACACATTCTATAAATATTTTTTGTGGTAGGTAGATCTCTGATTTTTAAATTTTGCCAGGGCAGCGGCCTGATAGGCCTACTTTTTACGATTTCCAACTGCTGTGGGATTTTTAACGTGCGCAACTTGCCCACGGGACCTCCTATTTTTTCGCCCTTTTCCGAGAAGGCTAGGCATCCGATCTCACTACCCAGGAGACCAGGGGGTAGTATGACATTATTAGACCACTGGTTCTAAAAAAAATATTTCATGAAATATATTCCCCTTAACTGGGAATCTAACCTGGTACCTCTATAACTCGAGGCGGGCGCCTTACCTCTTAGCCACTCTGACCCAAACATTCCGACTGTCAAGTACGTGCTTGTAATCTATCCGCAAGCGGATGATTTATCGCCCGGCTCGCCTTAGGTAAACACAACTCTCGGTCACTATATGAACTGACCGGCCCATCTGGTTTTTTTAACTGTGCCTAATCTTAGCAAAGCCGAGAAGCTTAAAGCAACATGACCAATTATCACCGAAGGGAGTGTACAATTGATTAGAAAATAGCTAATATCTGCTTGATAGCAGAGAAAGAAATGTGCAGACCACGGAAATTTAAGTAATCAGTACGCACAACAAATGTAACTGAATACGGCCGGAGAGGACAAGAGATCGACCCAAAAATTATGTGACATATTGATATACACAAGTAAATCACGTGTTAGGTATACTGAGGTCATCCACACAGCTGATATACTTACGTCGGTTTGATGTTCGCATTTCTTTCTCAAGGTGCAGAGATACATAGATTGTTCTCAGTCATCAGAATACAACAGCCTATCGTAACATTGACCACTCGTTGAAGCCACAAGTCATCAAAATACAACATCCTATCGTAACACTGACCACTCGTTGAAGCTACAAGTCATCAAATTACAACAGCCTATCGTAATATTGACCACTCGTTGAATCCACATGTCATCAAAATACAACATCCAATCGTAACATTGACCACTCGTTGATGCTACAAGTCATCAAAATACAACAGCCTATCGTAACATTCATCACTCGTTGAAGCCACAAGTCATCAAAATACAACATCCAATCGTAACATTGACCACGCGTTGATGCTACAAGTCATCAAAATACAACAGCCTATCGTAACATTGACCACTCGTTGAAGCCACAAGTCATCAAAATACAACATCCAATCGTAACATTGACCACACGTTGAAGCCACTAGGCATCAAAATACAACATAATATCGTAACATTGACCACTCGTTGAAGCCACAAGTCATCAAAATACAACATCCAGCCGTAACATTGACCACTCGTTGAAGCTAGAAGTCATCAAAATACAACAGCCTATCATAACATTGACCACTCGTTGATGCCACAAGTCATCAAAATACAACAGCCTATCGTAACATTGACCACTCGTTGAAGCCACAAGGCATCAAAATACAACAGCCTATCGTAACATTGACCACTCGTTGAAGCTACAAGTCATCAAAATACAACATCCTATCGTAACATTGACCACTCGTTGATGCTACAAGTCATCAAAATATAACAGCCTATCGTAACACTGATTACCCGTTGAGGGTATGTCAACATAACACATCAGTCTGTCACAGAATATTAACCACTAGTTGAATCTATAGGCGATTAAAACACATCAACCTGTCAGAACATTGACCGCGCACGGAAGCTATAGGTGACCAAAACACATCAATCTGTCAAGACCACTGACCACGCACGGAAGCTATAAGTCATCGGAACACATCAATATGTCAGAACATTGACCACTAATTGAATCTATAGGTGATCAGAACACATCAACCTGACAGAACATTGACCACGCACGGAAGCTACAAGTCATCAGAATACATCAGCCACTCATTGACTACGCGTTGAAGCTATACGTCATAAGTACACATTACCCAAATCTTAACATTGACTACACGGTGAAGCTATAAGTCACCAGAACACATTAGTCTGTCAGAAAAGTGACCACACGTTGGGGCTACAATTCATCACAGCAAATTAGCCTGGTAGAACACTGACCACCCGTTGTAGCTTATTGTTTTTGTCTATCTCTAGATCAACAACAAA
The DNA here is from genome assembly GCA_024509875.1 of Oreohelix idahoensis. Lineage (NCBI taxonomy): Eukaryota > Metazoa > Mollusca > Gastropoda > Stylommatophora > Oreohelicidae > Oreohelix > Oreohelix idahoensis. The sequence goes on from JAMPIV010001453.1 coordinate 478,131, forward strand.
AAAAACTAGTCTAGTTATATTCCTAAATTCATATAACATGTTACTGCATCTTTGCTTCTATCTCCCCTCCTTCCCCGTGTTCATCTATCTCTGCCTGTCTGTATTTATTTTGAGTATTTTCCCCATCATAAAAGGACCTACTACTGTGCATCCGAACCCATTCTCCCATGTATCCCTGTCTATCAGTAAGTATATACTAGATTAACATTTGTGTTGGATAGCGCAGTCAGACTGGTGATCACTGGGGATATATATTTTTAGACCGACCCATGGGACCTCAAGACGCAGCAATAGAGACCGCAGTCAGCGACTCATAGCTTGACTGCCTGCGTCAGGACCAGCGAACCAAAGCTGGTCAAGACCGCATTCCACCTCCACGTGGTGGTCCTGGAAACAGTCTGCAGCTGTGCAGTCTGGCTGAGCGAGTGTGGATCGAAATGGGAAGGCAAACCCGGTCCTAAAAAATGCCGTGCAGAAGTCGGATGTGTCGACCGAAAGGTGCAGATATCACAGCTTAGGCGTAAACAGACACAACGCAACCACCGTCCTTTTCAGGACGAACGAAGAAGAAGAAGAAGAAGAAGAAGAAGAAAACCGACCCATAAAGAGAGAGCGACAAGTGTTATTGTATCTATACATGTTTATTATTTACGATTATGACGAGATAACTTCGATCGCTAAATTTTCCTCTGCCATCCTTTAATTCATTCTGTGCTCTTCCCTTTCTTTTTTCCACCTCTGGCAAAATTTAAAAATTAGAAACTTACCCATCACAAAAATAATTATAGAATGTATGATTCCTATATACACACATTGGGATTCTCGCCGGTGCTACGGAGTTCGTGCACTGTGCTGAGATCCTCCTTATGTGATCTAAGGGAGGAGATCGGAGCACTGATGGAGTAGTCCGTGTGCAATGTGATAGGGTGGGCGAGAGATGATGATTATGTTGTGATATGTGATCACTTTCTTGCACACTCGCACCGTTATAAAGTAAACCAGATGTGACGAAAGTACTGAGATTCTGTCTTTCTAATGGCCCATGTCTTTTTCTCCTTGCATTTTGTTCACTATTTTTAGGAGGGATTACAGGAAATCCTTCCCCATGTTTCTTCTCCTTCTATTATTTACGTTTTTTCAAGATGAGATCACGAGGGAGTTTGATCTCATCTGCTTTATGGTTCTTCTTTATGTGTTTAGAATGGGGGTGTAGGGAATTAGACAGTATTTTTCTAGAAGAAAGATTATAGAGGCTAGATCAGGATTTGCACCAGTGTCCTTTTTTTAAAAGATATTGCGTGGCCATATACGCATTTTTCGGGAGTTAAATTATTTGCGGCCATTTTTGGCTTCATTTCCGCAGTATAGGGCTAGGACCAATTCCCGGTTCTTTGTCTAGCGGGGACTGGTTACATCAGAAAGATCTAAGGTTCTGATTGGCGGACAGCTAACTGCAGTTGAAATGCAGAGCGCCCATTGGCTTTAGAACCACGCCGCGCATATGACGTCATGAAGTCGGCGCGTGGGGGCTCGAGAATAAATACGCCCGAACTTCATAAGTTCGGTCTCTAAAAATTAATTGCCAAAGCCGGGTGCCAGAGTCAAGTCGATTGCCTTCAGTTGGACATTCGAGATTTGGTAAGCATGAATTTTTGCGTGAGGACTTTATTTAATTTTTCTAGTCCTAGCCGATCATTTAAGTTTCTAGTCCTAGCCGATCATTTAGTTTCTTGGGAAGTTTTAGTTTAATTTAATTCTTAACTCCAGAGCCATCAATACGATCTGAGTGATAGACATGAGAAACTTGCTAGGTCCATTTAATTCCTTGTTGAAGGAATAGCGGCATGGTTTAAAAGTTGAGATATCACCGCTTTGTATTATTGCAAAGTCGGTCGGGAGAGAAACTCGCATCTGCGAATCATATGTATTTACAGAATAGTCGGGAGCGTGTGTAATGTGTATTTTCATTTGTGATTTTATTGAGAGTCTTGATGCTCGCTATTTATATAGTTACGCATATATCTGTGGACGGAAGTGATAGAGGTATTAATTGAAGCACGTGAGCGCGTGGTTACGGTATCTTTATTGATACGATGTTCAGAGGGACGAGGGGGAGAGAAGCACGTGGTCATAAAATTGTAACCACGTGTTTGTAACTACTGAGATTTAATTGATAACCATTATGTATAACTTTTGACGGCATGTAGATGCTAGCGTAAACAGGGTTATAGGTTATTGATTGTGCTTTGTTATTCTGTGTATTCAGAAGATGGAGATGAAATTTATTTATGTTAAGGGAATAATATTTTATTTCAATTTTTGAGGTGATTAATCATACTGACGGGAATTTTAGGAATTCCTAGAGAGGACTAGTTTTAATTTTTATTAATCCTTACGGCATTAGTGTCAGCGTAAGAAGTAGGCCACAGTACGTCTGCCCAGACGGGCCATTGAAAGTATTATTGTTGCTCGGAGTTAGTCAGGCAGAACAAGCGATCTGGGTTAGCCAATGTTTACCTTGTGGGCTCAGGTAGAGAAGGGAGCTCAGTGGGGGAGCGGACTTTGTTTGCATGATTTTGTATGGTGGTGCATAACGGGAGAGAGTAGGGGAGCTGTATTGATTATAGACGGGGGAGACTTAAGTGTTAAAGACTTAAGGGTTTGTCAGGAAGTTAATTGTTATTTGAAATGTATTATTATGGTTTGTTTAGCTGTTGTTTTGTTTTGTCTAAAACAGCAGGTACCGGCTTTGTGGGAATGAGAGCGGAATTTTGAGACCACAAAATTTCTCCCACGGCAAAGTTGGGGCATTCGCAGAACCGCAAGGGTTTTACGTTAGTTGCCAGTAGTGGAAGGAGAGGAAGAAAATACGTTTTCCCAGCCAGGGGAAGACATTTTCCAGCGAATAGGATTTTTGTGGATAAATCCTGAGCTCTGACGCTCGTTACACACGCAGATTTGGCAGGCTGCCAGCGTTGTGGTAATTTTGTGTTCGTTTCTTCACGGCCATAATAAAAGCCGACGGCCCAGTTATAGATACTCGGGCAGGTAATTTCAGAGTGGTAGAAGTCAGCTACAGTTCCAGTCCAGAATCCAGGGGGGGTTCTGTTAAACCTCAGTCAATTCCAGAGTAGTGGAGAGAGATAGGGTAAACATTCTCTCTACTGAAGTCAGCACAGATAGGCAGAACTGTTAGTTTTGGTGAATCATAGCAGAGGACAGCTGCTGAAGTTTAGAGGTGCAGTTAGTTGTGTTCAGGAGATTCCAGGATAGGCTGTGTAGAACCGAAGTCTGTGCAGAGATTGTGTAGTCACTTCGCCGTCGTTCCAGCTATCAGTGGACTTAGAGTTAGAATTTAGAACAGCTAGTTTGGAGTGTAGGCGACATCAAGTGCAGTGTAGTTCATTTCAGTTAACCTTACCTTCTTTCTCCATACAGGTTGCAATTGTGGGAGAAGGGTTGGGGTGGATGCATTTTTTTTAACTGTGCTTGATTTTGTTTTCAGGAGTGCATCCTCGCACTTGATGTATGGGACATGCATATGTTTGTTGTTTATAGGTGTATAATAAACTTGTATAAATTGTAGCTGGCATCAGTCATTTCCTTTAGTACAGTAGCTATATGTTGTCTGTACCTTGGTGTTTGTGAATCTTAATTGAACCTTATCCCCATAGGGTAGTTAGAGGTGGTTCGAGGCCATAGCAATTTAAACGTCCGAAGTGGCGAGGAAAGAATCAACCTCGGTTCTCAACCTCGGAGCCAATGGTCTCAACTTTCACAGTTTGCACTATATTTCTATCTGAATCTATCATTTCAGTCTTTCTTCTTACTATTGTCTTGTCACTATATGTAGACAGTCTCTAGTCCTAAATCCATTTCGTGACAAAGTGGGTGGCGTCGTCCTTGGGATCATCTTTGTTGGGATCAATTCTAGATTCATAGATTGTCTCTGTAGGAAGTTCTGAAAAATAGATTTTCTTTTAAAAAAATCCCCTAGACTTGAGCTATATTAAGACTGATCCAGCTATAAGTTTTTTTCCACAGGTTCCAGTTAGTTAGATGATAGTTGTAGTAAGGTTGTTTGTGACTTAGAAGTAATTGATGGCTAATCGATTTTTTTTCTTAACAGGAAAGTAAATTCGGGTTTTGGGTAGCTGGATAACTTGAATTTTTTTTCAGGTAGTTATTAGTCAGACTTGGTGCTAGTCTGAGTGCGGGTTTTTGCGACAGCATATTCCTAGTAGGTAACAGTAAATTTTTCTTGTTCCTTTTTTGTCATTTCCCCTCGTTGTGAGTACTGCTGATTTGTCAGGTAAGATGGCTGAATTGGTCAAGCTACTTACTGCATGGAAGGACGCAGCTAAAAGCATGGGGATGAATGAGGCCGAGACTAGGGCTTACATTATGAGGGAACAGGACCGGCAGACGGAGAGAGAGAAAAGGGAAGCGGAGAAAGAAGAGACTACCCAACAGGCAGAGGAGAGAAAAGCAGAGAGGGAAGAGGAGAAGAAGCAGAGAGGGAAGCCCAGGAGAAGATAGCAGAGAGGGAAGCCAGGAGAAGATAGCAGAGAGGGAAGCCCAGGAGAAGATAGCACAGAGGGAAGCCCAGGAGAAGATAGCACAGAGGGAAGCCCAGGAGAAGTTAGCACAGAGGGAAGCCCAAGAGAGAGGGAGAAGGCAGCAGAGAGACAGCATGAACTTGCCCTGCGTTCACTGGAACTGCAGTACCGATCTTCGGAAGGCAGTCGGCTAACGGAGATTCTCCCGGAGCAGGGGCAACAGACACCTCAGGAAACGGAGGGCCCCGGATGGCAGCCATGAATTTTCCGATGGACTCTTTTCCTAACGGGAATGAGAAAATTGAGGTATTTTTAGAAAAATTTGAACGGATGGCAAAGGCATACGGGCTGGATGATAGTCTTTGGTGTCTCAAATTATCTCAATCTCTAAGAGGACATGCGTATGAGGTCTATAGCAAGATGCTGGTAGATGACCAAGGTAACTTTGAGGCTCTGCGGAACGCCCTGTTACAGCGATTCCAATGGACTCCCCGGAAGTGCCAAACGATGTTTTAGGGAAAGTCGACTGGAGAAAGGAGAAAGTTTTCCCCAGTTCGCAGAGAGGCTGAGGAATTACCTCACTCGCTGGAGAGAGTTGTCGGGTTTGGCTAAATCTTTTGAAGGATTGGAAGAATTAGTTCTGTGCGAACAGATAAAGGCCAATATGTCTCCGGACTTAAGGAAGTACCTGGCGGAGCAGGGCGCACAGCAACTGGACCAGATAATTCTTTTTGCTGAAAGGTTCCAGACGGCACAGGCCGAAGTACTGGGACAGAAAAGAAAACACCCTGACCTGCCAGCCCCGGACAAAGGAGCATCTTCATCGCAGTCGCCTTCCTCTTCAGATCAACAGCAGCGAGGGCCGTCTCGCAAGGAGCTCCCTCCCAGTCATAACATGCGCTCCCAGCCGCCTAACAGAACACAGGGGCCGACTTCTCATGAACCCGTCAGGAACCGGGGAGATAATGAGAGATATTGTAGGTTTCTGTCGGACTACTTCTCATTGACAAACACGAGTGCCCCCAAACAAACAACCCGCTCATCAGATTGCGTGTTTTAAGGCCTGTGAGGGTGAAACAAGGGAAGAAGTGGAAACCCTTCCAGTCAGAGAAGTTGTTTTCCAACAGCGGGCCAGCAGAAGTGAACGGGACTGAGACAACATGCTTATTTGACAGCGGGCTTACATACCCCAGCATAGTCGCCTCGCCCGACATCTGGTGAAGCCCTGGCAGATGACGAAGGAAAAGTGAATATTGGTGGAGTTTTAAGGAAAGGGACTTCACAGTGCTTTTCCGGTAGCCAATATTGAGGTGAAATGTAGGTTCGTGTCTGGCACCATCAAGGCAGCTGTAACGGCTCAGCCGGCCTACGACTTCATTCTCGGTAACCCATATTTAGTTTTAAGGAACCCGCCCACACCGATCCTTGCTGATGCAAGGGGCCTACTGCAGGCCAGATAAGTGAAAAAGGAGAACCCCTAATTCACGGAGCCCCGAGCGAGCTCAAACATAGCTGTCGTGCCAAGGAGGGGTGCAACGCCTCTGACGACAGTGAGATGTTATTTGCAGAGGCAACTTTGCCCGCCAGCCCTGTTCAGCCAACAGGCCAAACAGTGGTGACGACGCCTCTGATTCAGGAAGTACACTCTTTGTTGTCGGGAATTAGGCCCCCGATGGTATTAGCTCCTTCAAGTGAGGGACATACTGACAAGAGCGGTATTACATATGTCAACGACCAGCGCCATCTTCATAGGGCACAAGATAGCGGTCTGAGCGAGCATATAGTTCCAACCAGCCCTGGAGCCCCATCCGACCAGCACTTTACTCAAACGTAGGAGGACAGTGATATGAGTATCCGTTTGCCTATAAACGGAGATGGGCCCCACAACTCTCGTATCTCGTTTACAGGAAACGACTCTTGTAACGAGCAGCCTGAAAAATTGGCTATCTTTTCCAATTCGTTTCACGGAACATTGGAACCAGTCACCGAGAGCTTTATCTCAGATTCTCCGCGATCTAACGGGATCTTAAACCGTCAAGTGTCACTGCAGGACACATTCCAACTGACGCCAGCAAACTCTCGACGGGGAGGGCAAGGTTGAGAATTTTCTTAGAAAACCAGAGTTTTTTAGAGACGGAGGACTCTCTGAACTATACGGGCAATCTCACAAACTTTCCAGGCCAGGAATTAGTGAGGGAAACTGCCTTATAACTTCGCAAGGAGCGATTTTGGAGAGCTCTGTCCCGCTTCAGATTGGTAGGGGAAGAGCGAGTCCAGAACCACTGCCAGGGGCAGATCTTACCTACCTTTCTTCAAAGGTAGAAGCTATTGGGGTCGATCGTGATCCAATAGACACCCAGCAAGAAAATCGGAGGCTCTACAACCAGAGGAACCCGAGATGTTGCATAAGTCTTTCGCACGGTACCAGCATCACAACTCTCTGCTGACGCGCAGCGAGGAAGTCGCCCATTGCCAAAGGTCGCCACAGCGCCCGCCGGTCACATCAGCCTGACCAGAACCTCAGCCTTTTGACGGTCATAGCCAGGGAAAGTTCAGCACCCCCATTAGACCGGCACAGGTCTGA
>JAMPIV010001454.1:1200000-1548607 GCA_024509875.1 Oreohelix idahoensis
GGTATTATTGTTAATTTTTTCTTTTGCTTGGGCGACAAAGTTAGTTCGCTTGAGCCTGCCTCTTCCTAGCCTATTCATTCTTTGGTACACGGGGTGTCCTTCTAGCCTCTTAAATTTTTCAGCTTGTTTTAAGACTCTGCTGTCACGTCTATCCTCCATTGACTGTAGCCCTGTGATGTTTTCCATATGGTTGATTTGTGTAGACTGTAGGGCCCCTGTTATAATACGTGCTGCTTGGTTTTGGAGTCTGTTTACTCTGTCAAAATTTGATTTTGCTGCCGTCGACCAAGCTGTGATGCCATATTCCATAGCAGGTCTGACTCTGCCTGTGTACAGCTTTTTGCAAGGATAGACAGAAAGAGCCGAGGCATGAATAAACATTTTCCGACACAGATGATGGCAGAAATCAACAAGAGAAAATGAATGGCTAAAGCTGCATTAAACAGCATGAGACAAATACTAACATCTAAACGATTAACTTACAACTGAGAATAATAATTATATATATATATATATATATATATATATATATATATATATATATATATATATATATATATATATATATATATATATATATCTATATATATATATATATATATATATATATATATATATATATATATATATATAGTTAAAGTTAGTTGCTTATCCTTTACAGGACGTGGCAATCAACCCCAGCTTTTATTGGCTGTTTTTGATTTTTCTAGGCAATTTTTTCATTCAGTAGTTTGCCCTTGCTTTCTGAACGGTACGGCGCTTATACCATTGTTAAAAATCCACACAAAGCGATCTGCTACCAAACCGCCTGCAGCTGGTTTCGAACCTGGTATATCTGGATTATGAAACTGCGTTCATATCCATTAGGCCACAGACGCCGACATATATATATGTAGTGGTGTTGATGGTATTGTATGATGGTGTTATTACTACATGTAACTTGTATGAGGCCAGCTGTGAAGGCTCCTGAGATAAAATGTAGTTGAGAATTATCAGAAGGCCTTTCTTGCTACCACTACGACCTCACACTTAATTTTTTTTTTTTCTTAATGAATGTGGCTACGTAAAGTGTCTAGGGTAATGATGTGTAATGTGGTGTGTTAGTTATAAATACACCCACAGACATTTAAGAAGACTAATAAGATTAACAAGTGTTAAAATACACTGAACTAACTCACGTGTATAAAGTTTTTGATATAATTATATTACATTTATTGGTTCTGGATCAAGTTTTATGTGACCAGAACTTGTTTTAAAAGAAGGATTGAAAATTTATGAAAAAAAAAAATGCATGGAATGTTACATAATAAATGCAAGAGCGTACCTATTTAAGTACTAGACTAGTTAGTTTTATTAAAAAAAGTTCGAGTAGTCATCTCTTTGGGAGGATATTTACTGTTTGTGCTGTTGGGGTGGCCTCATCACACCTGTCTATATTGACTACACAATGTCCAGAAAATGGTGGGAATTTTTACGGGGATATTAGTCACTACCAATAGTTGGTGAATGTCCAGCAGACCAGAGGCTCACTCATCTTTTTGTAGCTCTGGTGCTGAAAACTTGCGGTCCCACCTCTCCGTGCTGGCGGGCAATAATGGTGGTCTCTGTCACAAGAACTGCACAGATACACTCGAGTACAGTCACCCACCGAATAGACTCTGCTTTGTTGTCGATAGAAAACTCACAGCTCTGCAATCAAAGTATGGGCTATGTGTCAAAATCTATTCTATACCCACGTCTGGACACCACACTGACACAACAACCACATCATACAGACAGGTCAGATCTCTCTGACCAAACAGCACAGTTACCATGGTGGGTTTACATCAGATAGATCCTCCCAGACTATAGGTTCTGAAAAATATTTATTAGTTGTCGGCCCTAAAAGAAGATAGGTAATCTGTTTCAACGCTGGATATATCTTGCATAATCCTTGCTGTAGTTTATGTACCTTGTTGGTCCCTAGACCCTGACTTGGGCGGGGGGTCTAGAGCAACTCCCTACTTGTTTGTAAGGCTAGATTTTGATATGGCAGTATCAAATCACTCGAACATGAAACAATATTCAACATATATAAAGAAATAATTTCAATCTTACCAGATTATGAATACATAACACAGAATTGCTAGCAAAACTCAGCTGAGCTGCTGGCTATAGTATGGCGTCCCTAAATTTATTCACTGTCTTTCATATGGGAAAACACCACACTTTAAAATCTGTGTCAAACACTGAACAATTATTGAAGAATGACCCCACTTTCGCGTCTGAGCGCTAATGATATGATTGTCTGTGGCCAATCACTGCCTAGTTGTACTTTAAATTTCAAATTTCTACACTAAAGTCATTTCAGTCATGCTTCAGTCAAGTATGGATGGTTATCTGTTAGTCTGTCCGTCTCTACTTGTGTTTCTAAAAAAAATGTGCTTGATTTTTGAAGCAACCTTTCTCTCCCCTTAAAATTTTGTCGTAAAAAGTTATATTTAGACACAGCTACCGCTCAAAAACCCTCTCCTCCATAATAAGTAACTTTGAACACCTGCGTCCCCAAGGTCGTGTTTTGTGTGCAAATAACGACACTTTTTATTCAAGGCAGTCTGTCGATGATGTAAACTACACTGTCTTTTGTCATTATCTTCAATATTATCTATCCGTTTGTAAAATTAAGATCATATTATTTCATTGCTCAGAATAGGCCATCCGGCCAGCTAATTTTTATATTCCTAACATTAATATTAAGAAAAATTACTTTTTAAATTTTTGTAATATTCCTAACATCTGCGTTTTAGCCGCTGAATTCAAATCAAGGCTTGGTATCGCAAAACGTCCAATTCCGTACCTCGTGTCAATTTGGGGGACGTGAATTTTTACTTTTGATCCGCCGTTCCCCTCCTGTCTAGCAAGTCAATTTTATGGAGGGTGATGACCCGCGGTCTAGGCGATCATGTACATCAGCAGCCTACGCATTATGTTTTTATCCTTAAATGTTATCTTTTGAGTATTTTACCGTTGTATCTCTGTCAATTTCACTACAATATATATATATATATATATATATATATATATATATATATATATATGTGTGTGTGTGTGTGTGTGTGTGTGATGGGGCCGAAAAGGAGACGCCCGCCCCTTCCTGTTTTTGGGCAGATTTATCGCTTACATATTTGCGATGTGCGCGAAGCATTCTGGGATGTGAAAATTCTTCAAGATTGATGAAAAGGCCATAATAACGCCTAGAAATTAGTTTTGGTGCATAGTTGTGTGTTATATTTGATAGTGGTGTTTTTGCTCTAGAAATAGTTGTGTATATTTCTGTTGTCGGCCCTTCTAAAGTAAATATAGTGAGTGTTAGGTATGCGGCCAAATCAATACGCCTAGCGCGCAGTAAATTGAGTGATTCGACCTGGGCTTATAAAAGAAATAGCGAGCCAGCAGCTACCTTTCCTAGTATCAGCCGCCCAGAGAGAACAGACGAAGTAAGACACACAGAGCCAAGCTGTAAATGCCTTGAGCACGTGAGTTAATTTAAATTATAATTAGTTTTCTATAATTCTGAAATTATATCGATGTGGCTATTTTAATGTTTAGTGAATTAGGTCTAAATAAATAGATAGATGTGTTCCCAAAGGAAATGTCTTTTTAGGGCATTATGATTTAGTCTCGAAATGATAGATGAGTGAAAATAATGTTTGATAGGTTTTATTAGGCATGCTAAGTCCAGATTGCGGCTGTAAGAGCGATTATTTCAGTCATCAGACCGGGCAAGAAAGGCGAAGATAGTATGAAAGTATTTTGTACATGAAACTGGACAGAAATGTTATCAGAAACTGCAATTTAGATAATATTAACTAGCTGGGAAGATGGCAACCGGGAGGACCACGTGTTGATGACCGTGCGTAAAAGAAGACGCCAAGGAGTCTGCATTTAACACTCTTAGTTATCACTTATGTTACGCAGTTTTATATCGCGTGAATCGACACGTGGGTGAAAGTATGTAATTTTCCCCAGTAATAGAAGAGAGAGTTTTCGTGGTAAATTTCCTTTATGTGATGACTAGTTCTAGTTGTTAAGTCAAGAGTAATTATATTTTATTTCTTTAGTGTAAAAGTAATTGAGTGTATTTCACGATTATTGATTATTCTACTGTATATATTTATGGGTTACTTTGAAGTGAGAATATGTATTTAGATTTCTGGAGAGCGCGAGGCCACTCCTTTGTTGAGGCATGTGTTTCTCTGGTTGCTCCCGGCGGAGCATGGAAACACCAATGCAGCTGGTGTCCATTAAAGTTAGTTGCTTATCCTTTACAGGACGTGGCAATCAACCCCAGCTTTTATTGGCTGTTTGTGATTTTTTTGTGATTGATGTGTTTCAGATTCTCAGTCTCATCAGGGGTCGTATACGACACGCTTGTTACCAGGCGCACCAGTCGCCACTTACGACATGTTCAGAGGGCAGTGACGAATATTGAGATGGATCAGTTCGAGGTGGTGGTTTACTCTTATTACTGAGAGTATTTGATGTACATGTAGTTGAAGAATATTATTTTATGTCCATGTTATTATTATTTAATTATGGTTATGTGTAGAATGGTTTGTGAGAGCACGTGGGCTCACTTGGAGATATATATTTCTCTTCTCCGCTCCTGTGGGAGCATGGGGCCACCAGTGTGGTTTCATCCGTATGAAGCATTCAGATGCTCGTGCAGTAGTAGTTTTGGTAGCAATCTGTGTTACACGGTGAGGTTGCCAGCCTCATGCACAACACCATACTAGTCTCATTGGACGACATGCATGAGTGTGTGTGTGTGTGATAGCTGAGTGTGTGCTCTTGCAGTAGTGGTTTTGGTAGCAACCGATGTTACACGGTGAGATTGCCAGCCTCATGCACAACACCTTATTAGTCGCATTGGACGACACGCATGCGTGTGTGATAGTTGAGGGTGGCGTGGAAGGACTGTTTGGCAGGTGAGAGCATCATTATTTAACTACTATGATTTTAACTATTCGTTGCTTCGTTTGTTTCTTCAGACTAGCAATCGGGCACATGCTGGGTGTTTTGTTTTGTTATGTTTGCTAGTTTATTTGTTTAATGTTTGCTTCAGTGGGCTCTTAGTCACTGAATGTTATTATTATTTAATTATGGTTATGTGTAGAATGGTTTGTGAGAGCACGTGGGCTCACTTGGAGATATATATTTCTCTTCTCCGCTCCTGTGGGAGCATGGGGCCACCAGTGTCGTTTCATCCGTATGAAGCATTCAGATGCTCGTGCAGTAGTAGTTTTGGTAGCAATCTGTGTTACACGGTGAGGTTGCCAGCCTCATGCACAACACCATACTAGTCTCATTGGACGACATGCATGAGTGTGTGTGTGATAGCTGAGTGTGTGCTCTTGCCGTAGTGGTTTTGGTAGCAACCGATGTTACACGGTGAGATTGCCAGCCTCATGCACAACACCTTACTAGTCGCATTGGACGACACGCATGAGTGTGTGCGTGTGTGATAGTTGAGGGTGGCGTGGAAGGACTGTTTGGCAGGTGAGAGCATCATTATTTAACTATGATTTTAACTATTCGTTGCTTTGTTTGTTTCTTCAAACTAGCAATCGGGCACATGCTGGGTGTTTTGTTTTGTTATGTTTGCTAGTTTATTTGTTTAATGTTTGCTTCAGTGGGCTCTTAGTCACTGAATGGGTTGTAAAAATAAATACAGCCCCTGCCTCTAGAATCAAGAGTTTTATTGTTGTTCGGGTCGGTGCGAGTGTGACAAGAGAGTGATCAAACATATCACAATATAATCATCATCATCATCTCGCCCACCCTATCACATATATATTGTCACTTCCTGCACAGAGCCATTTCTCAGCTTCCCCTGTCTATCACTGGGTCCACAGTGAGATCCTTCTGCATGCAGTAAACCAAGTCAAAGCCAAAGAATTACATCAGGGGCTCAAATGACTTCTCTAAGCTCAGTGTGCAATGTTGGGTTCCAGTGGCGTCAGAGAAAACCAATGGTGATGAAGATGACATAAAGATTGAAGAACTGAAGGCAGCACTGGAGAAAATCAAGATGGGCAAAGCAGCAGGGCATGATGGTATAACACCAGAAATGGTTAAATACATGGCAGCATCAGGCGACCTATTACTCTTAAGGGTCCTACAGGCAGCATGGTGCAACAAGACCATACCAAAGGATTGGGAGACTGCCATCATAACACCAATTTCCTATCACCTTACCTCTTCATACTCCTTATGGACGATGTCATCAAGGCATGTAAGAAGAGAACAAGAAAGTATTCAGTGGGGTACTGGAAGATGAGACAGGTCTATATTTTGGAGCTGGCATTTGCTGATGATGTTGCCCTGATTGGTAAATCAGAAACACATCTCTAATCCAACCTGCAAGTCTAGAAGGAAGAGCTGGAGAAGAGAGGGATGGTCATAAGCAGCTCTAAAACAAAATCCATGGTGATATCACGAGAAGAACGAAGACATCAGATTAAGCTGGGAGAACAGGTCCTGGAGCAGGTCGACCACTTTAAATACCTCGGAGCTATTATAGACCGAAAGGGAGGCATCAAAGAAGAGTTGGCCACTCGAAAAGCAGCAGCTGGGAAACTTTTTCAAGCCATAAATCGAGGATTCCTCAGCAAGAGAGAGGTTGGTAAGAAAACAAAGATGGCTGTATACCGCTCCACCTATGTCCCAGTCTTGACATATGGATGCGAGTCATGGGCAATGACTACAACCCATAAAAGCCAGATCCAAACCTCAGAAATGAGGTATCTGAGGAAGGTGGTTGAAGTAACAAGAAGAGACATGGTACGCAACCAGACGATACGTGAAGGCCTTAAATCCTACCCCCTGCAGACCCAAGTAGAACAGTCCCAATTAAGATGGTTTGGCCTTGTCTGCAGAATGGGAGAAGATCGGATACCACGACAAGCATGGGAAACAAAGAGCCAAGGATCCAGACCCCGAGGACGACCCAGAGTCCGCTGGGAAGACAACATTAGACAATCTTTGAAGGACCGAGGACTAGAATGGAACCAGGCCAGAAGGAAGACAGCCGATAGGATAGTCTGGCGCTCTCTCTTCCAAACCTCTACACCTCACGGTAGAAGGGGAACGACTAAGTAAGTAAGGACAATGAATGAGACGGGTAAACTAAACAGGTCATAGCAGAAATGAGAAACTATAGGTTACACATTCTAGGGATAAGCGAGAGCAGATGGATAGGGGCAGGAAAAGTTAAAACAGCAACAGGAAAAACAGTACTTTACTCTGGAAGAGAGGATGGACAGCACAATGAAGGTGTAGCCATTATTCTACAGAAAGGACATTACTGGAATGGAAACCCATCAACTATAGACTGATAAGATTAAGACTGACAGGTAGATTCACCAATACTACAATAATACAATACTACGCACCAACGAATGACAGCGATGAAGAGGTCAACGATGAATTCTATCAACAACTGCAGAAAGAAATGGAAGACAACACCTAGATATGATCTTATTATAGTAATGGGAGACCTCAATGCGAAAGCTGGTACACACAATACATATAATGAAAGAGTAATGGGGAAATGCGGCAGCGGAACAGCAAACGAAAATGGGGATAAATTAATAAGTTTCTGTAGTATTAACAACCTGGTCAATGGAGGAACACTTTTCCCACACAAAGAATATCACAAATTAACATGGGAATCACCAAATGGTCGGGACAGAAACCAGATAGACCACATCATGATTAACGGTAGATAGAGACATGCATTACAAGATGTGAAGGTAAGAAGAGGTGCAGGGTGCAGATGTGGGAAGTGATCACCATTTAGTAGTAGCAAAACTGAAAGTGAAACTAAGAAGGGCTGGACCAACTGTAACTACACAAAAAAGGCTTGACATTAGCAAATTGAAGGACCCCCTTACCAGAAAAGGAGCCGCGGTAGCATAGTGGTTAGTGCACTGGCTTCCTAGCGCAGTGGTCTATGGTTCGATCCCCAGATGAGGCGGAAAAATTTTTAGGCCACAAACGGCTCCTGGGTCGACCCAGCCCCAAATGGGTACCAGAGCTACTCTGGGAAGGTTAAGGCGGCCGGCGTGATGCCGACCACATCACCCCTCGTGTGCCGACGGTCAAGATAATATGGGCCTAACACCATATTCCCAATATGCCTCAATGGGCGTGTAACGGGTTCCTTTACCTTTCTTTACCTTACCAGAAAAGCTTTTGCGGCTGACATAAATAAACGGTATCAATATGCCAAAAGTCAGGAAAAGACATTGACTGATGATATAGACCAGAAATTCAAACACTATTTCAACAATATATAAGGAAAGCAGAAATCATGCTTGGGATTCCAGGAAAGGAAGAAGCAAGACTATGTAACACCAGAAACATTAAACACCATAACACTGAGAAAGGAAATGAAAAGAAAGAAAACAGAAGCGAAGTTCCCCAGGTTAAAGCCACTATATAGCGAACAGTACAGTCAGCTGGACAAGGAAGTTAAACGCCAAACCCGAGCCAACAAAAGGAATTTCCTAGACGATCTTGCAAGACAGGCAGAAGAGGCAGCACTGATAAATGAACAAAGCACAGTATACAAAATAACTAAATTCACCAGCGGAAAACGAGGTGCAAACAATATTACATTAGTAAGAGATAAGCAAGGAAATCTCATCACGACAGCAGAGGGACAGGAAACAAGATGGGCAGAGCACTTCAGAGAAACTCTGAACAAGGAACCACCAGAGGCACAATTGAATGTTCCTGAGGCTGAAAACGATCTAGATGTAAATACAGAAATTCCACGAAAAGAAGAAATCATCACAGCAATCAAAGGGTTAAAGAACGGAAGAGCTCCTGGCCATGATAACTTAAATGCAGAGCTATTTAAGACAGACCCTGAGCTAGCAGCAGAACTATTAGAACCACTATTTGCACAAGTCTGGAAAACGGGGACAACACCATCAGAGTGGAACAAAGGAATAATTGTCAAATTGCCCAAGATGGGAGATCTTGCAGACTGCAATAATTGGAGAGGAATCACTCTTCTCTCAGTTCCCAGCAAAATACTAGGCAGGATAATTATACAGAGAATTTTAAAAGCAGTAGACCACAAACTGAGGAAAGAACAAGCAGGATTTAGAAAGAACAGAAGATGTGTAGATCATATATTCACTCTCAGGCACATTTTAGAGCAGTGCTCAGAATGGCAAAGACAGCTGTACATTAATTTCGTTGATTTTGAAAAGGCTTTTGACAGCATTTATAGGGACAGTTTATGGAAAATACTGAGGGCTTATGGAATTCTAAGCTGCATAGAGTCAATCATAAAAAGCCTCTATGCCAACTTTACGTTTAGTGTTGGGCAGAGCAACCTAACCTTTGAGGTGAAGACAGGAGTACGACAGGGATTCCCCTTTATCAACCACTCTATTTTTAACAGTCATAGACTGGGTGATGCGCCAGACAACAGAGGGCAGTCCAAGAGGAATAAGATGGACTACATTTTCTACATTGGAAGATCTGGAATATGCAGATGACATTGCACTACTAGCACATTCACATCAACACATCCAGGAAAAAACGGATAGACTTAATAAGTTTAGCCAGCAGGTGGGCTTGAACATCAATTTAAAGAAGTCTGAGGTCATGACGCTCAATGTGAGCAACCCTGAGCCCATAGCAGTAAGGAATCAGCAACTGGTACAGACAGACACCTTCACATACCTAGGATGCATAGTAACACCAGACGGCGGGGCATGCAAAGACCTCAACATCAGAATGAATAAGGCAAGAACAGCCTTTTTTAGCCTAAAAAACATCTGGAAGTACTCTTAATACTATACAAGCACACAATTAAGATTATATCAGAGCTGTGTGCTTTCTGTGCTTCTCTATGGTGCAGAATGCTGGAGAGTTACAGAGAAGGAAATGTCGAAATTGTCCTCTTTTCACACAACATGCCTAAGAAAAATTCTTCTAATCTTTTGGCCGAATACCATCACCAACCAAGATCTGCTTACTCGGAGCAAGCAAGAGGACATGCACACCATCATAGCTGGCAGACACTGGAGCTGGGTTGGCCATGTCCTCAGAAGAGACCACGATGCCATCACAAGAACAGCTATGCTTTGGACCCCTGAAGGAAAACGAAAGAGAGGCCGACCAAAAACAACCTGGCGGAGGACTGTGGAGGCTGAGATGCAAAGAATGAACCAGAGTTGGGGCACTGTACGAAAGATGGCCGCCGACAGAGCAAAGTGGAATTAATTTGTTGTTGCTCTACAAGACGCCACTAGGCGTGATGGCCACTGACTGCTTTGATGGTCGGCATCTAAATATCAAAGAAGAAGAAGAATCATCGAGGGTAAATTCTGAGGTAGATTGGATGGTGGAATGGAGAGAACGGGACCCATAACTATGGGCTGGAAAACGCAATACTCAGGAGAGCGTTTTGTTTCTATTCTTTTACCATAGTTGTTGGTGGTACCAGTGAGGGTACATATCTCTGGAACACAGTGAGGGTATGAGTGGACTGACGTAGAACTAGTAACCAACATCAGAGGATCTTAGAAACTCGGAACCAACTTGGTAGTTACTCCTTGATCTTACTTGGAATGTGCTGCGCCTTTAATCTTGACCAGAGATGAGAGAACTCCAGTAACCTATCTGCACAGAGCCAAACCATCAGCGTTAGCAGAAGCTACCATTGGCAGATAAGTGAAACCTATAAGCTGCTACGTAAACTCCTTTATAAACTTTCATCCCATCACAACAGTGATGACAACTTTCTGTTAAATCATTATTCAAATTTTCTAAAACCTTGTTAAACCTAAATGATTATTAAATTTGTTATTTGTAATTATAAAAATTCAACTTCGATTTAATCAATTTAAATGTACTACATGTTTGTCTCAGTCAATTTACTTAATTCACTCTAAACAGAGCTATATCTTAATAATAAGAATTCCACTGAGTAAATCAGGGTGCGGGCTTGACGAGCTAAAATTAATAATTGCTTAATTCTTCAGAAAAGGCGGCGGACCGATATAAAATTAACAATTGTCCTACCAGTGCAGCATTGTTCTTGACTTCGGAAATATCTTATGAAAACTAAATTGAGATAGAAGCATCATTATCCTTCTATCTACAACTCTGCCAAGAGCAATCTTGTGCGAAGGTAGACACATTTGAAGGCCTATATTAAATACTCTTGAGTTTTGGCCGCTGTTGGACCACAACTGCAAAGCAGGGGAGGCAAACCGTGACAAATGTAATGGCAATAGTAGTCACATAAACAACTAGCAAAATTAAAATTACACCTTTAAATTACAATATCATACGCACAGCCTAAATGTATTTACATTTACATAGTTTCATGTGGTTAAAGTGAAAATTCGGTAAGGAAAAAAAAAGGATTCGAAGTAAAAACGTGGTTATAACTATCTACATGGATATTTTTATAAAAAAAATTATAAATTTCTGCTGAAACACTGCACAACAATTTTATAGACAGTCATTTTGGTGTTCCCCCCCCCCCCCCCCCCCCTTTTCTGATGGTGTCACCCGGTGCGATCCGCACCCCCCCTAGTGACTCCACTGCTGGGTTCTAAACAAGTTTCACCACAGGGGGAATCCCTGGAAGTGTGTGGATGATTTCAAGAGTCAATGAGGATGTAATTAGCCTCACAGACTTAAGTTCACGTTTATGTACCGGTACAAATATTGTAGCATTGTGCATAACTGGTGGTCATATAATTAGGCTATAAAGATGACTCCAGATATGCCTCCATGCATGGCAATGCCATATCAAACTTCATTACCCCCAACTTTCTGTTTCTGGGCTGAAAATGTTAACGTTCTTATGCATAGGTTATTAATTTCTAAAGCATGATTAATTTTGCAGCAGCGAAGCGCTTTTCATTATTCTTACTTACTTACTTTCCCTTCTACCGCGAGGTCTATAATTATTTAAAAAAAAAATTATAATAATAAATCGAAACTTGGGTCCTACGACTGAGATAATCTTGACATTGTACAGTATGTATGTGTGTCTGTGTGAACTATTGGCCGAAATGTGAGATGTTGTTAGGCCTAAACGTCAAACCGGTATGAAGGTTTTTTCCTAATTCAACTATTAGGTCTAACAGCCAGGACATAATATCATTTCGGACATGTGTGAAAATAACGGCAAAAAAAAATTAGGCGTAATTAAAAAACTGACAACTTACTTCTTTCACGGAGTCGCCACTAGAGGAATAATAATAGCTTACTTTTAACACTTCTTAAGTCATTCATGATTGAAATTGACTGTATGATTAATGAATTTAATTAGTAAGACCCGCAAAGTAACAGTTTTTTCTTTATTTTTTTTTAGATTGTAGAAACACCCTTTAGTTGAAATGTATTCGATGGCCATGTATTCGATGAGGCCTTAAAAATAATTCAGAGGCAGCTAGTAATAAGGGAAAGGTTTAAGGGTTGATTTGGGGGGAGGAAGGTGTCGTGTTCTTCGATGTCACCCAAATAAGTTGCCAACATCATTATGATTCCTAACCCTTACCCCTTTCTACTGCATCCCTGAATTCTTTTTTTAAGGCCGTAAAGAAATGGACAGACCACAGATCTTCATGTTAATCGGTTTAAGAATCCTAAACCCTAGCCTAACCTTAATCCTAATGACGTTGGCTACTTATTTGGATAAAATCGAAGAACATGATCCATTGTTGTTCATTTCAACCGAGTTAGGTTTAAAATGGTAAAGGTAGTCCCAGAGAAAATACTGCCATAGGGGAGTAAAGTGTTAGAGACTCGGATATACTAGGTCCAGCATCGTGAAGTAGGGTGACCATGTCCCTTCCTTACTGCCTTTTACTTCCGTAACTCAAGAGCAGTCAGGTATCTATTTAGACCAGGTTAGACAGGAATGTGACAGTCGTATTTCTAACCCGGCATCTTTGCAGCGAGAGGCCAACGCTCTAACCACTATACCAACTTGACGCTCAGGAATCCTTAATCCTAACCCTAACGACACGGATAACGTATCTGGTTAGCATCAAAGAACATATCCTACTTTTCTGCATTTCAAACACACCTTTTAAATGCATGGGAAGTATTTTTCCAAGTAGGTGATATTACAAACTCTCAATAAAAGCAGTGCAGAGAACATGACTTGAGCAAGCCTATCTGCTTTTTCATTTCCATACATCTTGCAGTGGGTATGAATTCATGTAGCCTATGTTTAATTTATTAAATTTATATCAGGTTTCTATTTGTGCTTCTCAAATGCTGCCTAATTCATTGTATGTTCTTTAGAGCAGTTATGGCTGACAGGGAGTGAGGAACACTATCTTGGCTGTTTTTTTTTCATTGAAGATGGTTAATGCAGCTGTTTTTAATACTTCTGCCACAGCTTTGAAACCAGTGGCCACTGAGATAGGGATTCCTGTCCATTCATTAATTTTGTGTATATTCCCCTACCTACATCTTTTTTTTAGCTCTTGTTGCTGGTCCATCTGCATACATGTGGGTTCATTCTTTGATTGAGGACATCTTTCGTATGTATACCATAGTTATGTGTTTTCTCTGTGCATCTGATTGGCTGTTGTTTTTTCATCACATCCGGTATATTATTAATCAACTATGTAAATCGTTTATCTGTAGTGGAAATGTGCTGCTTATCGTTTGGGACTCTGTCTTTGTCTGTGCAAGGTCTGGCACAATGTGGACATGTTCTTTGACGGTAAAGCTGATATTCACTGAGATGTGTGGTTTTGATTCCTCTTACCAGTAAATTCATAATTGACAACATCATCTAAGCATTCTTTATTCTAATGCATGAAAATGATAAAATGTATTGGCAAGGAGTCATTTTAGAATAATAAGCTGGAAGCATTTATTTTGATGAGCAAAATCATACATTAATTATATGTTAAACAGTGGCTTGAATCTGCTAACTGTAATGGATTTTTAAGTAATAAGATATGTTGTATTTAATACATTTGTACATACTATCTTACTCTTGTTTAAACTCTTTCAGATGCTGTGGAATGACTGGGCACCACTTTGTTTCCCTAGAGACGGCCTATGGCTCTGTGACCCTCTTCACATCCATACTTCACAACATTTTTCTGCTGTACCATGTGGATATGTTTGTTTCAGTTTACAAAATAAATAAATCATCTTTCTGGCTAGGGGAGACTATCTTCTTGTTATGGAACTCCCTGAATGATCCCTTATTTGGCTGGTTTAGTGACAAGAAGTTCTTAAGCCTGCCACGTTTTAAGAAAAATGATTCAACTAATGTTGTGTGGACCAGACTGACAGCATTGCACATCTATGGTCCGTTATTTGCTTGTGCATTTGGCTTGTTTTGGATAAAGTGGACATGGCCTGGACTTCAGTTTGCTGTTTGTTTGTGCCTTTATGATGGATTTTTGACTATGATTGACCTCCATCATTCAGCTCTTCTAGCTGACCTGGCAGTGTCTGCTGATTTCAGGACAAGACTGAATTCCAAATGCTCAGTTTTCAGTGCCATTGGATCGGTGTCTGTATTCCTCTCATACTTGGTGTGGAACAAATCTGATCTTTTAGCTTTCAGATTTTTCTGCTATGGATTGGCTACACTGTCATTTTTGGGATATATAACTATGGTGAGAGTTCTTAAGACAGCTTACATGAAATACATTAAGGATTCCAGTCCGGATATTGAAATGTAAGTATAACAGTAACAAGTAATTTTGTGGTTTTGGCTTTTTTGAACATGCTAGAAAATACTTAATCATTATAGAAACAAAACAAAAACAAATACATTTTTGAAAGATTTGGATGGAAAAGGAAGCTATTCACTGAAATATAGATTAGGAGACACTACATTACAATGAAGATGATTAATATACTTTCTTATCAAGTAAATGTGGATATGAGAGAGATAAAAACATAGCTTGGCAATATAGAGAAAGGGCTGATGAAAAAATTCTTGAATTTGAAAGTAGTAAAGTACAAAAGTTAGTCTTTGGAAGGAAGAAGAAACACGTAGATGGTGATATGTTCTGTAGATGTCAGTTTACGTTGAGCATTTGTAATGCTTTAGTCCTAAACGTTTTATTCTGCTATGGTTATTAAATGTTTTATTGTACAGATCTGAAAGCATGGTGGAAAATGAAGGGACAAACTCCAGAAATCAAGCATCAGTGATAAAGTTTGGGAAACAGCTTCTGAGTCAAAAAAATTTTCTCTGGTTTGCATTCATGAATTTGGTTCAGGTAAATAAGTTTTTTATAGTCTCGTAGTCATGAGTTTGGTTCTGCAATACAAGTTAGTTCCAGTCTCATAGTTATGAGTTTGATTTTTATAAAAATACATGTGTTATGCATTGTTACATGGTCTTAACTTTGCTTTAAATAATTCACTGTTTTGTTGTCATGGATCTCATTCAGGTATACTAGTAATTTTTTTTTTTTTAAACCCCAGGTTTAAATTTGGTTCTGTCAGTCAAGTGTTTCGTAATTATCAGTTGGTTTTTAAATAATTAATGCGCGAAGTGCCATTGGCTACTAGAAATTTGACAGAGCCCGTTGAGCTACATATCGTATTGTTAAATTATGAAGGTTATTTGGAGGTTTTAGTCTGAGTAGTGCCTTCATTTGTTACCTGCCAGCTCCTCAAGGAACATAGGCCTAAAATAAACTCAAGTCCTATTATGTGCCATCAACTCAAGGTCTTTCACTGTCTTCCTCATCATTTTAATTTTTGTCCAGTTCTCTTCTGTATGTGTCTTTTGGTCTACCTCTACTTCTGTTACTCTGGGGATTCCAGAACACGGACTGCCTGGCAATGCTAGCAGCAGGTTTCCTCTGTGTTTGTCCTATTCAATGCCAATGTCTTCTCATCTCTTGCTCAACTGGCAGTTGTCATCAGCTCCACATTGGTGACCTTGTCATACCATTTCAATCCTTCTCTTTTACGCAAATGCAAATTTATGAAAGTCTGTGACTTCTTGGTGGTTAGTTTTGTTTTTCTCCATGTTTCTGAGCCATATGATGGGACTGACTTGACATCTGAGTTGAAGATTCTTATTTTTATGTTGGATTGATTTCTTTTGATTTCCAAACATTTCCCAGTGCAGTGATCAATTAGTCTGCTCAGTGAAAATATAAAGGAATCCATGGAGAGCATGTCAGGAATATCAGTTGGTGGACATAATATAAACAACTTGAGATATGCTAATGATACAGTCTTAATATCTAAAAGTGAAAAAGAGTTAACAGGAAATGATTGATCAGTAGTGACAGATAGTGAAAAATAAAGGCCTTAGCCTAATTAGTAAAAATACAGAATTATTGGTCATCTTAAAAAAAAGACTTATCAAGAATGCACTATCAAAGTAAATGGAACACATTTGAAACAAGTCAGTTCTGGGTACATAAATAAAACAGGTCACCAAAGGTGAAGAGAAGAATAACCCAGACAACAGTAGTGCCACATACAGTAAAAAAAGTATTTGATGCAACAACTCCTTGTCAGTGGAAATAAGAAAGTTCTTCTGTTATATAGAGCTGATCCTAACATACAGAAGTGAGTCATGGATGCTTAGAAAATTAGCAGGAAAAGCCTTGGAGACCACACAGGTGTGATTTTATGAAAGAATGTTTAAAATACCAAGGACAGCCAAAGATTAGTAAAGAGGATGTCCTGAAAGAAGCCAGTTCACAGAAGAAGCCTACTACTCACATTAGAACAAAGCAGTCCATATTCTGTAGGTATGCTGTGAGGATAAAACTGGAATATATTGTGACAACAGTAAAGCTTGAAGGAAAACAGAGATAAGAGGATGACAAAGAGAGAAGATACTGTACAGTTTGACATCATTGCATATAAAGAATTCATCAACAGAAGTATTAAACAGTACTTGAGGCAGGATGTTGCAGAATTAGATGAAGACATATAAACAAGTCTAGGTAACATAACTTTCCTTTGTTATTTTGTTTTAGGATCTTTCTATTATATCTTCTACCCTGGGGGCTCCATAACAAGAACTGCGTTATGGTCTCACTCCTTGTGTCTTCAGTATTCTAGTCTTGTTATTTCCTCATCATTTGTTCCACTGTCGGCGTCTGTGGCCTAATGGATATGAACGCAGTTTCACAATCCAGATATACCAGGTTCGAAACCTGCTGCAGGCGGTTTGGTAGCAGATCGCTTTGTGTGGATTTTTAACAATGGTATAAGCGCCGTACCGTTCAGAAAGCAATGGCAAACTACTGAACGTAAAAATTGCCTAGATAAATCACAAACAGCCAATAAAAGCTGGGGTTGATTGCCACGTCCTGTAAAGGATAAGCAACTAACTTTTTTTTTGTTCCACTGGTATTTTGTCATGTTTCTTTTCTGTAAATTCTGCATGGATGATTCTGTCATACCTTTTTAGTTCTGCTGTTCTGCATATTCACCAATTTATGAATATTTTTTGTAGCTTCTTCTTTATTGTTTTTATAGTTTTCCATGTTCCAAACAATACCAGAGTGTTTGATATTTGAGCGGAACATTTCTGTCTTTGTTTACATAATCTCTCTTGATTTTCTAATGTTTTCCCCACTTCGCTGTTAAACCTTCTTGCCTTTTGCACCCTCAGTTTGATACTCCTGTTGCTGTTTAGAGTAAGTATTAGTGTATTAAAAAAAATAATGGGTCATCACTAATGTAATTCATTTGCATATTACATTTGTTAGTAGGAGTTACCAACACATTCATCAGTGAGTAGAATAATGTACACATCAGTATATTAAATTTACTAACATTAGTCATTGATGAATTCCTTTGAATAATAAAATATTAACAGAAGTAATAGTACTCTCTAATTTAGTTTTTTTCATTTCAGGTTTTCCACTGTCATTTCAACTCAAACTTCTTTCCTTTATTTCTTGACACGCTGTTGGGAGAGGCAGTTAGCCCTGCTGTAGCTTCACTTTTGTTAGGTAAGTGCAAAATACTCCACAAGTGTGATTTTTTTTTTTTTTAATACAGTTCTGTTTTGATGTCATATAAGTGAGGAAAGAACTATGAAGTTTTGTAGAATATAGATTGTTAAATATTTTGTATTTTGTAAGTTCATCTACTAATATTGTTTACAAAATTTAAGATGTACAGTTAAATTTACCCATGCAGTTACCAGATAACTAAAGAGAATCAAAAGGTAGGACCACTATGACCTGTGAAGTATATTATAAAAGGTGACTAGGGCACCAGAAATGGTTATGTACATGGCAGGCAACCTGTTACTCCTTAAGGTCTTACAGGCAGCCTGGTGCCACAAGACCATACACAAGGATTGGGATATTGCCATCATAACACCCATATTCAAACGGGGGGACAACTGACAATGTGGGCATCATAGAGGCATATCTATTTTCAGTGTCCCTGGTAAAATTTACTCTAGCATCCTGGAGCTGAGCCACAAAATGATGAGGTCCAATGTGGCTTCTGAGCAAACCAAAGTACTGAAGACCTAATCTTCAGACTCAGACAGCTGTTGAAAAGGCCCTTGAGTATAAATGTGGGAGGCATCTTTGTTTCTCGAATCTGGAGAAGGCATTTGACAAGGTCCCCAGGAGCAAACTTTGGGACTTCTTGTCAAAGTAACACGTTCCAGCACCTCTGATCCAAGCTCTACTGCGCTTCTACAAGAGTTGCATAAATTATGTGAGGATGGCAAACCATAAGTCAGGAGAGTTCAGTACCACAACTTGTGTAAGACAGAGTGATATCCTGTCACCTTATATTTTCATACTTCTCATGGACAATGTCATCAAAGCATGTAAGGAGATAACAAAAAATTATTCAGTGGGGTACTGAAACATGAGACAGGTTTGTATTTTAGAGCTGGCATGTGCCAATGATGTTGCCAATTATTGCTAAATCAGAGGCACTTCTTCATTCTAACCTGCAAGTCTGGAAGGAAGAGCAGGAGAAAGAGAGGGGTGGTCATTAGCAGCTCCAAAACAAAAACCATGGTGATATGAGAGGGAAGAAGGCATTAGATTATGCTGGGAGAACAGGTTCTGGAGCAGATCAACCACTTTAAATACCTTGAGCTGAGATAGGCTTCAAGGGAGACATAAAAGAAGAGTTGACCACCCAAAAAGCAGCATCTTGGAGACTTTTTCAGGCCATAAATCGAGGATTCCTCAGCGAAAGAGAAGTTGGCAAGAAGACAAAGGTAGCTGTATCCCGCTCCACCTATGTTCCAGTCTTGACCTATGGTTGCAAGTCATGGCCAGCAACTACAACCCACAAAAGCCAGCTCCAAATACAGAAATGAGGTATCTGAGGAAGATTGTTAAGTAACAAGAAGGGACATGTTCCGCAGCCAGATGATACGGCAACGCCTCAAAACCCAGCCCCTGCAGACCAAAGTAGAACAGTCCCAATTATGAGGGTTTAGCCATGTCTGCAGAATGGGAGAAGATCAGCTATCGTGGCAAGAATGGGAAACTAAGATCCAGACCTCCGGGATGACCCAGAGTTCACTGATAGGACAACATTAGACAGTCTCTGAAGGACCTAGGGCTAGATTAGAACCAGACCAGGAGGAAAACAGCAGATAGGATTTTATGGCACTCTCTCTGTCAAATCTTTACACCCCAGGATAGAAGAGTTACAAGTAAGTAAGTAAGTAATAAAGAGGACTGCAAAGTAGAAATGGATGACATATTAAATTTTACAACTAATGGATGCAAGAAAAAAGAAGAAACAAGACAAACAGCAATGTGACAGACCAAATAAGGAAATAATAAGCAAATGTAAAACAGCAAAATAAGCATGGCTAAACCAGAAGTGCAGAGCTTGAATTGCAGCACAGAAAAGACATGTAATCTATGTACGAGGGGCGTTCAGAAAGTAATGCACCACATCGTTTTTCTCAGGAGCTGTTTATTCAAAAAGCATGAAATTTATACACAATAAACATGGATATGTCATGTAAACATCAGTATTATTCAACATAATCCCCATCAACTTGTACGGCTTTATGCCAGCGCGAAACAAGTGCATGTATTCCTAGTCTGTACCAGATTTTGTCTTGATCATGTAGCCATTTCTTCGCTGCATGAATCACTCCTTCATCATCTTCAAACCTTGTCCCACGGAGTGCGTCTTTGAGTGGACCAAATAGATGAAAATCAGAGGGTGCCAAATCGGGACTATAGGGTGGAGGGGGTAGTACAGTCTAACCCAATTTGGTGATTGCTTCCCGTGTTGCCAGACTTGTGTGAGGTCGCGCATTGTCGTGAAGGAGAAGCAGGTCTGCTGGATTCTTGTGCGGCCGAACTCTGCGAAAATGTTGATTGAGTTTTTTCAATGTCTTAATGTAAGCTTGCGAATTGATCGTCTCTCCTCTTAGCATAACGTCCACAAGAATCATGCCTTCAATGTCCCAAAAGACAGTGATCATGACCTTTCCAGCTGAAGGAATTGTCTTGAATTTCTTTCTTCATGGTGATTGCGGATGATGCCACTCCATTGACTGTCTTTTTGTCTCAGGTTCAAAATTATGTGCCCAGGTTTCGTCACCTGTAACGATCTTAGCCAAAAAGTTATCTCCATCAGCATTGAAACGCTCCGACAATTCAGAAGAAATTGCTTTCCTTTGCAGTCGGTGGTCATTTGTGAGACTTCGAGGAACCCATCTTGCGCAAACCTTAGAAAATCCGAGAGTTTTTATAACTGCATTTGCACTACCAATGCTGACTGACAGCTGTAAGACCAATTGTTGAGTAGTGATTCGCCTATCAGTAAGAATAATGCCCTCAGCGCATTTCAACATTTCTGCGTTGGTGGCTGTGGCAGGACGTCCACAGCGCGGCTGATCAAGCAGCTCCGTATCTCCACTTCCTGATTCTTTGATTCTCTGAACCCAGCGACTGACTGTACTCCTGTCGACTGCAAAACTTCCATACACATCACATAGACACTTGTGAATGTTCACAACAGTTTCCTTCTCTGCAATGAGAAATTCTATCACAATTCGCTGCTTATAACGCAAGTTGCTAACACGATCCATTTCAACGGTTTAGGGCAGCCGTATTATTTGGCAGGTTGCGGTGCAATTTGGTGCACACAATTGGCACATGCCATATTTGAAGTGTGCAAAATTTCGTGGTTTTATCTTCATTATTAGCTGAGAAAAACGATGTGGTACATTACTTTCTGAACGCCCCTCGTATAAGCAAGTAAATTAATTAATGGGCAGAAGGACACAAAAGAAGGAATATTATTCATTTAACATAATAGAAAAATGGACAGAATACATAAAGGAGCTGTATGATGATGTAAGATCAGAAGTGAAAGTCCAAGACAGTTGTGAACGGCCACCAATACTTGTGGCAAAAGTTGAGGAATATGACTTGCTGATGATAAGTCTTAATAGCAAAAAGGGAAAATATGGAATAAAATATATGATGACAGCTTGAAAAGTTGAGTTCAGAAGAAGCAGAGGTATACACAATAAAAAGATTTTGAAAATGTAAAACAGTGGACATGAAAACAGAGTGACAGTGACACTAGAATATTTCAAAGATTGAGATGTAGAATAACATGATCATTCACACCCACCATCTCCACACAACATGATGGCTGTGATAGTTCTTTGTTCTTATTCCCCATTTCAAGTATGCTGATATCTTTGAAAGTTCATATATTCGTCTCATTTGTCTTTGCTCAGTTTTATTATCCTTCCTTTGTCTGTAGGTATTTCTTTTGTTGCACCTCACATCAACAACCTGTATTTTCTCAAACTGTGTCGGAGACATGGGGTTTATACAGTGGTTCAAACCTTGTTCTTAGTGAAATTGCTCCTGAGTCTTCTAATGTATGGAGCAGGCTCACAACGAATTTGGTTGTTGTGCATTTTTATTGCAAGGTAAGTATGTGCTTTTTACAGTATAGTTACATACAATTTTTCTAAATTCAGAGCTGTAGAGACACTTTTTGCTTTTTCTGAACTTTTGAATTAAATAATCAAACTTGTTGGTCAAACCAACATGTTTCATTTATTTTATTTTTTAAAATGTTGCATCTGATGTAAGATCATTCTGAGGCACTTAACACAAGAAAGTTACTTGCCTTTTAGTTTGTTTGCACAACGTCTGCTTCTGTATGTTGCACAGCATATACAAACTGCACTTTTAACATCCTGTGCTTTTCCAGCTTAAGGTTTTGTTAGTCATTTCTTAAAAATATATTTCATTACTGTATTTTAAACTTCCAATAAGTAATAAGTACTCTATGTTAAAGTTAGTTGCTTATCCTTTACAGGACGTGGCAATCAACCCCAGCTTTTATTGGCTGTTTTGTGATTTTTCTAGGCAATTTTTACGTTCAGTAGTTTGCCATTGCTTTCTGAACGGTACGGCGCTTATACCATTGTTAAAAATCCACACAAAGCGATCTGCTACCAAACCGCCTGCAGCAGGTTTCGAACCAGGTATATCTGGATTATGAAACAGCGTTCATATCCATTAGGCCACATACACGACAAGTACTCTATAGACCCAACATAATGTGGATGGTGGGATCCAAACTTTGGCACCATTATAAGTGAGTCAGCGTTGTATATAATTTCCTCATTTGATATACATATATCAACATTTGACATAAATCAGCTTCCTGAAGGACGTCTAGTTTAAGTACAAATAATTATCATCACACGTGAATGAGCGAAAATAAGTAAAAGATATATTAATCATATACATGTTTTATTATGGATGCTGAAAATAAAGATTTCACTCAAATGTTGTGTTTTTATTGGTAAATAACAACAATTTACGCACATGGAAAGGAGAAGATCAGGTAAATTGGGGCCCAACATCTGACCATGGCATAAGAGATCCCACATTATATCAAGGCATGTTATTTTGGGTCTGCAGTGTAAAATTCAAATTGTTTGTTAAAACTCAATTTCTGATGTTGTCTTGTTAAGTTATAATGTGTCCTCTAAAATATGTACATCTGATGCAATATGTTTATATTGTACCTTTGCATTTTATTTTAACTTATCCATGAAATTATGATGTTCACTCATCATTTATGTCTGATAGAACTTAAATGTATTCCTTTAGCAACCGAGTTTTCACGGAAGGTACATGTAAGCTTCTGAGTCTTGTGATTAGTGACCTGGTTGATGAGGATGTGGTTTTACACTCCAGGCCACAGGCAGTGTCAGCTTTAGTCTTTGGAACTGCTGCTCTGGTATCTAAACCAGGTCAAACATTGGCACCTATTGTGGGTACCTGGATGCTGGCAGTACAGACAGGTAAACTCATTAGTATGTATGAAAATAACCTGTTGGTTTTATAACCCCTTCTTACATAGCACAATAGTGTACTTTTTTTGGGTTGGTTAGTTGGCTGAATGTCCTTTCCCAGTTCACTTTCAGAGCACAGTGATGACACCATTTGGTTTGCTCTGGTTCGATTTCCCAATAAGCCTATCACTTCTGTTACTTTTCTTTTGTCTAGTGCCCTAAATTCTCTCTGTCTTATGAGTACCTGCAACTTACGTGTATTTGTTTATTATGTACTTACATTTAAAGGGAGGTATTTATTGTTTGCAGTCTTGCATTTCCATTTAATGTAAAAGAGAAGAGAGCAACTAAAATACATCTCAGTGCTGACCTATATAGACCATGGGTCATTTTTAGAGAGAAGTACAAGATTTTGTCCAGAGAAAAACACTGCATGTCTGTCTTAAATGGTCTCTGGTCTATGGAAAGAGGGACACAAGAATAAGTGGTCCCAAATACTATATTTGTCGTCATACATTAGACTAGAAAGGTTGAAGTTGTATGATAAGATCACTAATATGGAAATGATGACAAGAACCAAGATGACAAGAAATGAGAAGAAGACACTGGAGATGGATAGGATACACATTGAGGAAAAATGGTGGATAGCTCTTCTAGCCAGTCCTTGTTTTGGAATCCTCAGGTAGAGGGTGACCAAGGAACACATGGAGAAGAGAACTGGAGACAGACGTGAAGGGGATGGAAAGACCTTGACCTAATGTCATGGGATAGGAGGACTTGGAATAGGTTTGTTGAGGACCTATGCTCCTTGGAAAGCTAAAGGATGATGATGAAAACTGTATTTTTTACACTTGAATGCATGGTCAGTTGATTTGGTTGACATCACAGATAAAGCTGGCATAATTAGAACATGTGAAACAAGTAGACAATTCAGGGAGGCAGAGACACATTTTTGTTCTTGTTGTAAATGAGGGTTGTGAAATCAACATAATGATGTGTGAGAATCTCAGAGATGAATCTAAAGTAGATTTGTAAAAACA
Organism: Oreohelix idahoensis; assembly: GCA_024509875.1. Lineage (NCBI taxonomy): Eukaryota > Metazoa > Mollusca > Gastropoda > Stylommatophora > Oreohelicidae > Oreohelix > Oreohelix idahoensis. Next base: position 1,224,358 of record JAMPIV010001454.1, read on the forward strand.
TGGGAGATACTGTCTAGAACAGGGGTTCTTAACTTTTCTTGTGCCATGAACCCATTTGATAGTCCAGTGAAGGCTACAGACCCCTGTGATTGTCCGCTGAAGGCTACAAATCCCTTTCTTTTTTTTAAATGTACATAGACTTATAGTTAAATGTTTTGCATACAAATAATGTATTTTATTACAAAGAAAAATTAAACTTACATATAGTCATACTGAAATACAAAAAAACTGTCTGTAAAAAAAAGAATATATTTACTTACGTGCAAAATGTAAGAGTAAAAAATGTTGGTGAAAATAATATTCAAGTCTAGGTTATGTGCATGGACCCTCTATAACCCATTCATTGACCCACAAGTGGTCTGTAGACCACAGGTTAAGAAACCCTGGTCTAGATTGAGGCCAGTGAGGGGAGTATATTTGCAGCAAAGAAACCTCAAACATGAATCTGTGCCGCATTTGACTGCAACCGATTATGATCTTCTTAGACAAATGGCCACATTAGTAATAATATTTTAGTAAAGACATTCAATTTATTTGTTGTTTTTCTGTTTATTAAATCATTTCACATTGACAGATGCAGTTCAGCTGGTGACTAGGTCATGCTGTACTTTATATAAGAAAGAAAGAATAGAATAACCAAAGCAAAAACAGCATTCAAGAAAGTAAAGAAGCATCTTATACAGTAAGAAAGCGAATCTCAGTGTTAGATAGAGCCAGTCATGTCATATGGAAGCAAATCATGGATAATCAATAAACACACAAGAAGATCCCTAGAACCACAGATATGATGTTTCGCAGAAGATTGTTAAAAATACAATTTACAGCTTGAAAAACTAAAGAGTAATTCCCAAAAGGAGTGCAGACACATGGGAAGCATACAACAACAGAAGTAAGCAGTCTTCTATTTTTGGGCATGCTGTAAAAAAGAGGAGCACAAAAATACACTGTGATTCGTGTTTACTTGGAGATGCACGTTGTAAATGAGATCTGTTTCAATTTCTGTTAAATAAATATGTCAAAAACATTGCTGATTTACAGGTCATGATATATTCCAATCCGGAAATGAGTCAGGTTCAATCAAATTGGATTTATCTAGGATGGATCCCGAGACTCGGGGCATGTACAGGAATGGTGTTTTCGTCATGCTGATATGTGTACCAGTTGTGTGTGCTTCACTGCAGTTATTTGCTTGGTCATGTTTTACTCTTAGAGGTCACTACCTTACCAAGGTGAAAGCTGCAAGGGAAGGAATTATGCATTTAGATGTTTGATCATTCTACGATTTTCCAGCTGCTTGTGGATTGTAGGCAGAGCCAGCCCTTGGGATTTTTGAAGGTGGTACGAGGTCTCGTGATGGCGCCCCCCCCCCCCTCCCCCCTCCCCCCACTTCCCTCTCTGTGCAGTACTGTATGCTTCTTACAAAGCTCTGTTTTATGCAGTTGTGTTGGGTCAGACTGTAATTTTGCAGATGATGTTCACTGTAGCTTTTTTATAAAAACATAATACATTTATTTTTAAAACATTATGGTAGGTGATTTTTCTTTGTCTGGGCTGAATTATAGAGTAGCGCCAAATGCGCTATTTAAAAAAAAAAAGGAATAAAGTAGGCATATAGCAAAACAAGTTTTGTGTAAGCAAATAATTTTTGTACTTAGACATTTTTTGTTTCATAAGCTTTGTACTTTTAAAATTCTATTTTGTTTTAAATACATTTTGGTGCCTCCCCCAAGTCAGCGCCTGGTGTGGCCGTACAGTTCACACCACCAAGAGCCAGCTTTAATTGCAGCTAGAAATGTTTGTGAAATTCTAGCCTTGAAAGACTCATGTAAAGTGCCACCCCCCCCCCCCCCCCCCCCCCCCCCCCCCCCCCCCCCCCCCCCCCCCCCCCCCCCCCCCCCCCCCCCTCTGTACCATTGATCTATCTTCCCCTAAATACCACTGCTCCAATGTTCACATGTTTTCCCCCACACAAATTTCATCCTTTCTTGAACCTTTTTCAGTTTTGATGACACCGCTCTGGTAATATATTACAGCTATGCTGCCCCTCTCATAAAGAAATGTCCCATGGGGCCCGTGGGCACTACCCTCATCGTTGTAAAACAAATTTGTCCACAATATCTCCTCACCACTTAACTACCCCAAGGCACCCGTGATTGATTGCTGCAGCGCTTCCGAAGGGAACCCCCCAATATAGAGTGGTGGATACCTCTGCTCTTTCATACCCTGCACACTATGATCTAAATCCCCCCAATGAAAAAAAAAAAAAGATCTCAGGAGTCCAGTATACAATCCTGACTTATCACATCACGCCATTGACATCATGTCTCTGCACGACTCTGTTGTCTCCAATCTAAAGCACGTGCTCGCTGAACGCATCACGATTACGGGGCTGTCGACCACGCGCCACACTCATACAAAATGACAAGTTCACTCGCACTCACTGTGACTGCCGCACTGGTCTCACTGTCGTATACGTCGTACCCCGCGTCTCCCACCGTTGTCCAGGGCACACGGCACATTTCACACATTGACTACTAATTTCCTTCACAGACTAGTCTCGGTCTCGCCCGTTTATCCTTCGCAACGCAAAAATTTTCAGCTTCCGTATTGTGACGCCGGTAATTTCTGCAGGCTAATGTTACATCTACATTTATGGCGCAGTCGGTCGTGTACTTTCTTTGCGCTCGCGTCTTTTTTTCGTGTCTCGTCAGGCTACGCGCCGCCCCACTCTCTCTCACTTCCTGTGCACACTAGTGTCATTCTCGACATGACCGTCGTGTACTGTCTTGTTTTTGCAGCCTGTTTCGCATGTCCCATGTCACGCGCCGTTTGTTGCTATTGGGGCATCCATTCTCCTAGTTGCTCCCCCTGAGCAGTGTCGCAACATGATTATCCGAGGAAAATTGAATTCTCCACTGACTGCGAGTAAAATATGGGAGGTTTTGGAATAAACTCTTTGTCAGCTTGCATCCAAGAAATGTTATATCGTGGCTTTAATCTTCTTCTTATTCTTCCATCATTAGCCACCCCCCCCCCGACCGTCCAATCAGCAGTCACAGTGGCCCATCTACGCCCTCCACCCATCGCTGGCGCTCCTCCTAGCGCGCAACAGCACTGCATAGGCGTTGCGCTCTTTGCCATTGTTTCCAATCACGGCTATTGGCGTCTTTAGGGACAACGCGCCAAAATCAATACCATTTGCTCGTTGTGTTTCCACGTGCAATCGGGAACCCGCGCCCCCCGCCCGACCCGCCCCAACCCGTGGCTCAGGCGCTCTACTCACGGCTCCGTGCTCTCTCCCCCCCCCTTCTCTGGTTCGCGATGAACTTAAACTAGCTATTCTCCGGCATCCTTGCTCGTTGAGTGCTTTACTCCCCCCCCCCCCCCCCCCCCCCCCCCCCCCCCCCCCCCCCCTTCACGTGCTACATACTGGACATCTACGTTATGAAGAACACAGTAACAGTCTATCTGTCCAACATACTTATTATTATGTCCCATGAACACAATTTATCCGTTCCTTGTCTTCTTCCCCCCCCCCCCCCCCCCCCCAAATATATTTGGGCCCCATCAGTGGAATAGCACAGGAAGACAAAACACGTGGGTCTGTCCCTCCAGGGCGCATTGCTCCCCTGCTGCGGTACAAAACTCCCGGCACATGCACACGCTCTACAACATGTGCGGCTCCTCCGCGCTCGATGTACAGCATGCTGACATCGGGGGCGGCGGCCACACCCCCACTTCGACAAACACGGCTCTCTGCTGTTAGGAGGCCTCGCCCCTGTAAACTTTCGGTCGTCGCCCCGCCGGGAGCAGTTTGGTTCTTAAACCTGCCTCGGTGTGAGTTAGGGTCCCCTTGCCTACCCATGCATGCGACCGATGGATTCGTTAGAATGACGCGCGATCCAAGAAACCATCCGAATACCCACCTGTTGGTTAAACGGGCATGACCCGGCGACCTAACCAGCTAACGCGAGCTGTGGAGTCGTTAAGGAAGCACGGCGAGGCAAGTAGAAAGCCATGGTAAATCCAATGCACACACTCGATACACTTCGTATCTACCCAGGTCACGCGACGTAGACCGCTTGTCTCGGCCACTGGATGAGATGGACCCAGGCGAAGAGAGTGAGGTCGTCGACATATTGCGGCTAACTGCATTTCCATCACTTTAATCCAAATCACCGCGCAAGTCACTCATCGCGCCATCCCATTGCCCTCTCATTCCAAGCACACAAACAATGTCACACTGTCGGCCGCTTGTTCCCCCCCCCCCGCCCCCCGCCACGCGGCCCCCCACGAAGCACCGGCATCCGGCGTGCGGTCTCGGACGCTGCGCCCCTGTCGCCTATTCCCCAGCGTCGCCACCCCAGGAACTACATCATCACAGGCCACCGGCTCAGGCCATACTCGGTACGTGCTCTCTCCCATCTGATCGGCCCCCCCAGCCCCAGCCACAGTGGGACCGCTCCGGACAGCCCCCACCAGAGTGTCACTGACGCAGCCACCCTCCTTTTCCGGAAAGCACTGCTACCACACCATCAATGGCATGAGGCCCCTAAGGGCGCTAACGAAAGGTTGTGCCACCTGTACACTTTTGAACTGCATTACACCATTACCTCAACATCACTAGCTTACACCCGCCGGTTCCGCCGCGCCCCGGTACCTTTACCGTCCGCCCCGCCCGGGCCCCCCGCCCCGACTAGTAAGCCAAAAAAGAAATGACAGATTCTTTTCACCCCTCATTCTTGGTGCATGAACCCATGTGCACACACTTTAATTGACAAAACGGACTTCTACGCAATCCTCCCCACCTGACACGCGACGCTAGACGAAACGCGCACAACTGACGCTGGGGAGAGAAATCCTGGCACACCCACCGCCGCCTCAACATTTCTGACTATAGCAGGCACTGAGTGCGCTAAAATCGACTGCAGCGCGAGGGCCCAACATTTGCACGCAAAAAGGCCGTCGCAATGGTTATACATTTTTTTGGCAGCGGAAAGAAGAACTGAAAGAATGACGAGAAGCCACTCCGGCGGTTGGATCTTTGCCCCAACACAAAACAGCAATGTCAGCAACGTTAGCACGGGCGCCCCCACAAACAGGACAATAATCCATGACCCGACTCATCGCACACGGTCAATAGATCCCTTCTGTTCTATGGAACGGAACCATAACATGCCCCACCATCATTAGCGCGTATGCTCCAACTATGACAAACCAGGATCTGATGTCAAGATAAAGTTCTTTACGCAAGAACTACACGCGCAAGTGTCATTCGCATCAGTGTTCCCCCCCCTCACTCCCCCCCCCACAAGATAAAGACTCCTCTCATTCCTCCTGCGGCGACCCGCGTTTTCCATCTGCAAGAGTCAGGCTACACGCATAACAACTCTGGAATGGCACTATTGGTAGTTACGGCATGGGCGCCGATTGTACCATAGCTACATGGAACTCCCCGCTCTCATCCAGACTTGACGCACAGCTCAACATGACCATCCTTGTCACCATTATACACAACATTTTTCGTCGACTTCCACCCCCACTACCCGCACAACAGGCACCTCCTGGATGCCACACACTCGCGCCACTAGCTCAAAGCACATTCGGCAACTTATGGACTAATGCACGTAATTGCTTAGGATCGCGAACGCGACTAGGCAACCCCGATGTCCGCGCCGTGACCAAAGGTCCATGTGTGGTGCCCCCGCTCCATGCTGACTGTCTCACTCGCCCTCACTTTTGTATCTCTAAACTTGACAAAAACTCCTCGTTACCCAATCAGCCAGGCGCCCTCAGGGGAAGTTAAACCTCAATCAAGAGGCACTGGATGTCCACACCATCTCTTCCATGGAAGACACATCAAAATCATAAACAGTCAATTTACTGAAACCTTAGAGACCGTCTACCTAAATCTATCTTGCTCCTGCACGGCCACAAAGTGTGCCCGTGGAAACACCATATTGGGCAGCCCTAAACGTCGAGAATCGATTACCTCTCCACTCACAATGCCCTCACAGACCCCCGGTCCTGCCCGGTCTTACCATCAGCTAAACAAAAATCTGAATGGTTTGCTATGCACCCGTAACTAGGATCGCTCTATCAAAAGCCACATCGATGTTGCCCATGTCGAAAACCAATCTCCACTCTCAAGCACTATTTCTAATGATCACAACTCTTCTACCATCCACATGACCAAGGACGACTTTTCACTACAACACCATGCGTAGATTCGTCACCAACATAAACCTAAGCCTTGCATGACGGGGATTCCTTGGCTCGAGGAATATAAGCACGATGTCGCTCCCCACAAGGCTTTGCTGACAGCCATGATCCTTGAAACCAACTTTTACCTTGCTCTCCAAATAGCGGTCCCCTCACTGGCCCGCCCCAATCACATCATCAGGTTCATTCCTACCTCCTTATTGCCATCGATGGAACATCAAAACATACTAATTACAGACAAGCCGAAAAGTGCTCCAACGCTGGGCTGAACTTTTTAATAATATCTCTGAAACAGCAAATCATCATATTGATAGATGACACGCCTTATCGATGACATGCATCCGCCTGTGACATATTGGTTATCCTCATATAATGGTAAGCATTAGATGTACTTGTACCAACTCTGGAGGAAATACGAAAAAACGACGATTCGTCAATGCCCCTCTAGTGGAATCCCTAGGCCACCCTGGCTATAGATTCTATTTACACGCCCCGTGCGAGGTTTATACCTAGAGTTGGCGGTGATGTTTCTGATAGAGAAACTTCATATGATCTTCCAGCAAATGTGGCAGAGTGGAAACCATCCCACACCGACACTATCCCTTCCCCCAAAGAGTGCACCTCCGAATTATACATCCCTATATAACGCCGAAAGGTATCAGCTCGCCAAGACTGCAAACAACCTCATCGAGTGCATCTCTCTTTTTATCAATCGCTGGGAAGGATATTCGCCAAGAATTCCTTTTGAATCGGCCATTTATCGGCCGTTAACGGCTTCATCTGGATGACAAAGCGTCTTTTACGCTGAAAGTTCCGTGTCTTCTTACCTGAAAGAAAAAAATGTCAGTGGATGGGATTTACAGCAAACAAGTAAAATAATCGTTCCGGGAAACCACACACCGATAATATGGTAAACAAACTTTGTTAACAAAACTGCAAGGATACAGCTACATTTAGAAAAATATAGCCTCTTACCAATCATATCTAATCACTCTGCAACGTCCGCTGTATGTCGGCCACAGATGTACACAGTTCGCTGCAATCACGCCCTACAAAGGGGGGATGCTAAGACACCAGCCCACTGTGACCTCTTAACCACAGCTTTCATGCGACTTGACACAGGCTTTCCGAAGATTGTGCCCTCAATGCTGGCTCAGAGGCTGATCTGCAGCATAGTGTGGATAGATTCTCCGAAGCCTGCGCCAACTTTGGGCTTACCATCAACACGAAGAAAACAGAAATCATGTACCAACCAGCTCCTGGCACAGTTTATACTGAGCCAGTCATCAAGGTTAATGGTGAGAAACTGAATGTTGTGAAAGATTCACATACCTTGGTAGCACACTATCCCAGAACATTGTCATTAATGATGAGGTGAACACCAGGATCTCCAAAGCCAGCAGCACATTTGGCAGACTATACACCAACGTTTGGCATCGAAGTGGCATTAGTCTACAGACAAAGCTGAAGGTGTACAGAGCTGCGGTGCTTCCAGTGCTGCTATATGCATGTGAAACATGGACTGTATACAGGCGCCACGTAAAGAAGCTAAACCACTTCCATACAGTCTGTCTCAGGAAGATAATGAACATCAAATGGCAAGACAAGATCCCGGATACTGCCGTTCTTGACAGAGCTGGTATCCCTAGTATTGATAATATTCTGATGCAGTCACAAATTCGCTGGGCAGGTCATGTAGTCCGCATGCCAGACCATCGACTGCCAAAGATACTCTTTTATGGTGAGATGCAGAAGGGTAAACGCTCCCATGGTGGCCAAAAGAAGCGCTTCAAAGACACGTTAAAGACGTCATTGAAAACCTTTGACATAAACCCAGACACATGGGAAGCTGCTGTGCAAGACCGAACTGCTTGGCGCACATCTCTTCGTAAAGGTGCAGCAGCATGCGAATCATCCAGAAGAGCAGCAGCGGAACAGCGGAGACAAGCTAGAAAGGACCGTGAAATAAAACCTTCACATGAAGCAAACATTCCCTGCCCACACTGTCCAAGATCTTTCCAGGCCCGCATCGGGCTCTTCAGTCACCTTCGTACCCATAGACTAACCTAACATATTCTTAAATAATTGGATGAACAGAGTGGTCTTCATCACCCGTGATGGACGAACAACCGATTGTCCCCATGGATTTTTTCCTAGACTGGACCTGATGATGACCTTATGGACTCTCTTTCTGCAGAAATTTTATCAGTGTCATGGGTACACTCATATGTAGTTCTTTGACTTGAGCTTATTGATGGTGATTTCTCAGTCTGTTGTCGCCTGTGCAATTCTGAAGATTATTACTTGTTCTCATCTGTTGAGCTGATGACGTGTGTAATTTCTCTAATGGTCTGGATGTTCTGTTTTCCACCAGTGTTTATATCTGCTGTTGATCAATATTGGTCTCTTAATATGTTTTTCTTTCAGTTCCATTGGAGCAATATATTTTTGTCCTTGGGGACATATTCCATATTTAATATTGGCTTCATTGGTCTGTGGTCACTCTGGCTAGTTGATCAAACATCTGTAAGTTTTGTTGAGGATATCCCGTGACAAAGCTAGATCTGGAATAGAAATGGTCTGCCACCTTCTAGGGTAGAATATGAATCTGTTCATCAGGTAGTTTTTTTTTTTTTTTTTTTTTCATTTGCCCGCTAATACTCGAGGCGAAATCTCAGGTTATTTTTAATGTCTAACATGACATTGATTTTACGTGAGTATCCCTTTTTTTCTTGTACAGAGACAGGTGTCCCTCGCCATTCAGGCAGATACTCGCCGATTTCGGAGGTACCCATTAGAGCTGGGTCGGCTCAGGAGCCGCCAATCCCTGGTCGACGACACTCCTTCAAATGTTCTCGCCAGGTCTCGAGTTAATCCAGTCCAAATCCCGGTCGACGAAAAATCCTCAAATGCCGTCGCCCGGGTTTGATCCTGAATCACCCGGTCGCTAGAGCGGTGTTGTAACCACTACGCTAGCGCGGCTCCCATCAGGTGGTGATTTGTATTTTTTGTATCTACCTCATAGTTTTTCACCCTGACTTCTCTTGTTCTTGGTATCCCCATCTTTCAGGAAAGCTGTTGAAATCACCTATTACTATGCAGTGACGGTGAATTTTAGCCATAGTGCATGTGACAGTTCTTTGTTTGGAGGACCATGTATAGGTTGCATGTACAAATGTTTGTTTTATTAAGTATGTCAACTTTTGTATGTGAGTATTCGCACACCTCCTTGGTGACCTTCTCTGTCAAGTCAGATGATCTGAAAGTTTGTGGCTATTATTGAATGGAGTTACTTGTATACATGCTACATCAATCTGGTCTTATTACAGGTGATATCTTAAGGATACTGTTTTGTTGTGGACATCTTCTGCATTCCACTGTAGTATATTTAGTTGTCACGGCTTTTGGTCAATCACCTTTGCCCTTTCCCTCTGTCCATTGACTAAACAGAAAGGTGACCACTATTCATATTGTGTGACCCTTTTGAAGCAGGGGGTCCTGCACTCCCATTGCCTGGCCGTATTCCACAAGGATAGCAACATCATCATCATGTGACATATTCTTTCCAGAACGTTGTCTCCATTACAGCTGCTCTGAACGCATCACGATTCTGGGCAAGTCGACCTGCATCAGCCAAAGACAAGTTCAGACTCTCTGTGATGTCCTGGGTCCACCGTCGTCTAGGTCGACCCCTTCCCCTTTTTCCAGGGACCATGCCTTCCATCACTGTTTTTTCCAGACTATTATGTCTTTTTTATATGACCGAAAAATTTCAGCTTCCTTATTGCGATGGTATTTAGGAGCCAATGTTCCTGTACGTTTAGTGAGTGCAGTACTTCTCTGTTGGTCTTTTTTTCTGTCCAGGGTATTCTCAACATCCTTCTGTAGCATTTCATTTCGAATGATGTAATCTTTTTTTTGCAACTGTTTTATTGAGTGTCCAAGTCTCGCAGCCGTATGTTGCTACTGGGAATATACATGCTCTGATCAGTTGTAACTTTGTTTCTTTGCTTGTGCCTTGCCATAGGTTTTTCATCTGTATTAGCTTATGTGGATAGCAACATACTGTTTTCTTATTCATGGTATCTTTCACAGTGTGAATTGCATTGCACTGTTTCATTAGACCTGTGGGCCAGTGTATCCAGTTGCAACAAGCATATTTGTCAGGTTAGGATCCGTAGCCCTTGGCTGTTACCAGCCTGTGCACAGAGCAACAGGTGGTTTGACATCAGAGTTGTCCCTCTCCTAGATGAGATGCCACCCAAGCTTTTCCCTGAGTGCTCTGAGTTCAGGTCAACAGAAACGTGCCCACAACTCCTTCTCCTGATAATCTAAATAGTTCTATCACAAGAAGGCCAGGAGCTGGGCTTTTGATATCAGAGGCCATTTGAGTCACATGCCTTGACGGTATCTAAATGGAGTATTGAGCTCATCTTCAACTCCACTTTCAGCTTTTAGGACCACCACTAACAGTTTCAGCATCAGTTACTTTCTTGTATTTGTTCTTGTTTATCTACTGAAAATTAGGCAACAAACAATTGTAGCCAGGTGTATAATCTAAAAATTGAGTTCTATAACTGGTCATTTGATAACAGGTGGGTCCTAGGCTTTGTATTTGATACTTCCATTGAAAATCTCACAGATCACAATTTTGTTTGTTTTGTGTTATTCTTTTAGCTATTATACATAATGCTAAAATGTTTGGATTGTCACTATACACTTTATATAATACTTTAATTGTTTTTCTCTCTGTTATATCAAAATATTGCCATTTATTTAAAGTGCTTTCCTTCTCCAAAGCTTTATTTAAATTGTGTGTGTGTGGAAGTTTCAGGCAACTATGCTTGTGTTGTCTTTTGTGATAGCAGGTAACTTAAATAAGTTTATAGAGCTCAAATGTTTATGCAAAGGGCTATTGCCTTTTTTTGTTTCCAAATGCTTCCTCTGTTGCTTTTCATTTATTTTCTGTTTTAAAAGAATTTACTTCCCACTTGAAAGTGCACTTGAAGCTGAAATATATTTGGCTGTCATGATTTAACTCTAAATGGAAATAGTGGTTGTTTTCCCATATTTGATTTGAGGAATTTTCTGTCACTTTGAGTTTTCATATATTGTTAAGGTTTAAGTGTTGGTTCTTACAAACTTTTTTTTTTTTAAAGTGCAACAATGCTATGTACAGTTGTAGAGGAAATTAAATGCAGATTAATAAATTTTTAAAACCAATCAGAGCAAAACAAGAACACTGGTCAGTTACACCGGGATATAAAAATGGGCCTCCTGTCAAAAGTGCTAAGGTAAATCGACCCATAATACTGGCCTTTCATCTTTAAGAGTTAAAAATGAAATTTTTAAGACTAAAAATGTTAAAGACTGCTTTGTTTTAACGTATGTTGTTGTTGCTTATGTATATGTGTTTGTGACCGCATGCATATTTGCATGCTTGAATGTGTGTGTATTAATTTTTTGTTCTTACAACATATTTTAGCTATTTATAATGCATACAAATCTCAGGCTGATCCAGCTTTTGCTCATGTACTTAAAATTTTAAAAGAAACATTCATGTCTTAGCTGGAATTTGAATTTATTTGTAAATCACCACCCAATCAGAAAGGCTAAAGCATACTTCTTGTTTCAATATGCCAGGCTTGTACATTTTATATAGGTCTGCATCAGCAGAATTTTCAGAAAAATATAATTAACATTTGTAGTTTGCTTCCATTTGTTGTTTTAATGCATTCTGCATGTCAAGCAGTACTGCTGGTATACTCCATATTTCTTAGGAATGTTTAATGTTGGACCAGATGAGCACACTGTTTTACTTGAAAGCTGTTACATATTTGTTTCATACAAGAATTCAGATTTAAATACCTGTGCCAGTTCTTCAAAACGAAACGTATTCAAAGTAAAAAACAAATTAAAATGCATGACTATTATTTTTATGTCATTTTAAGGGCATTTAATAATAAAATATATTTGCTCACTATCATATATTGTGTTTTATTCCTTAGTTCAGATACTATTTATGTAAAATTTATTAGTGCAGATACTGTTTGTGTAAAATCCATGTGTTGTCAATTCTTATTCTCATGTTGTTTTGCAACAGGAATTAATACAGTTAAGTTCTCTGCACAAGCAATAAATTTGATCCTGAAACTCTTGTGTAAATGATAAAGAGAACAGGTTTGTTACATTCAGATAGATGCAAAAAAGAGGGACGTGTTCTACAGCCCCAGAAAAATCTTCAGATGATGATTAAACTGTACATAAACTAAGCTTTCACATATCTTGGTCATATAAATAACAGGAGATGCAGAGGTGAAATAGAAATCAAGAAAAGAAAAGGAATGGCCAAGACAACAGGAGACAAATACTGACATCTGGACAATTAACTCACACATTAAAACTTTGAATCATCAAATGTTAAATACATTCTTCATTAGTGTATGGTGCAGAAACAGGGACAATGAACAAGCAATTAGAAGAAAGAGCTAAGGCTCCAAAGATGTGAATATATAGAATGGAAAAAGAAGAAAACAAGTAAAGAGGTCTGTGAAAAACTAGGAATGAAAAGAGAATTAATGAAGAGCAAAGTTAAAAAAGCTAAAATATTTTGGCCATATTAAAAAGACAAAACCTTGCAGAAAACCATAATGGAAGGAAGAAGTGAAGGCAAAAGTGCAAGGGGAAGACAGCGCTATAAATGAAAAGCTAACATCAAGAGATGGTCAGGAAAGAGTATCAGAGTGCACCATCAAGACAAGAGACAGGAAAGAGTCTATCAGAGTGCACCATCAAGACAAGAGACAGGAAAGAGTCTATCAGAGTGTACCATCAAGACAAGAGACAGGAAAGAGTCTATCAGAGTGCACCATCAAGATAAGAGACAAGAAAGAGTCTATCAGAGTGCACCATCAAGACAAGAGACAAGAAAGAGTCTATCAGAGTGTACCATCAAGACAAGAGACAGGAAAAAGTATCAGAGTGTACCATCAAGACAAGAGACAGGAAAGAGTCTATCAGAGTGCACCATCAAGACAAGAGACAGGAAAGAGTATCAGAGTGCACCATCAAGACAAGAGACAGGAAAGAGTCTATCAGAGTGCACCATCAAGACAAGAGACAAGAAAGAGTATCAGAGTGCACCATCAAGACAAGAGACAAGAAAGAGTCTATCAGAGTGCACCATCAAGACAAGAGACAAGAAAGAGTCTATCAGAGTGCACCATCAAGACAAGAGAAAGAAGATGGAGATCCATTGCAGCTGACCTTCTTTGTGAAGATGGCACCTGATGATGGTGAGCTGAGCTCTTTTAAATTTTAATACACACATTAGTAAGTAACAGTAATAACATTAACAATAATACTAGTATGTACAGAACTTGCCATATAAGAAAGATGTCTTGACTTTCTATCCCTCCAAAACTTATAAGCCCAGATTTTGCTGGAACCTTGGGTATACAAGGGGCGGGAAGAGCCACTTCCTATTTGTAAATTGCTATTTCTTCACTCCCATCCAACTAATTTATGTGAAACAAACATCAAAATAAATACAGCAGCCTGTTATTTTATTATATAAATTGCTACGTCACATTATCATTTCAACACTAGTGAGATTTGGTTTGTTCAACACATGATTTCATAGCAGGCAGCAATTTTTCCTGTCTTCTGTGATGTCAGTTTATTGACCATTTTAGATTGTATTTTGTTTCAGGGAATAACAAATCAAAACTTATTTGTCAAATGGCAGTTGCTGTTCCTTGTTTTAACATTTGCTTCATGTGATAGGGTGGGCGAGATGATGATGATGATTATATTGTGATATGTTTGATCACTCTCTTGTCACACTCGCACCGACCCGAACAACAATAAAACTCTTGATTCTAGAGGCAGGGGCTGTATTTATTTTTACAACCCATTCAGGGACTAAGCAAACATTAAACAAATAAACTAGCGAACATAACAAAACAAAACACCCAGCATGTGCCCGATTGCTAGTCTGAAGAAACAAACAAAGCAACGAATAGTTAAAATCATAGTAGTTAAATAATGATGCTCTCACCTGCCAAACAGTCCTTCCACGCCACCCTCAACTATCACACACGCACACACTCATGCGTGTCGTCCAATGCGACTAGTAAGGTGTTGTGCATGAGGCTGGCAACCTCACCGTGTAACACAGATTGCTACCGAAACTACTACTGCACGAGCATCTGAATGCTTCATACAGATGAAACCACACTGGATGCCCCATGCTCTCTCAGGAGCGGAGAAGAGAAATATATATCTCCAAGTGAGCCCACGTGCTCTCACAAACCATTCTTCACATAACCATAATTAAATAATAATAAAATGGACATAAAATAATATTCTTCAACTACATGTACATCAAATACTCTCAGTAATAAGAGTAAACCACCACCTCGAACTGATCCATCTCAATATTCGTCACTGCCCTCTGAACATGTCGTAAGTGGCGACTGGTGTGCCTGGTAACAAGCGTGTCGTATACGACCCCTGATGAGACTGAGAACTCATCACATGAAACACATCGTTACCGTCACCGAAACAACCACAGCAATAGCATAAAAATGCTTATTGTGGGCCTGTAATAGACAGCAGCTGCATTGGTGTTTCCATGCTCCGCCGGGAGCAACCAGAGAAACACATGTCTCAACAAAGGAGTGGCCTCGCGCTCTCCCGAAATCTAAATGACTATTCTCACTTCAAAGTAACCCACTAAAGATATACAGTAGGATATTGATAAGTAGGCTATCGTGAAATACACTTAAATGCTCTTACATAAAGAATAAAATATAATTATTCTTGACTAACAACTAGAACTAGTCATCACATAAAGGAAATTTACCAATGAAAACTCTCTCTTCTATTACTGGGGAAAATTACATTTAACATACTTTCACCCACATGTCGATTCACACGATATAAAACTGCGTAACATTATAGGCTTGATAACTAAGAGTGTTACTGCAGACTCCTCGCGCCGCTTTAATACAATCACCACGTGGCTCTCCCGGTTGCCATCTTCCCAACTATTTAATATTATCTAAATTGCAGTTTCTGATAACATTTCTGTCCAGTTTCATGTACAAAATACTTTCATACTATCTTCGCCTTTCTTGCCCGGTCTGATGACTGAAATAATCGCTCTTACAGCCGCAATCTGGACTTAGCATGCCTAATAAAACCTATCAAACATTATTTTCACTCATCTATCATTTCGAGACTAAATCATAATGCCCTAAAAAGACATTTCCTTTGGGAACACATCTATTTATTTATTTAGACCTAATTCACTCCACATTAAAACCGACTCGTGCTGAATATAATTTCAGAATTATAGAACACTAATGCTAATTTCTACAAAATGCGTTAAGACTTACAACTCACGTGCTCTGGTCCATCTGCTACCTACACTGGTCACCTCGTCTTGTTTGTTCTCTCGTCTGGGCTGATACTCTGAAAGGTCGCTGCTGGCTCGCTATTTCTTTTATAAGCCCAGGTCGAATCACTCAATTTACTGCGCGCTAGGCGTATTGATTTGGCCGCATACCTAACACTCACTATATTTACTTTAGAAGGGCCGACAACAGAAATATACACAACTATTTCTAAAGCAAAAACACAATTCTACACCACAACTTAATTTCTAGGCATTATTATGGCCTAGTCATCAATCTTCTTTATCTCGTCAGAATTTTTACATACTAGCATGCTGCGCGCACTTCTAAAATATGGGCGATAAATGTGCCACTCACAATGAAGGGGGAAGCTGGGGTGTCTTCCCGTGAAGGGGTAAGCCGGGTGTCTTTCCGGCCCTATCACATATCTCCCTCCTGATTTTGTTGTCGTCCCGACAACATCACTCACTCTGGCGCTTCAGTTGTAACCTCTCAGATCGTCTCGGGGCAGGACCCTCTATCGGCTGCAGGGCATACCAGCCTGGTTCGGGCATTAGATTATGCACGTCCTCCCCAGGGTCTGTCTCATCTGGTGCCTCAGGTAGGCCTAGTGTAGTATCTACCAGATTCGGAGAATCATCTTTGTCCTCACTTTGTCTCAGTTCGTGCGCCGCAACCCTCATCTTCAGATCTTCGTTGCCTGCTGGCCTTATCACATAAGGACCACCACTTGCTTCTGGAATTGACGATACAATGAATTCGTCGTTTGACCACACGTCTTGTATTTTGGCCCTGTCAGTGTAGTGCACTCTTTTCCGCACTCTTTAACCCACTCGCAATGGTGTGGGGCCTGGAAGCTGATTACTTCTCTCCCTCCTGTCAGCGGCCATTTTCTGCATTCTCTCTGCAGCTTTTTGGTGGGCTATGTGCAACCTCTCTAGGTGACCTTGCAGCCACTCATCAGTTGTCTCCGGCTCTTCATCTGGGCGCGTGCTTATCATGAAGTCTAGAGGAAGCCTCGGTTCTCTGCCGAAGAGGAGGTAGTATGGTGAGTACCCTGTCGAAGAGTGGGGGGTAGAGTTGTAGACCATAACCACCTCCGCTAGATGCTCAGACCACCTTCGCTTCTGGTCGGCTGTCATGGGTCTCAGCAAATCATGCAACGTCTTGTTGAAGCGCTCGCACTGCCCGTTGCCTTTAGGATTGTAAGCTGTAGTGCGGCTCTTGTGGACTCCATATACCTTGCACAGCTCTGCGACTATCGCTGACTCGAAGTTCCGGCCCTGATCAGAGTGTATCCTCTGAGGAGCTCCGAGATACTGGAACCACTTTTCCACCAGGGCCTTGGTGACTGTTGTTGCCCTTTGGTCTCTTGTTGGTGTACTTGCTGAACACATCTGTCAGCACTAATACATTCTCAAACCCTTTGGAATCCCGCTCTAGCAGTGTGAAATCCATCGCTACCACCTCAAGTGGTCTGGAGGCAATCAAGTTTCCCGATGGCCCATGAAACTTCAGTTGAGGTGCCTTGGCAATGTTACATCTGTTGCATCTGCGACAAAAGACGTCAACATCAGCTGTGATGCCTACCCAGAAGCACCTACTTTTCAGCAACTGCAGCATGCGCTCTCTTCCCTGATGGCCCACCCTGTAAGCAGAGTCTAGTATCCGTGGTTTCATGGACTCAGGTATTACCAGTTGTCTCATGCTGGATCCATCTGATCCCTTCACTGTCCGGTATAACAACCCATCTGTCACTTCGAGCCGGTTACCCTGATTAAGTAGTTTCCTTGCAGCCGAGGGGATCTTTCGAGCATCTTTTCCTGCAGGTCTGGTGCCATCCTTTACCATCTTCCTAACCATCGCTACCACATCATCAGCTCCCTGTAGATTTATCAATTCCTCACGCGAATAGGTGGGAAATGCTTGAGTGGTTGCTGGTGCTGTGGTTGATTCGGCCGCTACCCTTTCACTGATATCTTTCTGGCTTGTTGCTGCCATCAACCCTATCTCATATGGTATCTGGGTAAACTCTCTGATAACCTCAGCTGTTATGCCACTTATTGCAACATCTGCGTCGTCCTCCAGTTCTTTGTTTCCCGCGTAGGTTCGAATCCTGCCGACGACGCCAATTGTGATAGGGTGGGCGAGATGATGATGATGATTATATTGTGATATGTTTGATCACTCTCTTGTCACACTCGCACCGACCCGAACAACAATAAAACTCTTGATTCTAGAGGCAGGGGCTGTATTTATTTTTACAACCCATTCAGGGACTAAGCAAACATTAAACAAATAAACTAGCGAACATAACAAAACACCCAGCATGTGCCCGATTGCTAGTCTGAAGAAACAAACAAAGCAACGAATAGTTAAAATCATAGTAGTTAAATAATGATGCTCTCACCTGCCAAACAGTCCTTCCACGCCACCCTCAACTATCACACACGCACACACTCATGCGTGTCGTCCACTGCGACTAGTAAGGTGTTGTGCATGAGGCTGGCAATCTCACCGTGTAACATCGGTTGCTACCAAAACCACTACTGCAAGAGCACACACTCAGCTGTCACACACACACACACTCATGCATGTCGTTCAATGAGACTAGTATGGTGTTGTGCATGAGGCTGGCAATCTCACCATGTAACACAGATTGCTGCCGAAACCACTACTGCAAGAGCACACACTCAGCTATCACACACACACACACACTCATGCATGTCGTCCAATGAGACTAGTATGGTGTTGTGCATGAGGCTGGCAATCTCACCGTGTAACACAGATTGCTACCGAAACTACTACTGCACGAGCATCTGAATGCTTCATACGGATGAAACCACACTGGTGGCCCCATGCTCCCTCAGGAGCGGAGAAGAGAAATATATATCTCCAAGTGAGCCCACGTGCTCTCACAAACCATTCTTCACATAACCATAATTAAATAATAATAAAATGGACATAAAATAATATTCTTCAACTACATGTACATCAAATACTCTCAGTAATAAGAGTAAACCACCACCTCGAACTGATCCATCTCAATATTCGTCACTGCCCTCTGAACATGTCGTAAGTGGCGACTGGTGCGCCTGGTAACAAGCGTGTCGTATACGACCCCTGATGAGACTGAGAACTCATCACATGAAACACATCGTTACCGTCACTGAAACAACCACAGCAATAGCATAAAAATGCTTATTGTGGGCCTGTAATAGACAGCAGCTGCAATGGTGTTTCCATGCTCCGCCGGGAGCAACCAGAGAAACACATGTCTCAACAAAGGAGTGGCCTCGCGCTCTCCCGAAATCTAAATGACTATTCTCACTTCAAAGTAACCCACTAAAGATATACAGTAGGAAATTGATAAGTAGGCTATCGTGAAATACACTTAAATGCTCTTACATAAAGAATAAAATATAATTATTCTTGACTTAACAACTAGAACTAGTCATCACATAAAGGAAATTTACCAACGAAAACTCTCTCTTCTATTACTGGGGAAAATTACATTTAACATACTTTCACCCACGTGTCGATTCACACGATATAAAACTGCGTAACATTATAGGCTTGATAACTAAGAGTGTTACTGCAGACTCCTCGCGCCGCTTTTATACAATCACCACGTGGCTCTCCCGGTTGCCATCTTCCCAACTAGTTAATATTATCTAAATTGCAGTTTCTGATAACATTTCTGTCCAGTTTCATGTACAAAATACTTTCATACTATCTTCGCCTTTCTTGCCCGGTCTGATGACTGAAATAATCGCTCTTACAGCCGCAATCTGGACTTAGCATGCCAAATAAAACCTATCAAACATTATTTTCACTCATCTATCATTTCGAGACTAAATCATAATGCCCTAAAAAGACATTTCCTTTGGGAACACATCTATCTATTTATTTAGACCTAATTCACTCCACATTAAAACCGACTCGTGCTGAATATAATTTCAGAATTATAGAACACTAATGCTAATTTCTACAAAATGCGTTAAGACTTACAGCTCACGTGCTCTGGTCCATCTGCTACCTACACCGGTCACCTCGTCTTGTTTGTTCTCTCGTCTGGGCTGATACTCTGAAAGGTCGCTGCTGGCTCGCTATTTCTTTTATAAGCCCAGGTCGAATCACTCAATTTACTGCGCGCTAGGCGTATTGATTTGGCCGCATACCTAACACTCACTATATTTACTTTAGAAGGGCCGACAACAGAAATATACACAACTATTTCTAGAGCAAAAACACAATTCTACACCACAACTTAATTTCTAGGCATTATTATGGCCTAGTCATCAATCTTCTTTATCTCGTCAGAATTTTTACATACTAGCGTGCTGCACGCACTTCTAAAATATGGGCGATAAATGTGCCACTCACAATGAAGGGGGAAGCTGGGGTGTCTTCCCGTGAAGGGGTAAGCCGGGTGTCTTTCCGGCCCTATCACATTCATATAAATCCAAAGATACAAGTGAGGATATAGATCTTTGGTTTGGGTTGGTTTGGTTTGGTTTGGTTTGGGTTGGTTTCAAAGACCATCTTCATTGCACACGGGCAATTCCATTAGTACTCCGATCTCCTCCCTTAGATCACACAAGGAGGATCTCAGCAAGTGCATGAACTCCATAGCACCAGTAAGAATCCCAATGTGTGTATACAGGAGTCACACATTTTATAAATATTTTTGTGATGGGTACGTTTCTATCTTTTAAATTTTGCCAGGGCAGTGGCCTTATGGGCTACTCTTTACAATTTCCAACTGCCGAGGGATTTTTAATGTGTGCAGCTTGCACACGGAACCTGCTATATTTTGCTCTTATCCGAGAAGGCTAGGCATTCGATCTCACTACACAAGAGATCACTGGTTCTGAAAAAAAAATTTCCATAAATTGTATTCCCTCTTCTGGGAATTGAACCCGGTACTTTTAGAATTTGAAGCAGATGCCACACCTCTAAGCCAATCCAAATAGACATTTAAAAATAGGCAGTGACTTTTCAATCACCCTGTAGGTCTGTTTTTTCCCAGTTTTATGGATATACTAGCATACTATATCTACACTTGCAGTATAACTAACACAAACTTCAGGGTCATTATTACTTGTTTAAATTCACTTGTACGAGTTTATTATCATCACAACTCTTAATCACAAATACTTTTTTTTCTTCCCACATTATGGACTATCTTGCATGCTTTTCTTGCTAGTAAAAGCCTATGTCTTGAGCAATTATTAATTAATTGAAGTCATTTTGTATCACTTGTTAGAAAATATTTTTTGTTATCAATTTAATTAGCACTGAGACACAGATAGGAAAGAATGAAAGAAAAAGAGAGGAGATACTGGACAGTGTAACATCATGACATGGAAAGAAGTCAACAACAGAAATGATAAAACAGCGCTGGGAACAGGAAGGTGTGGAGAAACACAATCGCCTATGTCAGGTGGTGTGGGATTTGAAGATGGAAGACTGATAACACAATAATTTTACAAATGATAGGGACACTCTGATAACACAGTAATTTTGCAAATGATAGGGACAATCTGATAACACAATAATTTTACAAATGATAGGGACAGTCTGATAACTCAATAATTTTACAAGTGATATAGACAGTTATAGACTACTTTTAATAAAATTTACACACTGTGAAAAGTTAACCAAAATGAAGTCACAATACCAAGAAAGTGTTTAAAAAATATGTATAATAGGCCCGACTCAAAGATTCACTTGTCTGACTGTATATGCAGAGCACATTCTGTTAAAAGCATGATTTATACCTAAGCAGATTGTCAAGTATGGTATGCCACTTGTATGGTAACATTCGAGATTTTTTTCTTGAACTGTTCAAATGTGGAACTTTGAGATGAGCATATAAACAGATTTTAAAATGCTGAAAATTAGGTTGCATAAGTTGGTCTTTGTGTGAGTAAAGAATTTGCTGTATTTTAAACACCAGTTTTTACCGGGGCTAGAAAGGGGAGCAAAGAATAGTAACAATGTGACCTACCATGCATGTCATATATTGCAACTATGGAGGGCTGGGCATGGGGGCTGGTTACCTCATCCTGTTGAAATTTTGAAACCACAAAAACCTCAACAGACAACATGGACAGGTCAACAAAAGATGAAGGGGATGGAAGAATGCATGGAAAGACCTTGAGCTGATGGCACAGGACAGGAAGAATTGGTATATGTTTGTTGAAGGGTTGGGAAGCTGAAAGATGATGAATAAATGAATGTATTTTTAACCATTGTGAAACATGATGAATGTACCACATTCTTTAGTATACACATGATGATTAAAGTGTTGTTTATGTACCACTTTCTATGATATTGGTATTGTTTGGGGCCGGAAGACGCAGCAATAGAGACCGCAGTCAGCGACTCATAGCTTGACTGCCTGCGTCAGGACCAGCGAACCAGAGCTGGTCAAGACCGCACTGCACCTCCACGTGGTGGTCCTGGAAACAGTCTGCAGCTGTGCAGGCTGGCTGAGCGAGTGTGGATCGAAATGGGAAGGCAAACCCGGTCCTAAAAAATGCCGTGCAGAAGTCGGATGTGTCGACCGAAAGGTGCAGATATCACAGCTACGTTGTAAACAGACACAACGCAACCAACGTCCTTTTCAGGGCGAACGAAGAAGAAGAAGAAGAAGTTTTCAGAGAACTAAGAGAAATTGTTAACATCTGAGAAACTGTTTACTGTAAATCTAGTCCTCCCTAGTGTACAGTCAGTGCAGACACCATTCTCTCTGGGTTTAAATTTGTGCATGTTTTTTTTTTCTAGGTGAGTATTGTACTGTTATCATGTGTATTAAGATTTAGTAATTTTATATGTGTTTTGAGATGATATTGCTTTGTACTGTTATCTTTTGTGTTTTAATTGGTTTGGAGTTAGATTTCAACATAATGTACACATTTGAAATTTCTTGCTTTGGTTTAAATTTATTTGTAAGTATTGTTGCTTCAGAAGAATCACTGTGGTAAACATTCCATATGAGAATATGAAAATTATATATATATATACACACAGACACACAACCACAGGCACAACTGGACACAACCTCACACACATCTACACATAACATCCTACAATCACACACATAAAACCACACACACACAGAGTTTTTAAGTACACAGCATTTCTAATAATATTTATTAAATCTTTAAAACTATTCAAATTGTTTATTCGGATAAATTCATGTTACAGTTCATATAATGTATTACGCTGTTTCATATTTACTTATTGCTATTTGTTACATTTTTTATTGAAACTTGCTTATTATTCAGATGCTTAATTTTTAAACTGCATTTTGGGGTTTGCTGTCCAGGACAAAAATGTTTTAATTTTTTCATGTGACAATTCTGGAGTAAGCAAGATATAATTCTGTGTTAAAAGTATGGCTTTAAGTAACTGTCTCTGAGCCTTAATTAAAAGGCATTACCAAAGAACGCAAGCTGCACAGGATATTGCAGTCGCTTAATATCAGAAGCATGGATAACAACAGAAACCATCAATAAGATAAAAGACAGAAAAAAACAAGGAAGCAAATTTAAACACAAGCAAAACCAGAAGTTCCAAAGCCAAGGCTCAAGAAGTGTACACAGAAGTAAACAAAGAAGTAAAAGGAAGTATCTAAAGAGACAAGAGGAAGTATATTGAGGAGTTGGCAAGAGAGGCAGAAGATGCTGCAGCCAAAGGAAATATGAGAGAACTGTATAGCAGCACAAAGAAGCTAACAGGGAAATACAAGCAAACAAGCATCCTCATAAAAGACAAGAATGGAAAACTGCTCAGCAATATACAAGAGCAAATGAAGAGGTGGACGGAATATTTTGAGGACCTCCTCAATAGAGCAGCTCCACAAAACCCCCCCAGACATCCAGCCAGCAGAAGAAGAGCTACAAATTAACTGTGAAAGACCAACGAAGGAAGAAATAAAGAAAGCCATAAAGCTTCTAAAAGATGGAAAAGCGGCTGGACCAGATGGCATTCCAGCAGAGGCCATCAAAGCAGATATCGACATGGCTACAGAGATGTTATATAAATTACTTGGTAATGTCTGGGAAAAGGAAATACCAGCAGAATGAAAGGAAGGATACCTGGTTAAGTTGCCTAAGAAGGGAAATTTACAAGAGTGCACAAATTATAGAGGAATAATGTTACTATCAGTGCCAGGAAAAGTATTAAACAGGATTATCCTCGAGAGATTAAAAGAGTCCATAGACAAGAAACTGAGAGATGAACAAGCAGTTTTTCGAGAAAACAGATCCTGTACAGACCAGATAGCCACTTTGAGAATAATAGTTGAACAAAGTCTGGAATGGAATTCACCACTATACATCAGATTTGTGGACTACGAAAAGACATTTGACAGTGTAGACAGAGAATCACTTTGGAAATTGATGAGGCATTATGGAGTTCCCCTGAAGATCATTAATTTAATAAAGAAAAAATATGAAGACATGACATGCAGAGTCCTTCATGAAGGACAGCTTACAGAACCATTTGGGATAAGAACGGGATTGCGACAGGGATGCCTGTTGTCTTCATTTCTTTTCTTACTAGCAATAGACTGGGTAATGAGAACATCGACAATATACAACAGAAATGGAATCCAGTGGCTCTGACTAAGCAGTTGAATGATCTGGATTTTGCTGATGACTTGGCTGTTCTGTCCCATAACCGTAATCAGATGCAGAACAAATTGAAAACACTCAATGAGAGGTCACAGTAATTGGGTCTGAAAATACACAAGGAAAAGACAAAAATAATGAGAATAAATGCAGGTAATAATAACAGGGTTGAACTTCAACACCACTACAAGATGTAGAATCGTTCACATATCTTGGCAGCAAAATAGACAAAGTTGGAGGGACAGACAGTGATATCAAAATAAGAAAACAAAAAGCAAGAGGAGCTTTCACTGCATTGGGAAATATATGGAGATCAAGAGAACTCAGATCCAACACGAAAATAAGAATCTTCAACTCAAATGTGAAATCAGTACTATTATATGGCTCTGAAACACGGAGAACAACAAAGACAACAACCAAAAAGCTACAGACTTTCATAAATGGGTGCTTGCGTAGAATAGAAGGATTAAAATGGTATGACAAGGTTACCAACGTGGAACTGATGACAAAAACCAGACAAGTGCCAGTGGAACAAGAGATGAGAAGAAGACGATGGTGATGGATAGGACACACACTGAGGAAACCTGTTGATAGCATTACAAGGCAGTCCTTGTTCTGGGACCCCCAGGGCAAGAGAGGCAGAGGTAGACCAAGAAGCACATGGAGAATAGAGCGGGAAACAGGTGAAAATGATGAGGAGAACATATAAAGAACTTGAGATGATGGCACATGACAGGAGGACTTGGCATGTGTTTGTTGAAGGCCTATGTTCCGTTGAGGGTGGAGGGTTATGATGATGAATATCAGAAGGCATGTCATTGGGTATCAGAATAATGCAAGACATTTTCTCCTGCACATCCTGTTATTATTGTTGCTGTTATCATGTTTACATGAGGTTCCTCAAACATAGTCAGGTTCCACTATGCACTTTAGGCTGATCACGGTTATGCAGTAACATCAGTGCTCCAGATTTTTAAATTAAGATTGTGCTGTGGCATTTCATGTAGTTCTAAAGAGTTGAAGAACTCAGTTGGATACTATTCGTCATGGCTATGCAGGTAAACCTCAATGCGGCTGAAGGAATGGCTAGAGATCCAAAGCTCGGTGGAATGTATCACATGCCACCGCTGAAAGCATTCATGGATGACACAACAATTCTGACGTCAGATGAACATCAGGCCCGGAGAATGTTAGCACGCCTGGATGAACTAGTCAGCTGGTGCAGAATGAGCTTTAAACCCAAGAAGTCGAGAAGCCTATCAGTCAGGAAAGGGAAGATAGCAGAGGTCATATTCACGGTTTCCAGCCAAAGAATCCCTACTGTCATTGGGGAACCTGTTAAAAGTCTTGGCAGGGTGTACGATGCCTCTTTAAAAGACTCGAAGGCAGTGCAACAGACAATAGAAATGGCAGACAGAGGACTACAGATCATAGACCAAAGCAGACTCCTGGGAAAGTTCAAACTGTGGTGCCTCCAGTTCATGTTGATACCGAAGTTGCTGTGGCCACTGCTTATATATGAAATAAGCACAAGTACAGTGGAAGCTATAGAGCAGAAGGTCAACAAGTTCATGAGAAAATGGCTAGGGGTACCACCAGGTCTGTCAGATGTAGCACTGTACTGCAAAAAGTCAAAACTTCTGCTTCCCTTCAAGTCAGTTGTTGAAGAGTACAAAGTTGGAAAAGCAAGGCTTGCAATGATGCTACGCGAGTCAGCTGATGACGTGGTTAAGTCCATTCAGCCCACACTGAAAACGGGAAGGAAGTGGAGAGTGGAAGAAGCTGTTGATGCTGCTGAAGAGTCACTCAAACTGAGAGAGGTAATCGGATACACACACACGAATAGACGGGGATTTGGGCATGGTGACATCCGCTGGTGGTCCAAGGCATCAAGCAGGGAACGCAGAGACATGGTAGTTCAGGAGATACGAGGAGCTGAAAATGGTAAGAGGTTGCTAAAAGCAGTGCAGCAGGTCCAACAAGGCCAATGGACTGCATGGGAAGGAGCCCTGCAGAGATCCTTGACATGGAATGATATATGGCATATGGCACCTCTTAGGCTCAGCTTCGTGGTTAGATCAATGTATGACCTGCTGCCGTCGGCCACCAACCTTGTGAAATGGGGAAAGTCAGATGATGAGCAGTGCCCCCTGTGCCAGGGGAGGCAGACACTTGAACACGTGCTCTCAGCGTGTAAGGTGGCATTAGGGCAAGGACGATACACTTGGCGCCATAACAAAGTGCTAAATGAGCTTGCTGCGACAATAGATCAGGCAAGAATGAAAGCGAATAGCAAAGTCCTGCCAGACACCACAAATACATACTTTCTGAGGGCAGGAAAGTCAGCACACCCCAAACCGAGTAAACCTGGTAGCAGTTTACCATCTCTTCTTGACTGTGCAAACGACTGGGAGATGGCGGTAGACCTACCTGGACGGGGGGCATATCCAGAGAGTATCAGAAAATCGCGGAGACGGCCGGATATAGTGCTTCATTCTTCAGCAACGCTTCAGGTCATACTGATTGAACTGACCGTGCCATTTGAATCCAGATTAGACGAGCAACATTCATTCAAAGCGGCCAAGTATAGCGATCTGGCCGCGGATCTGAGACACGATGGATTCAGTGCAAGGGTCATGGCGGTTGAAGTGGGCGCAAGAGGGCTTGTGGCTGCATCAGTGTATGATTTATTGAAACTGTTGGGGCTGAAGGGACAGTCTAGAACAAGGGCACTGAAGAGGCTTAGCGAAACTGCCGAAAAGGCATCAGGCTGGCTGTGGAACAACCGCAATGTGCAATGTAAATCGTGACAATAAACGCTGCGGTACAGAAAACACCAAAATTTTTATAAGTCCACAGCGCTGAGTTTTTCTGGTGTACTAGTGAAAGGGCTGCGACTCTGGGGCAACAGGCGATGTATACTATAGGGAGTGTGTCAGGTACAGAATTTCAGTGGCTTGCGGCGCGCAGTGGCTAAGGCTCGTTGGCTGCGCGCTCGTGTCTCAGTGTGTGTCCTTAGTTGTGAAGGGCGACGGAACGAACGGAATAATTTGTCTTCTCTCTGTTACTTTCACAATTGTCCCCACGGCTGGCATTGTGGATTAAAAGTTGCTACCGTAAGTGAAATGGGTTCATTTTCGATACAAGACAACAGGAAGCTGAGACGCTTGGGAGTCATGACCCAAGTGGGCCCGCCCCCCTTAGAGTGTAAAGGAGTAATCGGGCCGAAACACTTGTCGGATGGGGGGACTTCTTCTGATGATCAGATTGCTTCCTGTTGTATCGCTCTGTAAAGAGTTTCCTATCTCAGCCTGCTGGCTATCTGTGACAGCGTTGATCAATTTGTACATTGTGGTAGTGCACGGCAGATGATTCTGTATTGTGAGATTAATATTACTTACTTACTTACTTAGTCGTTCCCCTTCTACCGTGAGGTGTAGAGGTTTGGAAGAGAGAGCGCCAGACTATTCTATCAGCTGTCTTCTTCCTGGCCTGGTTCCATTCTAGTCCTCGGTCCTTCAAAGATTGTCTAATGTTGTCCTCCCAGCGGACTCTGGGTCGTCCTGGAGGTCTGGATCCCTGGCTCTTTGTTTCCCATGCTTGTCGTGGTAGCCAATCTTCTCCCATTCTGCACACATGGCCAAACCATCTTAGTTGGGACTGTTCTATTTGGGTCTGCAGGGGGTGGGATTTTAGGCCTTGACGTAACGTCTGGTTGCGGACCATGTCTCTTCTTGTTACTTCAGCCACCTTCCTCAGATACCTCATTTCTGAGGTTTGGATCTGGCTTTTGTGGGTTGTAGTCATTGCCCATGACTCGCATCCATATATCAAGACTGGGACATAGGTGGAGCGGTATACAGCCATCTTCGTTTTCTTACCAACCTCTCTCTTGCTGAGGAATCCTCGATTTATGGCCTGAAAAAGTCTCCCAGCTGCTGCTTCTCGAGTGGCCAACTCTTCTCTGATGCCTCCCTTTCGGTCTATAATAGCTCCAAGATATTTAAAGTGGTCGACCTGCTCCAGGACCTGTTCTCCCAGCTTAATCTGATGTACTCTTTCTTCTCGTGATATCACCATGGATTTTGTTTTAGAGCTGCTTATGACCATCCCTCTCTTCTCCAGATCTTCCTTCCAGACTTGCAGGTTGGATTGGAGATGTGCCTCTGATTTAGCAATCAGGACAACATCATCAGCAAATGCCAGCTCTGAAATACATACCTGTCTCATCTTCCAGTACCCCTTTGAATACTTTCTTGTTCTCTCCTTACATGCCTTGATGACATCGTCCATGAGGAGTATGAAAAGATAAGGTAACAGGATATCACCTTGTCTTACACCAGTGGTGGTCCTGAACTCTTCTGACTTATGGTTTGCTGTCCTCACATAATTTCTGCAAGACTTGTAGAAGCTCTGTATAGCATGAATCAGAAGTGCTGGAATGTTCTTCCTTGCCAAACAGTCCCAAAATTTGCTCCAGGGGACCCTGTCAAATGCCTTTTCCAGATCTATGAAACAAAGATGGATCTCACTCTTATACTCAAGGGCCTTTTCACTCAGCTGTCTGAGTGTGAAGATTAGGTCTTGAGTACTTCGGTTTGCTCAGAATCCGCACTGGACTTCATCCAATTGTGGCTCAGCTAGGCATCAGAGTCTCTGCTCTAGGATTCTAGAGTAGATTTTACCAGGGACACTGAGAAGGGATTTGCCTCTCTGGTTTCTACATTGTCGATTGTCACCCTTTTTGAAAATCGGTGTTATGATGGCAATCTCCCAATCCTTTGGTATGGCCTTGTTGCACTACACTGCCTGTAGGACCCTTAAGAGTAATAGGTCGCCTGGTGCTCCCATGTACTTAACCATTTCTGGTGTTATACCATCATACCCTGCTGCTTTGCCCATCTTGATTTTCTCCAGTGCTGCCTTCAGTTCTTCCATCTTTATGTCATCTTCACCACCATTGGTTTTCTCTTCTGTGCTAGCGGTTATCATTTCTGATGCTTGACCTTGCTTGCCATCAAGGAGTTCTGAGAAATATTCTTTCCATTTTTCCATTACTTCCTTTGGGGCAGTAAGCAATTTGCCTTGCTTGTCCTTTATAAATTTGAGAGGGCATTGTTTTTCCTTCCTCATGTTCTTTAGGGTCCTATAGAACAATTTCTGGTTTTCTTGCACATATTTTTCTAGCTTTTCTCCAAATTCTTCCCAGGACTTCTGTTTTGCTGCGAGCACCTTGTTCTTTGCTTTTGTTCTGAGTGTCACATATTCTCTATATTTCTCTATTTGTCCTGCTGTGTTTTTAGCTCCTAAGTATTGTTTCCATGCCATTTTCTTCTCTCTTATTTTCTCTTTGACTTCTTCTGTCCACCAAGGTGTCCTCTTTCTCTTGTTCCCAAGTCGGACTTCACCACATGCTTCTGCAGCAGCTGTCTTTATGATGTCCTTGAATTTAAGCCAGAGAGTTTCCAAGTCATCAGGTTGTTCTTCTGTGTTTCTCACCGCTGTAACAATAAGCCCCTGATATCTGGTCTTAATTTCTGGCTCTCAAAGCTTGTAGATCTTTATGCTCATTCCTCCCTTTCGTTTACTTTGTTTCTTGCTTGATGTTGGGCAGTTCTAGGCTGTGCAACTCTTTCAGTTGTTCTTTTGATTGTAAGCAGGTAGTGATCACTTCCAATCTCTGGCCCCCTCCAGACTCTAGCATCCCGGACATATTTGAATGAGCTCCTCCTATGGCATAGTTGATCATTGACTTCTCATTCTTTGTTGGTTCACATCTAGTGTATGCATGTATGCGCTTATGGGGGAACTTTGTGTTTGTAATGATAGATTCTGCTCACTGCAGAATCTAAGGAGTCGCTTTCCATTGTCATTGAGAGTATCTTCTCCATATCTTCCGATTACTCCACCCCATCTAGCATGGTTATTTCCAACTCTGGCATTGAAATCTCCGAGCATGATAATTTCATCTAGGCAGTCATCCACTGTCTTTTGAAGCAGCTCGAAGAATTCCTCCTTGACCTCTGCTCTCTCATCATCATTTGGCCCATACACTATGACCAGGTTGACTATGGTTTCTCCTTCTTTTAGTTTTACAACCATAATGCGCTCCGAGACAAATTTCCATCCCTTGATACTATCATTTTGGTTTTTGGCCACAATGCAACCCATGCCCCCTTTAGCTCTTTCAGATGTGGGTACACCACTGTAGAGCAGCGTGTCGCCATCGATTTCCATGACTCCTTGTCCCTTTTTCTTCATTTCCGTTATAGCTAGGATTTCTAGTTTTGCTTTCCTCATCTCTTCCACCAGCACTTCTTCTTTCCCATTTATACTTTTTGTGTTCCAAGTTCCATAAGTCGTAGTCTGTAGTCCGTTTCAGTTCGTCGCTTTTAGAATCAGTCCGGTTTTCTCTCATAGAAACACAGATTAAAAAATTCACTATTTAGATTTTTTTTTTCCTAAGTAAAAGATAGCTTTTAATGTTTTTAGATTATTCTGTTAATAAACGAAATGTCCTTTACATGGTCATTAAAAACAGTACGAATATAAAATTTCATTTTAATTATATTGTTTTCTATTACACTAGTCAACAAATTTTCAAAAGTTATTTGTACCAGAAATTAAATATACCATTTCTTATTGATTTTGACATGCTGATTTCAAATATCATAATGAAATTTACCAATTGGCTCTGGCTTTTTTTTAAATGATGAATTTACATTACAGTAATACAAATAATGTACGCTTGTTTAATTCTCTGGGTTGAACAGCTAGTCTTTCTACTTTAGCATTATAAAAATTGTGGTTACATACTCAATTAATTGATATTTCAACATAAAATGATAGAAAAAATAAAAACATTATTTAAAGTTCACATATCATGTTTTAAAAAGGCACATTTGAACCCATTCCGTCATTATTCAGTCGCTGTTCGAGCTCTCTTTGCTTGCTTCTTGTAGTCAATCGATGAGGTGTCTCTTGTCACAGTCCAACAGTAATCAGCAAGCATTGAAGGGCTTCAATTGCCTTGATACCTTTTCTCCATAGCAGCAATGTCCTGGTGAAATCGTTCACCATGCTCATCACTGACCGCTGCACAGTCTGACATAAAGAAATCCAGATGAGAATCCAGAAAATTAATTTTCAATGACATGTTGCAGTCAAGACTCTTATACTTCAGAAGGAGATTTTCTACAATTTCATTGTAATTATCAGATCTGTTGTTTCCAAGAAAATTGTCCACCACTGACTTCAATGCTAGCCATGCTGCTTTTTCCTTGTCATGCAACACGCAAAGAAACTCGTCATCATGAAGAGGTTTTCGAATTTGCGGACCAACAAATACTCCCTCTCTTATTTTAGCTTCACTCAGTCTTGGAAATTTTCTGATGAGGTATTTGAAAGCCTCATTTGTTTTCTCCATTGCCTTGACAAAGTTTTTCATGAGACCCAGTTTAATGTGCAAGGGTGGCAACAAAATCTTGCTGGTGTCGACAAGTGCTGGGTTCTCAACGTTCTTACTGCCAGGCTGCAATGACTGCCTGATTAGCCAATGTCTTCTGATGTAATGGTCACTTCGTGCACGGCTATCCCACTCACAGAGAAAGCAACAGTACTTGGTGTATCCACCCTGTAGTCCAAGCAAAAGAGCGACCACTTTTAAGTCACCGCAAAGTGACCAATGATGATGATCGTAGTTTATACACGTCAAAAGCTGCTTAATGTTTTCATACGTTTCTTTCATATGAACTGCGTGACCAACTGGAATTGACGGTAACACATTACCATTATTCAACAAAACAGCTTTAAGACTCGTCTTGGATGAATCAATGAAAAGCCTCCACTCTTCCGGTATGCAATTGATTTTGAGGGCTGCCATTAAACCAGAAATGTTGTGGCACACAGAAAGGTCACCCTCTTTGAAAAAGAATGTAATAAGCGGCTTCTGGCGGTTCCTATACACAGAAATTGTAATATCTTCTGCCAGGAGATTCCACTGTTGCAATCTGGAAACCAAAAGCTCCGCCTTGTTCTTCAGTAAATTCAGATCTCTTACAAGATCACTCAGTTCACCTTGGGTTATTAAGTGTGGTTTAGTGGATGTAGGTTGCTCAAAATCTGGGTCGCTTGAGGTTGATGGTTCAGGACCACCAATGTCCTCTTCTTCATTAGTGAAAGCAGCTGAAAATGATTCTGGCACTTTGGGAACTGGCAGGTCATCGCCATGTGGTAAACGGACGTATTGCAGAGGGGATGTTTGGATATTCCAGAGTCCATTTTTTCTTCTTTGATATGCCTTTCCCAATTGGAGGGACCATGCAAAAGTAACAGTTGTTGAGATGATCAGTGGGCTCTCTCCAAATCATTGGGACTGCAAAAGGCATAGCTTGCCTTTTGCCAGTCAACCACAGTTTAAGATGTGCTGCACATGTATTGCAGCATATGTGTGGCGCCCAGCTCTTATCTTGATCTCCTATTCTGCAGCCAAAATACAAACTGTACGCCTTCTTAATCACTTTAGTTATATTTCGTTTTTGTGATAGAAATGTCACCTCACCACATATATAACAGAAATTATTAGCACTGTCCACACATGTCCTAGGCATTTCTAACGATGATACTTTTGATAAGGACAAATGCACTAACTAATGGCAAAATGTTATCAGAGATAAGATATTTATACACAAAGGTGATGTAATCATAGGTAGGATTGCATCATCAACTTCTAGTTACATTTTTATTGGTCATTAGAAAAAAATTATGCAATCGCCCACAACAGTTGCGTCATATATATAAATTGACCATAATTAGATAAACTAGTAGCATATATCTTGAAAACTAGAGCCAATCAACATTTTTTAATGTCATTTTCGTTTTCAGCACACCAAAATTAGTTAAGATCAGCTATTTTCATTTCTGGTACATTTTGGTTGTTGACTAGTGTTATCAGCAGCACATGTTTGCTTTAAAATATAACATATGGCATCACCCACTGGATTGTAAGTATTAACTCTGCAAAATTTCATCACGAAAGGTTAAAGGTTGTGGAAATGTATAAGGAAGAGGGAGAGAGACACTGATTTAAATATACATATATTGCTTCCACTGTTGTGGTGGAATAAATTCAGCTTCCACTGTTTTCAGACAAATGTCTTTTATTTACTGGTATATTTCTCTCTTTCCTTCCTGAATCCGTTTACAATTGTTAATCCACTTGGTCTGGTTTATACTGCTTGTATTTATCTCCGCACACCTATTTTAGTCTTTCTACCCGATATGACTGTTGCTATGTATACGATGTTGACTGACTATTGCTCCATTTAAAATGTTGACTGTTAGAGGTTCTAAGTATTTGTTTCTTATTGTGCTTTTGTTATTTATCATGATTATCCTTTGGCTTCATATGGATCATTGACTTTTAACAAGTTTACACCTGCTTGATAATCGTATACTGTTTATCCTGAATAAATTAATTTATGTTTTTGTGAAGCAAACCAGTTTCTCTTACTTGTTTAAGTGACAAAATTAATTTATAATGCTTATGTAAAAGTGAGTTCTTGCTGTGTGTGTGTGTAAGTGAACAAATGAGCTTGTTTTAGCTTGTGCCATCATCATTACTATCAAGAAGTGTCATGCTGACTGATGCTGTTGTTAGTTAAGTCTGCAACATCAGTTCAGCTGTTGGTTCTGTCAATAGCTGTGATATTGTTTTGTTTTGTTGTTCCTTCCTTTTTCCCCCAATATTTTTACTAGTTTTTTTTAGAATGTGTTCTAATTTTCCTGTTCTAAAACTGTGCTAAAATAAAGTGACTGCCTCATTCTGATACATGAGTATTTGTGGTGATTTTTCTTTCTGTGTTTTTATCTGATTGAGACTCCTTTAATTTATGAGTTTCCCGTGGATTCTTCTGTAAAAACCACAACTTTGTAACATCTATTTATGTTCTTTATTGATTCATTTACAACAAAGAATCAATCAGAAGATCAATAGATGTTTTGTATGTTAGAATAATTTATATTTAACACCGGGGAATATTTTTTGTTCTTTACATGAGACACAGTTCATTGCAAATTGTTTTTATTTCATTTTCAGGAATGTTTTTTTTATTCCTGAGGGGTGTTTTGCATCAGCCTGTCCATAAATGAACAGATGCATTCTTTTTTTTAATTTAAGGTCGATAAATGAGTTTCTGTTACTTTGGTGCATGTTACAGATGTATTTCTGTGTGTCAGCGAACTGATGTGTTCGTTTGCTTGTACATGGACAACATAAATTTCTTGTGTATTTTCCAGGGCTTTGGAGTCAGGAGTCAACGTCGGTCATTTTTAGTGGAGTTGGAGTCGGTAAAAAAAATGTCCGAACTCCGACTTCAAATTTGATGCCATATGACTAGTAAATAACTGTAGTTGGAGTCTTCTCAAATTTGATGCCATATGACTAGTAAAATAACTCTAGTTGGAGTCTTCTCAAATTTTCGTAGTTAAAAGTCAGAGTCAGAAATTTTTGGGGCTGATTCCACTCTTCTTCATATTTTTGAGTCCTAAAGCTGTAAACCTCCTGAATACTGCATGTCCAATTTTTAGTCTATCCTTGATGGTCGTTCTCCAGTTTACAGTTATCTCTTTCACATTCGTTTCTGTGCTGTCAGTCCAGATTTTTCTTGGATTCCTCTTTGGTTGCTTACCTTGAATTAGTTGATCACCTGTCTTTTTTGTCTGTCTGTTACGTTAGCCTCCGTTGATTTCATACTTGTCTGAGTCAAATCAGTCAGCTGAACACTTCATGTTGCCTAGGAGGAGTATTTCAGTAGTTGTTCTTATTCTCACATTGTTGTTGTTGTTAATTTAACTAGGGCTGCTGAGCTTCTCTCTCTTTAGCAGCCAATATCAAGTTGAAGACTCCTTGGTATTATCTACACTGTAGATCTAGGCTTTTTCTGTGGCTTTTCTGCCAATCCGAAGTGTGCTAAGTTGAAGTCATGACCTCCAGTTTTTCCAGCTTGGCTTGCATTTATAGGATCGTCATATCTGATCCCAAGCTAGGAGTAAGAAGCGCGTGGCATTCTGTGCATTTCCCGCCAACCAAGAGGGCTCTCTAACTATGCAGAGCTAAATAATGTGCTCTGGTTCTGGACTCTCCCTAGGAATTGTCACGTCCTGCACAGAGCCACTTCTCAGTTCCCCTTCCTATCATGGGGTTCATAGTGAGCTTATTTTCAAATAAATTGGTATTGGCATCTTTGATTAAGTCGGCCTAAGGTTAAGGGTTAGTTTTGTATTTCTGTTACTTTTTTAATTCGCACTTAAATCGATATTAATATATTGGATCGAGTCAACGCAGGGAAGTGATAGGCAACCCATGATCTGTGAGAATCTACTTTAGAAACACAGCGGTCTTTAAAAATCTGCCTTGATTAATAAATGATGTCTTTTCCGGTTTCAAAGCATTTTGAATTTGCGCGGAAAAAGAATATATCAAAAACAAATAAGTAAAACAAAAACTTGCACAATAGGTTTAAATATGAATTCATTCATCTCCCAGAGAAGAACAGTCCTTCGAGAAATTCTTGTCCTGTGCCATCCGTTTAAGGTCTCTCCATGTCGTTTTCATCCCTTAATATCTGTGTCCAGTTTGTTTCTTCATGTGTTTTCCTATCTCCCTCACGCTCTCTTACTTTGAAGACTCCAGAACAAGGACTGTCTTTTAATGCTATCGGCGTTATTCTCTCCCCTTGTTCCAGTGGCAGTCGGGTGGGTCATGACATTAGTACCACGCTGGAGGTCTGTCACACCAATTCAAGCCTTCTGTTCTATGCGAACGCCCATTTATAAAGGCCGGTCAACTGTTTTAAATGTCGGTATCTGATCCGCAAAGAAATTAAAAGTTAACTCATTATGCTAAAATCATATAAGATATTAGAGAAACTCGCTGCTCGAGTTTACAACTTAGCATCATTGCGCATTGAGTTAATGCAACGAGGCAATGTGAATTAGCAAACACTACCAACATGCGCGCCGCGTCAATCGATAGACAAACAAATGATGAGGTTAAATGTAGGGACGTTATGAATAAATAAAGACCCTAATAACATTTAGCAACATGGGTAGCAGGGTGGATTAATCAAATAATTAATGTTGAATGAAAGCACTGATGGCCTGATAATTGAATGAGTGGATGCAAAGTTTTATTATGCATTCTGTCGGATGCGGTAAGGATGAATATCAATTGTGTGCAGCATTTCAAGCCACGACAGGCTTAAATAGTGGCATAATGATTAGAATTGCCACCGACGACACAACAGCCACAAAAAGGAACAACCAAAACAAAAGTCTGTCTGTGACATGAGCCACGAACTGCCACTCTGCGACTAGTTCCTTGTATTTATAAAACTCTCTGTTATTGTGTAGCAGCAGATGATCCTTATGGGTGGCCCGGTCTGACGAGACCGGATACCCTTCTCTAAATGAGCCGCGGAATTGATGATCTCTTCTCAAACTTGACCGTAAGTTATTTCTCATGTTAGAGGAAAATTCCGTTGGTGTTTCATAAGTCGTATTATGCGTAAAGCGATAATCTGTGCATTGTTCATCTGGAAAGACTATGGTTACCGGACTTAGTTCGTTACTAGTCGGCGCTACTCGTTCATTGCTGCAACTGCTCCGTTGCAACAAGACGTCGCCGTTGCAGCTTCCAACGTTGTTTCCTCTTCTACATGCACTGAGCACAATTTCTTGTTGGCTTCCTCCAGGAATGGCAGTGTTGCTCTCTCCTCTTCCAGTGCCAACATTGTCGCTGTCAGTAGTCACATTAGTAAGTTCACAAATCTTGTGGAAGTCCTGACCGGTTGCTTTATGGAAGTCGTTATATACTGTCTGTGAATCGTGGTATATGCAGACTAGTCTTGCAAGAAAATCGAAAGCCAGAGACCGTAACCAGCGTGGCACTCTTCGTTTGTGAGGTCCAACATGATGAAGCTGCAGCACAAAGACAGTGAGGATGATGGACAGCGAGGTCATTCCCATAGTGACGGTCAGGTAAATGCCTGGACAGAGAAAAAGCAATTTTGTTGAAACTTAGCAAGAGAGTAATAATGACTGTGATTGTCCTAACAATTATATCTGATTTCGCATACAATCGATAACATTTAGCTGAAAGATGTCATAACCCCTTATGGCGAGGCACACCCGTTCAGCACAGACACAAGGTCCATCGGTTATATTAGTTATTACTATTTTTTCACCGTAACATACTGATTTCAATTCTGGACCGCCATTCTCATCACTGTCCATGAGCTACCGCTTGAATAGCTTCTGCTGTTCTCCAGGTTTTCTCGGGATTCTCGACTCTGCAAAAAAACATGACTTCCAGTATTAGGCTTTCACCAAGTCGTGTCGCACACATCTCTTGTGTATGTTCAAATATAAATGCCATGTCGCGCAGGGATTACTCTTGTTCTTCTTCAAACACTCCTACGTATCAACTGTAACACTCCTGAGGAAGAAGTAGTGATCAGCCCCAGATTAATGACATCTCCTAGGGCAACTGGTCGATCTTGATTTACCGGTAGATCCCAGGGCATCACTTGGTAATGGTAGATCTTTAGGTGATCGAGGGGAAATAAAGAATGTTTACCCTAGCTACTTTTCGGATTATCCCTCTCCCACCGGCACATAAAAGCACGGTGTTACTCAAGTTTAAATGTATTTTGACTGCATTCCCAGCGAAAACCTGCAAGTAAGCTTACTAAACTTCACTTTTTTCGTGAACTGTATGAGGTAGAAAGTGATCTTTTCTCTCGGTAAAATATTAAGTTTTAATTTTGCACAATTCTGCTGACGGTTTGGAAGAAGCAGATCGTGCGGTAGAGACAAAAGTTCAGTGGAATTCTATTATTTTAGTATAGCTCTGTTTAGAGTGTGTGTAGTAATTTGACTGAGACAAATATGTAGTACATTTAAAATGATTGAATCGAAGTTAAATTGGTATAATTACAAATACCAAAATTTAATAATCACTAAGTTTAACAGTTTAAAAGAAAGGAATAATAGTTAATTACAAAATAAAGTTTTCATCACTCGGGTGATGGTTTTTGATAAGAGGTTCAAGTGGTATCATATGGGTTAACTTAGCTGCCAGTGACGATTCTGATTCTCCTCCTCCTGATGAGTTGGTTTTCTGTACACTACGTTCACTCGTCTCTGGTCAAGGTTCGTAGGGTGAAGTTCGTTTCACAGGAAAGCCTAGGAGAGTCTTCAAAGCTGGTCTTCCGTCTTAAAGCATAACCACTCATCCCGTCTTGTCCCAGAAATGGTCCTTTTTGCTGGTACCATCAATAACTGGTAATAGAAATAGAAACGAAACGCTCTTCTGAGTATGGCGTTTTCCGACACATAGTTATGTGCCCCCCGCCTCGCCCACCCCCCACCCCTCTTCTTTTCTACCATCCTATGTCAGAATTTACCCTCGGTGAGAATTAAATTTAATCCCTCGGGATAAAACTTTCTTTACATTTAAACTGAACAGCTTTAGCTTTACATTACATTTAAATGAAAAGGTTAAACGTACAGATATATGTTTTACATTTACATCTCCACTGTTTAAAAAGTGTTCGCATTATGTTTCCTTTATATTTACACTTGTTGAAAAGTTTGAAACTTCTATTAATTTTAACATGAATATGTTTTTTCGTTTACATTTATACTGAGTAAAAAGCTTTGAAACTGTCAGTATTATCCTTAGAATATACATCATTTCTTTCATCTTCCCTCCCTGCTCCATAGGGAACCTGGAACTACTTTATGCTTTTAGTTCTCTTTACGAACTATCAATAAAGCAATCACCAGCCCGTGCAGTGGTGTTTCATGAATCATCATTCTATACGCTGAGGTTGCCAGCCTGAAATGACTTTGACATCCAATAGCGAGTTTCCCACATTAAACTTCACATGGTAATATATACATATATATGTTAGTTCACATGTTAGTAGTAAAATATGAAATGTAAATCACATCTTACGCCAATCCTGGTTACAGACTTGTTGCTCAGATGAATAAAAGAGACAAGTCAGTCTCTTACACGCGTCTGGGTTGTCTTTAATTTTAACCATAGATTCCCCCTCTGACTCCGTGTGTTTCTTCATTTTTCTAGTCCCGGTGTTCCTTATTAAAATGTAGATATTTCCTGTGCTTTGTAAGTCTTGTTTGGTTCTCCAATAAAAGGTCCGGTTAAAAATAGGAATTATGAATCTAGTCTTCACTCTGGCGAGGTGTGATGTTGTCTTGGCGAGCGTGAAATTCACAATGAAATAAAACTGCGAAAATGGTCAGAATATATTCCTATCTTCCCACGCCTTCGTTTGTTATGGAGTTTAATAAACTCTCCAATAATATTCAAACAGGTCGGGTGTGGTACTTTGAAAATATTTCCGACATGGAAAAAGTTTGCAAATGTCACGTCTCCCGTATATGGTTAAATGATGTCCGGTGCCCTTGTGTACAAACTTACAGACAGATCAGGGAACTCACATGACAACATGTGTAAGCTGTAATATTTATTACTTTATTAGACAGTAATGTTGTCATAACAAGTCGGCCCGGAAGCGATTATGTCACACTTGTGTGCCCACATGTGTCATCATCATCTCTCATCATCTCAACCCATAACCCGTCATGGGTCGTAGGGGTGCCATGGTGGAAGCATCAACAGACAGGGTCCTCCACTGCTCTCTATTCTCAGCAATGCGTACAAGTGTGGAGAAACCGTGTCCTGCCCATTCTTTGATGTTATCAGCCCAGGATTTTCTTTGCCTTCCTCTTCTCCGTTTACCTTCGACTGTTCCCTGGAGGATCGTTTTCGAAATGGAGTCATGACGAGTTACATGCCCAAACCAGGCAAGCTTTCGACGTTTCACTATTGACAAAAGTGGTTCTTGATGGCCTGCATAGGTGTTTATCTTCTCTCTAACATAGACATTTGTTTTGTGCTCTTTATAGCAAATGCGCAAAATTCTTCTATAACATTTATGCTCGAAAGCCTGAATCCTTCGCTCCGTATCTGCAGTGAGTGTCCAGCCCTCACACCCATACAAGAGAATAGATAATACAAGTGATTTGTATAATTTGATCTTCACAGGAAAACTGATGTTACTTTTCCAGATCACATTCAACCTTGTCATGGCAGCTGAGGCCATCTCAAGTCTTGTCTTGATTTCTTTATTTGATCTTCCATCACTACATATAGTGGACCCGAGATATTTAAAGGTGTTAACACAGACAGTAATCTCGTTATCTGTCGTATGAGTACGCAAAACTCCGTGTCCGCCCATCTGGGTTACTATACGAGTCGTCTTATCAGCGGTTCAATCTAAACACGCCGGCGACTATCTTATCTCAGTTGCTTCTCGCAGGCTGGGATAAACATTATCTGCAAGGAGTGTCACAAATGTCTGAACATACAAACTATTTGCCACCCAAGCAGAAAAAGAAAGAAAGAAAGTGTCATGAAATATTCTAATCCACATATATAAATTATTAGGTAAATATAAAGCCTAACAAATAAAATTAATAAAGAGAAGAGCAATGGGAAAATGACAGTGCTGTCACAAAGAATGTACTCGAAATCCCCCTTGTTTTCTGCTTCGTCTGCAAATTGTAACGCTTTCACGTTGATAGTAAAAGCTTACTGTATTATACCCGCTTGCTTCAATGAAACGTGTGCTGCATTTCTAAGAAAAACATTGAGACGTACTGCGTAATGACCTAAATTAATCCTAACATTAATTATATTACGTTACCAAAACGAACGAACAGATGGACAAAAGGATAGCGAGAGGGGAGGGCTGAAAATCAGGAACGCATGCAACACGCGACGCGCGATATACAAATGCTGGCATCACGCGTGTAAGTCTACAAGCACTAACTTTTTCAGACGGACAGTGATAAAATACACTACCCTTTCCCAGAGTTAGGTTTATAAATCATAACAAACTCTTATTAGAAAAGACAACATTAGATGGGTTTACGTTTGAACACATAACAGTACCCAGACAGCACATCTTCGAAACAGGAGGTAGAAGAAATTGCATATTTTGAACGCAGCCACGTAGCTCCTTTAAATTAGTATTTTTGGGTTCCTTAGGGCTGGCTGACAAATAATATGTAAAACGTTACGCAAATAGTCCAGGAATTAATAAATTATACCCAAAATAAAATATTGGGGGTGCCTGACAGCATAAAATCATTTCTGCTCATAAGATTTTTTTTTAACGTGTTTGAAAAAAAATTTACGTTACAGAAATAGCCTACCATGTAAACTTCAAATTGATTGGAGCGCAACAAATGAAAGCCTAACCACGATTGGTCGGGCTATAAATACTATCTTGGTTGTTAGGGGAGACGGGAAAAGATAACATTTTTTCAAACACTTGTCGAAACGTGGCTCATTGGCCAGTCTCGCTGATATACACACTTGGGAGCGTTAGTTCGAAACCACTTGTTTAAATACACTTGATAAAGCATCAGTGCGTTGAAGCCAGCTTATATTTGGCTCAATAAAAGCCTGGAAGATAAGCAGATGGAAATTTGTGCCAGTTTGTGCCAGAATTCATTGCTAATCAACGTATCTGTATTTATTCGTATGAATTGTGGTAAGCTTGAACCATTTAATATCTTTTAATGAAAATTGAATGTGAATTGTTGATTTATGCCTGTCTATATATGTGTAGTTCAGTGGCAAACGTGAGGTAAAGCCTAAAATGCTCCAGCCTGAACAGAGGGTGTCGGAGAGAAGTAAAACGGCATGGAATGGCCAAACAGTACACTGACACCTGGATGATTGACTAGAAAGAAATAATGCTGGAAGTGCAGAGGCGTAGTAACCATTAAGAAGGGTAATACTGGAATAAAGTATTTCAAATGAAGCTGACTGTTGGCCTAACGCTCTGAACGCAATGTTTGTGCTGTATTGTGATCAGTGTAAAAGAGAATATAAATTAGTTATGAAGTAGAAGGTACATCCTTCTTGATTTCAGGGACAGTGGTCTTGATGGTACTGAGCAGCATCTGGTCAGAGATTTGCTGAATCCAGAGTCGGACAGCATACTCCTTGGTCTTTTTAGCTATCAGTGAGGTGTCTCCTGAGCCCAGAGGAGAATTCGAGCAGAGGAGTCCTTTCCTGCCGCCATCACTCAAGATAAGCAGAGTTGGCCAGCTGAGCTCAACATTATGTCCCCTCATCTTGAAATAACTTTATAAAAATACTATTCAGAGGGGAATTTACTTGTCTTAAAATCAGGAACTGTGAACATCTCCAATACTGGTCCCTAAAGACAAACTATTGAAGTCATGATGACAAATACCAACAGAGCTTGAACAAAACAAAACCAGTATTACCTCATTTTACTACTACACAACTGACACACATAGAACATTTGTACTAATATATGTCACTACAATATTCATATTAAATACATTCTGTACATAACTTGTAATTTAAATTGATTGTGATTCCTGGTTCCCTTGTAGTTGAATCAGGACACATATTCATTCATGCCAGTAATGAATACATGTTGTTATTTGAAAGTTTATCAGTGACTCTTTTAAGATATCTTTGTAGAGTGGTATATGTATGTGAGTGTCACAGTGTTGTCAAGAGTAGTGGATTAAATTAAATTGTTTATCTGTCTGTTGTTGTGACTTACACTTCACCATACTCATACCCTAGACACATAACGTAGCATCACACTATTCCAGAATAATTCTGACTGAGATATATAGATATGTGGTAGCAAGTAAGGTTATCTATAATACACTACTCTTAATAGATATAGATACCTTCACAGCTGATCTCAGTCAGTACACTAAGTTCCCTATAAGTATTTATAACTTCCCACTTCACCACAGAAAGAAAAGGGCGATAATAGGCAGCACATAATAAAATCAGTACCGCAAATGTACCGATACTACCGGAGAGAAACAAAGATCGATAGGGGCCACCCCGTTTTGTCACACTGAAAACATAGATGAATTTTATCAAGGTAGATCTTTATAGAACTCAGTGTTCTCACGACAGCTCCCGTGTTGCCAAACCCTGTTCTAGGGCCTATCTTGGAATAATTCCGATGAAGGTCATATGAGTATTCTCTGCTCCTAACGTCAGACCTGCCCAACAACATATACTGAGCAGCTATTCTATCAGTAAGACAAAAGTAAAGGTACATTCATAAGCAGATACAACTGAAGGAGAGTATCAGTGCCAGAGGTAAACTCATCAGTATTCATAACTTTATCCTTCTGAATTAGTGGCATAGAAAACTTTCTAGGTTTGGCGCTCTAAGCATGCTACTGCCTTCTTTTGTTGTTGCTGTCTAATGTGTTTTGCGTTACCTCATGTAGTTCCCGGGGTCCGTTATAAGACACAGAAAGAAGAGGGCAACCGCTTCCCCATGTATGTCGTACAAGGTTATGCATGGGCTGGTAACCTCATCATATAAAACAAATTGCTACAGAACCACTGCTGCTTTATCATGTGAATGATTTGGGTAGGCTTCCTGCAAGGGGACCAGCTGCAGTGGTAACTCACATA
Source organism: Oreohelix idahoensis (assembly GCA_024509875.1). Classification (NCBI taxonomy): domain Eukaryota; kingdom Metazoa; phylum Mollusca; class Gastropoda; order Stylommatophora; family Oreohelicidae; genus Oreohelix; species Oreohelix idahoensis. Next base: position 1,268,226 of record JAMPIV010001454.1, read on the forward strand.
CTCCATAGGGAGCGAAAAGGAAAACGATGATGTATTTTGTGTCTACTAAAGAGCATAGGCCTTCAATCAGCCAACGCCAAGCCCTCCTGTGCCGTCCTAGTTCTGTCTGTTTGTCCTTTTAATGTCAGTCTGTCTTCTCCGTGCGTTGTTGTTGTTGTTGTTTGTCTCCCTCTATTTATATTATCCAGGGGATTCCAGAACTAGGACCATATCGTAATATCATCAGCTGGTTTCTTTAGCGTGTGTTCTATGCAGTGTCAACATCTTTTCTTCCCCGTATTCGTCCATTGATTTTGTTGTTGTTGGTCTTCTTGTTTCCACCAGATCTACATTCTTAATAGTAGATATATACGAGTATAAACAAATAGACACAGGCACAGAGATCAATAAGTAGATTTGAACAAGCAACTGGGAGATCAAAGAATGACAGACTGCCTGATCGATAAGATAAGATAACTCACCTATAAGAGGTACAAATTCTGACGTAGCGGGCATACTTTCGGCAATGAGCAACATGAAAACAGAGAAAGCTAGAAGCACAGTTATTCCCAAAGTTATCTTCTCACCCGAGTCTGGCGGCAGCCAAAATCCCAGCAAGCTGTCAATCAGACCAACAATAAGTCAGTTAATCATTAACGATACGTTACTCCTGTTATCAAACGTATTGATCTACGCTACCACCTGTTTTTAAGTTTACACGGTATTTGCGGTTTTTTTTGTGTGCAAACATCTTTGCAAGTTAAAACAACACAAGACGAAATAACCCTTTGTTGCTGAAGGCCATATCTGTACAATTTAGAAAGATGAACGATTAGTAATGATTAGGAAATTTAAGAATAACAATGAAATCATACACATAGGGATGGTCATGTTATAGGAGAGTGCTTTGCATATCATTAACCTGATTATAAAAACGGCACTGGAATACAGTACATGGACAGAACATTAAAGAAAAAAAAATCACAGATTAATGGAAATGGCAAAAACATCACGGTAATAGTAACGCAGCCTAAAAATATCAGCTTACACATGTTATGGCTGTCTGGAAGATACTATATGTTATATAATGTTAGTATTATGTGTCTTTTGTGGGGGTCTCTAATGAGACAAAGAAAGAATAATACCACTGCTCCAACCAGGCAAGTCGCAAGAGGCAACAAAGGTGAGGTTGTACGTATGGGCTGGCAAAACCACCATGTAAAACAAATTACCATAGAAACCGCTACTACAATAGCACATAACTTCTTGTATGTAGGCTACTGCAGTGTGACCACGCACAGTTCAACCATTTTTACTTTAGGGAAAACTGAATGAAAAACAATTGAACAAGACAAATGAAATACGTAGAAGATAAAGGAGAATAGAATACATAAACACACAAAAGCATGCTACGGGAACACAAACTGCAACTTGCAAGCAGCTTCTCCACATGGACAATATTAAATGGAAGAAGTGATCAAAAAGACCTTCCACCGTTTAACTGTGTTTAACCCGTTAGTATAAAATAAAAGAAATGTTTACAGATGGCACAGTACTCACCTCAGTATAGTTAACCATAGACACGGGAATATGATGTTGAAGAGGTAATACAGAGTTTTACGACGAACGACAATTGTAAACCGCACATCCGGGTATGGTTCCACACAGCAGGCGTACGTCATTTCTGTCCTCCGTATGGTGACATCGATGAGCTCCCACTCACCGCTAAATACGTAATTGTTTAAGTCTACAGTGGATGATCTGATCAGAAAACAAAACACATTCGCAAGATTAGGCTGAACACATTGCTATAAGAAGCATAACAGTTAAAAACAATTAATATACGGCTGTTTAATACGGGGATTTGCAAAATTTGCTGAAAACAGGAATGTTACGATGGATCTTGCGCGGCAAATAGGAACATTTATTTGAAAATGTTTGTCGCGCAGAAAAGCATCGGTATGCACGTACTTGTGATGTTGTGGGATGACGTACTTTTATTTTTAGTACATTATCATTCAATGTGTGTACGGAAAGGATGTGTTTTTGATGCTGACCAAGTGGCTCTTTTTTTTCTTTTTTTTTTCTCTAACCAGCGGCACTCGAGCTTTCCAGCCCTTTTGGCCCAATGACATGTCATTGCGAGGCTGGGGAGACAGTGGACTTTCCTTCCAACCCGGTCAGGAGCTTCGCCCCTTCCCATCCACAGAGGGTTTATCTGCAGGAGCCGTTCAGGTTATTCAGTCAAATTCCCGGTCGATGACACTATCTACAAATGCCGGCGCCCGGGCTTGAACCTTGAAAACCTGGTCGCTAGCGCAACGTCTTAACCATTACACCAGCGCGGCTCCCAGTGGCTCTTTTATAATATAGTCAGATCGTGTATATGAGCTAGGAATACATTGTTGTATGAAGTATCTACTGATATAGAAAGTGTCGAATCACGTTACACTGAAAAGCGATATGTCTTGCTGACAGAAATATGATGTTGGTACAGCATACATGGAATTTGTAAAGCATGACCACAAAGGATGGGCACGTGTGGAAGCTATGGTTGTCAATTAAATGTGATGGATAAGAAAAGCTAAGCTGTTTCAAATGTTGAAGGGCAGTTGGTCGCTGTTGACTTGTGTGTCAAGTTATTTCGTATTGAACGTTTTTTTTTTCCCAGTGATATATATTGGATGTACCGACAATGAACGCCAGCCATACATTTGATGTTATAAATCGACCAACTGAAAAGAAAACTCTTTAACAAGGAATAAAAGTCAAAATGTTTTACCTCATCATTTCTACAATTTGAGAACAAAACGTACAATCTACAAGCAAACCAGTGTGCAAATGAAATGAGAAACAACCACACTGACAAAAAATAAATGGAAAGGAAAAAAAAAAAGACAAGGTTAAAAAAAGGATGGTTGAAAGATGATACTGGTTCTATACAGTATCCTAGAATTATTCTACCAGTAGCATGCATCTTTTTTTACCAGAACATCTTGATGAAAGGTCAACAATGTCCACGGAAGAAACAGCTTAAACATACTAGCAAGATTGATGGCCTGACCCATCCTCTTTGTCCAAGACCGCCATTAACTCAACTCACAAAACTTCCTAGCATCACTCATTCTTTAGTTCATAAGCTTTTTCGCTCTTTATGAACCATGGAGCCACCACTGTATCTGGTCCCCTTGAAGGATGCCTACATATAAGCATTCACTTGCCCTCACAGTGGTGGTTTCTGTAACCGTTTGTTTTATATGATGAGATTGCCAGCTCCATACACATGTTCATATTAGGCGCCTCTAACATTATCTACCCAATATCGCTATTGAAACTAGAAAGGAAGTAGGCCACTGAATACAGCTGTTTTTTTTGTTCTGCTTTTTAAAAACCATCTGGCACGTAATTCAAAGAACAAACCATGGGAAATTGCTGATTGGATGAACTGTTCTAGGGATGAAGTAAAATTCTTGTTTTGTTTTGCATTATACTTTACTCTTACTCGCATAAGAAAAATATTATTAGTTGTAAAGATTAGAGCGTTTATCGTAAACATTACAAATAATGAATGGCTCCCACCCATTAAATTGCAATATTACCTGTTGGTAATGTCAACCTGAAATCCATCGTAGGTCCAAGAGCCGAATTTCAGTTCGCAGGTTTGGTCGTCAAAGGGGAAGTATGTGATGTCTATTTTACAAGAACTTCGAAATTTGGCTGGCGGCGGCCAAAAGACGTTTCCGTCACTGCGTACCATAGCCTTGCTATTCATATAACCAGTGGTATAATCGTCAGCACTGAAAACACACCGAATGAGGCATTAAACAAACTGAATTTTAAAAAAAACAACTTACTAACAAAGAAGATGTGGTGAAGTGGGATGTTATAAATATTTATAGGGGACTTAGTGTACTGACTGAGATCAGCTGTGAAGGTATCTATATCTAATAAGAGTAGTGTATTATAGATAACCTTACTTGCTGCCATATATGTATACCTCAGTCAGAATTATTCTGGAATAGTGTGATGACTACGTTATATGTCTAGGGTATGTGTATGATGAAGTGTAAGTCATAACAACAACAGACAGCTAAACAATTTAATTTATTCCACCACACTTGACAACACAGTGACACTCACATACATAAAACACTCTACAAGGATATCTTAAAGGAGTCACTGATAACTTTTCAAATAACAATATGTATTCAGTGCTGTCATGAATGTATATGTGTCCTGATTCAAATACAAAGGGAACCAGGAATCACAATCAATTTTAATTACAAGTTATATGTACAGAATTTATCAATATGAATCTTGTAGTGACATATATTATTAATAGTATCCTATGTGTGTCAGTTGTGTAGTGGTAATCTGAGGTAATACTGGTTTTGTTTTGTTCAAGCTCTGTTGGTATTTGTCATCATGACTTCAATAGTTTGTCTTTGTTGGAACTAGTATTGGAGATGTTCTCAGTTCCTGGCATTAAAACAATTAAATTCCCCTCTTAATTTTATTTTACAGTGTCATTTTAAGATGGGGTACATAATGTTGAGCTCCATGGCCACACTCTCTTATCTTTCGTGATGACTGCAGTAAAAGACTCCTCTGCTCGATTACTTTAATGAGTTCTGGAGCCACCCCACTGGTTGCTACATGGACCAAGGAGTATACTGTCCACCTCTGGCTTCAGCAAAGCTCTGACCAGGTGCTGCTCAATAACTTTAAGACCACGGTCCCTGAAACAAGAAGGATGTACCTTCTACGTCATAACTAATTTATACTCTCTTTCTACACTGAGCACAATACATCACAAACATTGAGTTCAAAGCGTTAGGCCAACTGTCAGCTTCATCTGAAATACTTTATACCAGTATTTCCCTCCCTAATGGTTACTACGCCTCTGCAATTCCAGCATTATTTCTTTCTAGTCAATCATCTAGGTGTCAGTGTACTGTTTGGCCATTCCATGCAGTTTTACTTTCCTCCGACACCTTCTGTTCAGGCTGGAGCATTATAGGCTTTACATCATGTTTGCTACTGAACTACACATATATACAGACATAAATTATCAATTTACATTCAATTTTCATTAAAAGATATTGAATATTTCAAGCTTACCACAATTCATAGAATAATAAACAGTTTCGTTGACTGGCAATGAATATAGCACAACTCCGATCTGCCGATGTCCCAGGCTTTATTTTATAAAAAATATACACTGGTGCTCAACGCACTGCTTCTTAGTAGGTTTATTACAAGATGTGGCAATGAACAGACGCTCTGAATCGAGTATATTCGCAGCTCTACCCAATGAAACCATGTCTACACATCTTTTCAAAAAAGTACTCCTTTTCACGTTCCCCCTGACAACACAAGATAGTATTTATAGCCCGACCAATCGTGTTTAGTCTTACATTTGTTGCGCTCCAATCAAATAGGAGTTAACATGGTAGGCTATTTCCGTAACGTAATGTTTTTTTCAAACACGTTATAAAAAATTTTATGAGCAGAAATGATTTCATGCTGTCAGGCACCCCCACTATTTTATTTTGGTTATAATTTGGTAATTCCTAGACTATTTGCGTAACGTTTTACATATTCTTTGTCAGCAAGCCCTAAGGAACCCAAATATACAAATTTAAAAGAGCTAAGTGGCTGCGTTCAAAATGTGCATTTTCTACCACCTCCTGTTCACTTCCATCCCCCATGTGGTGTCTGGGTACTGTCATGTTTTCAAACGTAAACCCATCTATTGTCATCTTTCCTAATAAGCGTTTTCCAGGTTTTTTAAAACCTAACTCTGGGAAGGTTAGTGTTTTTATCACTGTCCGTCTGAAAAAAAGTTAGTGCATGTGGCCTTACACGCGGGATGGCAGCAATTGTGTATCGCGCGACGCGTGTTTAGTATTGCATGCTTCCTGCCTTCATTCGCCCCTCTCTCTCTCCTGCTTTATCTGTCTTTTAGTTACGCCGTGTATGGAATGAATGAAATATTAAATCTAGGTCATTGATCAGCTTGCGTATCTCAAGGTCAGTACACGTTTCATTGAAGAAAGCGGGTAATAATACAGTAGGCTTTTACTATCAACGTGAAAGCGTTACAATTTGCAGACGAAGCAGAAAACAAGGGGGATTTCGAGTACAGTCATTGTGACAGCACTGTTTCTTTTACCATTGCTCTTTTCTTTATTAAATGTATTTGTTAGGCTTTATATTTACCTGATAATTTATATATGTGGATTAGAATATTCCACGACATCTCCCCTCTTAAAACAGACATTATATGTCAGTCCTTTATTCTATATACACATAGAGAAATTTATCATTATTTCTGGGGTTTAGGGTGATTCTCATCACACGGATGGCGGCTTAAAAAATCCGCTCCTAAATTTGTTTTTCCAGATATATACTCAATGCTAAAATTATATGGAGCCAAAAGTAAGGACCATCGGAGTAACCTAGAGTTCTCATGCCTAGCCTGTGCTAGAAACGATAAAGGTTTGTGATCCGTTTGCAACTTAAATGCCTTCCCATACAGATAAATATTGAATTTCTTTATTGCCCATATTACTGCAAGACATTCTTTTTCGCTAGTTGAGTAGTTGATTTCAGCTTTATTCAACTTTCTGCTAGCATATGCCACTGGGCTTAATTCCCCATCCAATGCATCTGATTTCTGTAGTAGAGTTGCACCTAACCCAATATTACTGGCATCCGTCCTTACTATGAATTCTTGACTTAAGTCAGGTAATTTCAAAATAGGTTTACTTGTGAGCTTTTCCTTCAATTCTTGGTAAGCCATTTCACATTGTGGTGTCCATGTAATGCGATCTGGATGTCCTTTACGTGTCAAATCAGTTAACGGTGCACATATGGAATTAAAGTTTTTGATATACTTCTGGTAGAAACCACATAATGAGACAAAGGATCTCACGTCCTTCTTGGTTTGTGGTCTCGGGGCTTTCTTAGTTTCTCTAAATTCTTTGGGTCAGGGGTCATGTTTCCCTGATAAACTGTGTGTCCCAAAAATTCCAATTCTTTACATCCAACGCAACATTTGGTTGGTCGGGCTGTTAAATTTGCTTCCCTAAGTCGATGAAACAGCATGTTCAGAGAGTCAATGTGTTCCTCAAATGTTTCTGTTGCTATAAGGATATCATCCATGAAATTTGTTATATATGGATTATTCAGAGGGTCCAATAATTTTCTCATCATTCTAGAGAAGACACTAGGCGCATTCTTCAATCCAAATGGCAATCTATTAAACTCATAGTGTCCTTCTGAGGTACTAAAAGCTAGGTATGGTCTAACCTCAGGCTTTACTGGAATCTGATAGTATCCTTTACTCAGATCCACTTTTGAGAAATATTTAGCTTTATTTAGTCTGGCAAACAGCTGATTTGTATCCGGCAAGGGATCCACATGTCCTTCTGTAATAGCATTCAGTCTCCTGTAATCTATACAGAGTCTATGTTCTCCAGAGGGCTTCCTTAAGAGTACAACACCGGAACTATACGAAGATTCACTGTGCGAAATAATTCCTTCCTTCAACAGATAGTCTATCTCTTCCTTCAAAGCTTTCTCCTTAGCAAACGGAATCGAATATGGTTTCATACAGACAGGTGTGGGGTCTATCAGTTTCATATCATATTCCAATAGGTTTGTATGCCCTGGTCGGTCTGTTAACACCTCTGCATGATTATTTAGAACCTGTTGCACTCTCTCTTTCTGAGTTTTCGTTAAATGTGTACTGATTTTCACCTGTGCTGCTGTCTCACAGGGGTGTAATGGATATTCAAATGATGAAAGTGGTTCCTTTTTCATCTCCATGGCGATGGACAAGGTCAACAAGTGTGTCTCTTCCTGATGTTCTCTTTCCAAATATTTCTTCAGGAGATTCACATGATAGATTTTTTCTTTCCCCTTCTTATCTATCTTATAATTTGTTCTAGACACCTTCTCTAGAACTGTATATGGACCCTGCCATCCAATTTGTAACTTATTCTGACTCCCGGGGAGAAGAAGCAGTACCTTCTCTCCCACAGCCAAATCTCTGTCTTTCGCCTTCCTGTTATAATAGGCAGCATGTTTCTTCCTGGCTTGTTTCAAATTTTCATTGGCAAGTTTCCAGCCAGTTTTTAAACGAGTGGTCAGCTCATTCACATATTGGTATGAAGATGTAATGTTTTCCTCTGCCTTTTCATCAGTCCACGTTCTTAACAAAGCTTCGAGTGGACCTTTTATTGGCCTTCCAAACAATAATGTTGCCGGGGCCATACCGGTTGAACTATGGGGTACCTCCCGATAAGCAAAGAGGGCGGCGTGCAGGTACTGGTCCCATGTATCTGGTTTTTCGTGTGCCAACTTTCTCAGGATCGACATCAACGTGCCGTTAAATCTTTCCACTTGGCCGTTCCCTTGGGGATGGTACACACTACAATGGAAGTGTTTTCCTGGAAGATCCTGAAAACTTCTTCAGTTAGTTTCCCCTTGAACTGAGAGCCATTATCAGTCAAGATTTGATTGGGAAAACCTAACCTTGTGAAAATTGTGAGCAATGCCTCTGCCACATGTTTAGAATCAATCGATGACAGGGCTACTGCCTCTCCCCACATAGAACAAGTGTCCACCAGAGTCAGAATGTAGCTGTTCCTTCTCTTGGTTCGGGTGAGAGGTCCCACAAGATCCACGGCAACTCTCTCAAAGGGTGTTCCCACTATGGGCATTTCCCCCAGAGTTGCTGGTGCAGTCCAATGTTTAGGTGCTACTCGTTGGCACTCTGGACAGGATTTTACATATCGTTTGATATCTTCAGTTATTCCTGGCCAGAAATAGTGACAAGCTATTCGCTGTCCTGTTGCGCTGATTCCCATATGACCACTGAAGGGAATCGCATGCCCTAGTTCCAACACTTTAGTCCTATATGAAGTGGGAAGGACCAGCTGTCCGTGACCATTGGATTCAGATCCAGCCTTCCTATATATCAGTTTGTTCTTCATATAAAACTCTCCCTTGCCTGGAGGTGTATGAGATTTGGGCAACTTCTTGAAACATGGCTTGAGTGTTTTGTCCTCAGCCTGTGCCTTCCTCATCTCATCTGGGTGAGTATTTATTGGATTATCCTCCTCCTTTTTAGACTGTGATCTGGTCTGCACTGTTGCCAATATCACAGGTCTCTTGGGATTCCCCAAGAAGACATATCTACACCCCAATATCAGAGGGTAGATTGGCTCATTTATCACTGCTGCTTTTATGATTCCTTCCACATATCGCGTTTTCACTTTTATTCGGGCGACGGGAAGTGTCATGGTAGCTACATCCTTGGTTGCAGTTTGAATCTCCACTGTTTCTGTGGTGTATTGATCGGCCTGCACCAGGTGAGAACTCACAACGGAATCGTAATCTAAACCGGTATCATATAAACACCTTATAGTGACACCATTACAGATGACATCTTCACACACTGGGGGGTGGTATGGTTCCTGTAGTTCTTCAGGGTTGACCTTCTTTTCCTTTTTCCCCGATGTCATAGCAGCAAAATGAGGAGGTTTCCTTCTACAATGGTCAGTGTCATGATTGTTCATCTTACAATTTTTACACCACCTTTTTCCTTGGTTGAAAGATTTTCTTTCATCATATTTCCTTTCATCGAATTGTGGGAATTTATTTTTATTTTCATACCGTGGCCTATCAAATTGGTGCTTACCTTTGTTTTGATCCCTAGGATCAAATTTATTAAAGTTCTGTGGTGCCCTAAAGTTATCCACTGTTTCTTTTTATTACCTGTTACCTCTGCTTGAGCTGCTTGATACCTTTCAGCAACATTTAGCAACTCACCCAGCCTCTCTGCACCTTGTTCCATGAGAAACTTTCTCAGGTCTGGAGCCATGGACTCTCTTAATTGCTCTATAAGGACCATTTCCTTAAGATCTTGGGTTTTCCCCAGAGAAGTCCATTTCTCCAAGTATGTCTCTATTCGTGCAGAGAACTGGTGATAGGTTTCACCTGACAGTAGTTTAGCATTCCTAAATTTTTTCCTATAAAATTCTGCATTCTTTTCATATCTTAACAAAAGAGCCTGCTTTAGCATGTCATAATTTTCCTGATCACCTCTGCTCATTTTTGCAAAAACTTCATAAGCTGCCCCACGAAGTCCTTGAGATAACTTTAAGCTCCACCTTTCTCTCTCTAACCCATACGTGGTAGCTAATAGTTCATACCTATTTAGATAGCTCTCTATATCATCGTCTTTCTCAACAAAATGATCTAAATGAAAATTCATAGCTGAGGTTGAGGCTCCTTGGCTAGCAGTGGCATCAGAGGCAAAGGGACTGGCACCATTTTCAGGAGCATGGCCCTGAAACTCAAACTCCCTTAGTCGTAACTCATGTTCCCTTTGTAATCTCTTCTCCTCCTTTTCTGCTTCCCTCTCTGCAGTCAATCTTCTTTCTTCTGCTTCCCTTTCTGCAGTCAATCTTCTTTCTTCTGCTTCCCTTTCTGCAGCTAATTTCTTCTCTTCCCTTTCTGCAGCTAATTTCTTCTCTTCTCTTTCTGCAGCTAATTTCTTCTCTTCTCTTTCTGCAGCTAATTTCTTCTCTTCTCTTTCTGCAGCCTGTCTTCTTTCCTCGGCTTCCAATGCTTTAGCCTCTTTGTCAGCCTCAATCTGCAACCTCTTAATTTCTTTTTCAGCCTCTAACCTTCTTTCGGCCTCTTTTTCTAATCTTCTTTCTTCCCGTTCAATAAATTTGTCACATTCAGTAGTGACATAGGTAATCATAACTTGCCCATCTAATCCCAACTCTTTTGCAGTCTGTACAGCAGCAGATCGAAATTTTGCCAGGTCGGCCATTGTCTAACAGATAAATGTCTAAAATATGTAACTAAACAATTTTATCTATGACTAACTAACTTAGGACAACACAGGCACTGTGAGCTCAACCTTATTTATTTTCACCCAAGGATACCTTTTAATTCTTATTATTCCCTGAAGTGAATTACCCCCAATATTTGTAATAGGGAAAGATTCAAAATCCCGAGAGCGAGACCCCAATATATGTGGTGAAGTGGGATGTTATAAATATTTATAGGGGACTTAGTGTACTGACTGAGATCAGCTGTGAAGGTATCTATATCTAATAAGAGTAGTGTATTATAGATAACCTTACTTGCTGCCACATATGTATACCTCAGTCAGAATTATTCTGGAATAGTGTGATGACTACGTTATATGTCTAGGGTATGTGTATGATGAAGTGTAAGTCATAACAACAACAGACAGCTAAACAATTTAATTTATTCCACCACACTTGACAACACAGTGACACTCACATACATAAAACACTCTACAAGGATATCTTAAAGGAGTCACTGATAACTTTTCAAATAACAATATGTATTCAGTGCTGTCATGAATGTATATGTGTCCTGATTCAAATACAAAGGGAACCAGGAATCACAATCAATTTTAATTACAAGTTATATGTACAGAATTTATCAATATGAATCTTGTAGTGACATATATTATTAATAGTATCCTATGTGTGTCAGTTGTGTAGTGGTAATCTGAGGTAATACTGGTTTTGTTTTGTTCAAGCTCTGTTGGTATTTGTCATCATGACTTCAATAGTTTGTCTTTGTTGGAACTAGTATTGGAGATGTTCTCAGTTCCTGGCATTAAAACAATTAAATTCCCCTCTTAATTTTATTTTACAGTGTCATTTTAAGATGGGGTACATAATGTTGAGCTCCATGGCCACACTCTCTTATCTTTCGTGATGACTGCAGTAAAAGACTCCTCTGCTCGATTACTTTAATGAGTTCTGGAGCCACCCCACTGGTTGCTATATGGACCAAGGAGTATGCTGTCCACCTCTGGCTTCAGCAAAGCTCTGACCAGGTGCTGCTCAATAACTTTAAGACCACGGTCCCTGAAACAAGAAGGATGTACCTTCTACGTCATAACTAATTTATACTCTCTTTCTACACTGAGCACAATACATCACAAACATTGAGTTCAGAGCGTTAGGCCAACTGTCAGCTTCATCTGAAATACTTTATACCAGTATTTCCCTCCCTAATGGTTACTACGCCTCTGCAATTCCAGCATTATTTCTTTCTAGTCAATAATCTAGGTGTCAGTGTACTGTTTGGCCATTCCATGCAGTTTTACTTTCCTCCGACACCTTCTGTTCAGGCTGGAGCATTATAGGCTTTACATCATGTTTGCTACTGAACTACACATATATACAGACATAAATTATCAATTTACATTCAATTTTCATTAAAAGATATTGAATATTTCAAGCTTACCACAATTCATAGAATAATAAACAGTTTCGTTGACTGGCAATGAATATAGCACAACTCCGATCTGCCGATGTCCCAGGCTTTATTTTATAAAAAATATACACTGGTGCTCAACGCACTGCTTCTTAGTAGGTTTATTACAAGATGTGGCAATGAACAGACGCTCTGAATCGAGTATATTCGCAGCTCTACCCAATGAAACCATGTCTACACATCTTTTCAAAAAAGTACTCCTTTTCACGTTCCCCCTGACAACACAAGATAGTATTTATAGCCCGACCAATCGTGTTTAGTCTTACATTTGTTGCGCTCCAATCAAATAGGAGTTAACATGGTAGGCTATTTCCGTAACGTAATGTTTTTTCAAACACGTTATAAAAAAAAATTTTATGAGCAGAAATGATTTCATGCTGTCAGGCACCCCCACTATTTTATTTTGGTTATAATTTGGTAATTCCTAGACTATTTGCGTAACGTTTTACATATTCTTTGTCAGCAAGCCCTAAGGAACCCAAATATACAAATTTAAAAGAGCTAAGTGGCTGCGTTCAAAATGTGCATTTTCTACCACCTCCTGTTCCATCCCCCATGTGGTGTCTGGGTACTGTCATGTTTTCAAACGTAAACCCATCTATTGTCATCTTTCCTAATAAGCGTTTTCCAGGTTTTTTAAAACCTAACTCTGGGAAGGTTAGTGTTTTTATCACTGTCCGTCTGAAAAAAAGTTAGTGCATGTGGCCTTACACGCGTGATGGCAGCAATTGTGTATCGCGCGACGCGTGTTTAGTATTGCATGCTTCCTGCCTTCATTCGCCCCTCTCTCTCTCCTGCTTTATCTGTCTTTTAGTTACGCCGTGTATGGAATGAATGAAATATTAAATCTAGGTCATTGATCAGCTTGCGTATCTCAAGGTCAGTACACGTTTCATTGAAGAAAGCGGGTAATAATACAGTAGGCTTTTACTATCAACGTGAAAGCGTTACAATTTGCAGACGAAGCAGAAAACAAGGGGGATTTCGAGTACAGTCATTGTGACAGCACTGTTTCTTTTACCATTGCTCTTTTCTTTATTAAATGTATTTGTTAATATTTGGCGGCAATTTTCTATGGAAAGTCCAAAATAAGATCTTTCACAGCTTAGAATTTGTGGACGTGTCAAGGATGATATGTGTGGGAAACGATGCAGAGAGAAGGGATGTAAACATCAACATAAAGGATAGAATGAAAAAATGTGCGTGGTTCTTGAAGAACAAGCATTAACCACATAAAGAGACTGACAAATTGTTAAGAAATTTTGTCTGTACGCAGTACAAGCAGCTGCAACCACGCGCTTTTTACATCAGAGCAAATATTGTTCAATAATACAAGGTATATCCAGATATAGACCGTATTAGAGAAACACTGTGTAAACCCCAGTTTGACTTCTACCAAGGAAACCTACCTCGCACAAAATCGGAAAAAGTCTCCCGGAACACTTTTCGGTACACAATCAAATACTGTTTCCGCATGATACACATTATTATGAAGAAATATTTAATGCATTAAAGGTAAACGTAACTATTAAACTATCATGTCCTTGTCTGCGGCCATTAAGCTGAGTTGAAGTGACAGTAATGCGACATGTCTGTATTTCAGAACTGGCATTTGCCTATGATGTTGCCCTCATTGCTAAATCAGAGGCACATCTACGTATAATCCAACCTGTAAGTCTGGAAGAAAGGGCTGTAGAAAAGAGGGATGGTCATCAGCAGCTCCAAAACAAAAACCATGGTGATATCACGAGGGGAAAAGGCATCAGATTATGCTTGGAGAACAGATCCTGGGCCAGGTCTTACTTACTTACTTACTTAGTCGTTCCCCTTCTACCGTGAGGTGTAGAGGTTTGGAAGAGAGGGCGCCAGACTATCCTATCGGCTGTCTTCCTCCTGGCCTGGTTCCATTCTAGTCCTCGGTCCTTCAAAGATTATCTAATGTTGTCCTCCCAGCGGACTCTGGGTCGTCCTGGGGGTCTGGATCCCTGGCTCTTTGTTTCCCATGCTTGTCGTGGTAGCCGATCTTCTCCCATTCTGCAGACATGGCCAAACCATCTTAGTTGGGACTGCTCTACTTGGGTCTGCAGGGGGTGGAATTTTAGGCCTTGACATATCGTCTGGTTGCGGACCATGTCTCTTCTTGTTACTTCAACCACCTTCCTCGGATACCTCATTTCTGAGGTTTGGATCTGGCTTTTATGGGTTGTAGTCATTGCCCATGACTCTCTTCCATATGTCAAGACTGGGACATAGGTGGAGCGGTATACAGCCATCTTCGTTTTCTTACCAACCTCTCTCTTGCTGAGGAATCCTCGATTTATGGCCTGAAAAAGTCTCCCAGCTGCTGCTTTTCGAGTGGCCAACTCTTCTTTGATGCTTCCCTTTCGGTCTATAATAGCTCCGAGATATTTAAAAAGGTCGACCTGCTCCAGGACCTGTTCTCCCAGCTTAATCTGATGTCTTCTTTCTTCTCGTGATATCACCATGGATTTTGTTTTTGAGCTACTTATGACCATCCCTCTCTTCTCCAGCTCTTTCTTCCAGACTTGCAGGTTGGATTGGAGATGTGCCTCTGATTTAGCAATCAGGGCAACATCATCAGCAAATGCCAGCTCTGAAATACATACTTGTCTCATCTTCCAGTACCCCACTGAATACTTTCTTGTTCTCTCCTTACATGACTTGATAACATCGTCCATGAGGAGTATGAAAAGACAAGGTGACAGGATATCACCTTGTCTTACACCAGTGGTGGTCCTGAACTCTTCTGACTTATGGTTTGCTGTCCTCACATAATTTCTGCAAGACTTGTAGAAGCTCTGTATAGCATGAATCAGAGGTGCTGGAATGTTCTTCCTTGCCAAACAGTCCCACAGTTTGCTCCAGAGGACCCTGTCAAATGCCTTTTCCAGATCTATGAAACAAAGATGGATCTCACTCTTATACTCAAGGGCCTTTTCACTCAGCTGTCTGAGTGTGAAGATTAGGTCTTGAGTACTTCGGTTTGCTCGGAATCCGCACTGGACCTAATCCAATTGTGGCTCAGCTAGGCTCTAGGATTCTAGAGTAGATTTTACCAGGGACACTGAGAAGGGATATGCATCTATGGTTTCCACATTGTCGATTGTCACCCTTTTTGAAAATTGGTGTTATGATGGCAATCTTTCAGTCCTTTGGTATGGTCTTGTTGCACCACGCTGCCTGTAGGACCCTTAAGAGTAATAGGTCGCCTGATGCTCCCATGTATTTAACCATTTCTGGTGTTATACCATCATGCCCTGCTGCTTTGCCCATCTTGATTTTCTCCAGTGCTGCCTTCAGTTCTTCCATCTTTATGTCATCGTCATCACTTTTTTTCCTCTTCTGTGCTAGTGGTTATCATTTCTGATGCTTGACCTTGCTCACCATCAAGGAGTTCTGAGAAATATTCTTTCCATCTTTCCATTACTTCCTTCGGGGCAGTAAGCAATTTGCCTTGCTTGTCCTTTATAAATATTAGAGGGCATTGTTTTTCCTTCCTCGTGTTCTTTAGGGTCTTATAGAACAATTTCTGGTTTTCTTGCGCATCTTTTTCTAGCTTTTCTCCAAATTCTTCCCAGGACTTCTGTTTTGCTGCTAGCACCTTGTTCTTTGCTTCTGTTATGAGTATCACATATTCTGTATATTTCTCTATTTGTCCTGCTGTGTTTTTAGCTCCTAAGTATTGTTTCCATGCCATTTTCTTCTCTTTTATTTTCTCTCTGACTTCCTCTGCCCATCAAGGTGTCCTCTTTCTCTTGTTCCCAAGTCAGACTTTACCACATGCTTCTGCAGCAGCTGTCTTTATGATGTCCTTGAATTTAAGCCACAGGGTTTCCAAGTCATCAGGTAGTTCTTCTGTGTTTCTCACCGCTGTAGCAATAAGCCTCTGATATCTGGTCTTAATTTCTGGCTCTCTCAGACCAGGTCAACCACTTTAAATACCTTGGAGCTGTCATATACTGGAAGGGAGGCATTAAAGCAGATGGCTATCTGAAGAGTAGCAGCTGGGAGACTTGTTCAGGCCATAATTCGAGGATTCCTCAGCAATAGTGAAATGGACAAGAAGACGAAGATGGCTGTATACCGCTCCACCTATTTCCCAGTCTTGACGTATGGATGATAGTCATGGGCACTGATTACAACGCACAAAGGTCAGTTCCAAACCTCAGAAATGAGATATCTGAGAAAGTTAGTTTAAGTAACAAGAAGAGACATGGTCTGCAACCAGACGATACGTCATGGCCTCAAAACCCAGCCCCTGCAGACCCAAGTGGAACAGTTCCCATTACAATGGTTTGGCCATTTCCGCAGAACAGGAGAAGATCGGCTACTACGACACATATGGGAAACCAATAGTGTCGCAGAGAGATTTATGATGAATAAATTTCTATATCTTTTCTCTAGTCTTCCCGTGTCTTCTACTTTATTATCGCTTTTTTATCCTTTATCCTTTATTTCGCATTCGTTTGATTGTGAATAATAAAACTCTCCCATTCATACCTTCGCCTGTCTCTTTTCGTATTTAGCAACGCAGTTTATTGCTGTTAAGCTAAGTACCGAATAGTGTGAAATTCGTCTCGACAGACAGGGGATGGCAGACATATCGTCTGGTATTTTCATCTGACACGAAGCTTCTACGGTTAAGTTCTGGGTGATAGGTGTAATAGGCGCAAACATGCATCGCTGGGAAATGACCAGAGGTAGCTGTAGGTGTTAGAACGAGCACTAGCAGTTTCATTGCTGGCGCCTGAGTTAATGTGAAGTGTTAAGACGGGACGCTATTTGGGGTTTTCGAAAATAGCGTACATCCTTTGTCTGGTTTTCATATAATATACCAGAGTAGTTTAGACTTCATCATTCAGACCTCCGAAGTTGCAGTAGACGGATCGCTTCGTTCTAAATACTTATTTATAAGTGAAACTCTCAGTTTTGTTGTGATATCCGTAGTTCTGTTTGGAGGTAATATTAAATATCTAGTAATGTTGAGTGATTTAAAAGTTTAAAATCGCCTATTTCATTTTCACTACTTTTATTTCTGTGTAGAGTGATTAAATGATAATTTAGCTATATTCTCTAAGTTTTACAGTGGATAGCAGAATAAATTATAATTTCTAGCGAAAAACTCATTCAGCTATAATTAAATTTAACTAAACTGCTTGTAACTAGTAGAGAATATTTGTAACTAAACTAAATTAATGCACTGAGTCATCATTGAGTATTGACGAAATACGTATGTATTTCTAATTCATGAGGATTGATTTTTGGTAATGACTATAATTTATTTCATGGGAGATTTTAACGATGAGACAAGCTTTAAACTTATAGTTTCTGATTTAAATTAAATAACCGAGATATATATATATATATATATATATATATATATATATATATATATATATATATATATATATATATATATATATATATATATATATATATATAATGGGAGCCGCGCTGGTGTAATGGCTTCGGCGTTGTACTGGCGACCAGGTGTTCATGGTTCAAACCCGGGCGTCGGCGTTTGAAGAAATGTTTACGGCCGGAAATTTGACTGAATAGCCTGAACGGCTCCTGTGATAAACCCTCTGTGGATGGGAAGGAGCGAAGCTCCTGACCGGGTTGGAAGGAAAGTCCTCAGGTTCCCCAGCCTCGCAATGACATGTCATTGGGCCGAAGGGGCTGAAAGCCCAAGTGCCGCTGGTTAAGGAAAAAAAATATATATATATATATGTTATTGTACGCGCGGTAGACATAGGATATGTGTATAATATTATGTATTCTATATGTTTTCTTTATACAGTATTTTGGGTCAAGCCCTAAAACTGCCAGCGGTTTATTCAGTAGAGATGAGAATAAATCACAAAGAAACATTTTATGTCTTTAAAATAATTTGGGTTACATGTTACAACCTGTCTGGCCTTGTGTCGCATCAAGAAACGACAGAGTACCCATATTTCACTAACTTAAGACTTAATGAAGTAACTTGGCCTATCGAGCCAGCTTATAATTCTTCCCAATAATCTCAAGTACATTCAGCCCCTGTGGCGAAACATATTATAATCAATAACATTTTCAGAAATTTTTGACTAATTGTGGTGTGACAATCAATTGTTTATACTGAGTGAAGTACCTACCTGACATTTCCTAGTTATGGGAAACTTCAAGCTATTGACCCTGTGCGCGCTGTTAACTTTCTTGCCTGGACAAAGTAAATGTGACACAAACAGAAATTCCAAATAATAATAACCAAGAAAACGTTCCCTGGAGAAGTGACTTCAACCTGTCTTTGTGGAACTGTGGTTCTTTCGGCCAAAAATTAACACGGGAGATTCTGTATGTGCGTGTCCTAAGTATTGTTCCAGAAGTTACTACCCAAGTTGTAGGTAAGCAAGTACGCGTGGGCCCACGGCTGAATGAAGAGAGAGAATGCAGGACTGAGTGATTCCTTTATAACCTGATTTGTGCACTCACTTTGAAATTTCATTTTTATGCAAGTTTGTTGCTAATGCTGTTTTCCTCTTAGACTAGATACAGGTATTAACTCTGTTCTTACACTCTAGAGGGTAAACCTTAGACTATAGCGTATGAATCCGTGACTCTTTGGGGCTATCACTTTTCTTCTAACAGGATCGTGGGCAAAAACATCGGGGGAAAAGATCATACCTATGGGTCTATTATTCTTTTAGTAATTCATTAACCTATGTGTAATTTTATGTGCTTGATAAGCAAACTTATTTGTTGGGGACAATTTTCTTTATGTTAATAAAATTTACATAAATTTATACCAGTGTGTTAGTCAGCTTGTCCCAAATACCTATATTCCATTTTCATAGTTTTCACGTATGTGCGTCTAACTGTCGTCACTTATGTGTGTGTGAGTGATATATATATATATATATATATATATATATATATATATATATATATATATATATATATATATATATATATATATATATATATATATCATAATAGACTGTCCGACTCTTCTAAATCTGTTGTAGAAGAGAGGCTGAAGAAGAGATGATTCTCGATTTCAGGGACAGCCCCTATTAATTCTACCATCTCACTCGTGAAAACCTATTTCTATTATCATCTCTCACTGAACTATCAACTATTCTATTTCTATTCAGAAAGGACCAATCTATGTCTTAATTCTCCTATCGAAAATCTACGACAAAGAGCCAGGTATACAGACCTCCAGGGCGACCCAGAGTTTGCTGGGAGGACAACATTAGACCAACTCGGAAGGACAGAGGAATAGATTGGAAGCAAGCCAGTAGGAAGACAGCCGAAAGGATAGTATGGTGTTCTCTCTAGCAAACCTCCACACCCCTGTGTAAAAGTGGAACGACTAAGGAAGAGAGGAACCAGAATAATGCAGACCTGGATGACCTAAGAGTAGTGCTCCACAAACTATGTCAACAATTCAAAAGGGTTGTGATACAATGGACCCCATCTCAATGTAACATCCCCGTCAATGATGAGGCTGACCGAAGAAGGTGGAAAGCTACCTCAATCTGATACAAGCGTAACTTTCGAATGGGCAGAGAGTTTTATCAAAACCAGATACAGAAACAAATGGGATGCAGAACATCCAGGACACACATACACACATTCATGCATATTACCAGCTCAGCAGAAGAGAAAAAGTGATTATCTTCAGACTCCGCACAGGCCACAACAGATTGGAATAACAACTATTCAACAAGTTAAAGATAGGAGCTACCGATGAGTGTAAATGTGGCACTGATAAAATGACTGTTGGACACTTGCTTCAAACATGTCCAACACATGAGGAGCATAGAAAGCACCCCTGGCCGTCACCAACACTCTTTTCGGAAAAAAAATTCTAAGGAGATGCAAATAGCCTGAAGATGACCACCCCTTTCTTCAAAAATATTCAAGTAGAACATGAGAGTGTACGAAGAAGAAGAAGAAGAAGAAGAAGAAGAAGAAGAAGAAGAAGAAGAAGAAGAAGAAGAAGAAGAAGAAAGAGAGGAAGGGCAAATAACGCAAGGAAGACCCTACCTGTTGTACAAGACTATGTCTGGCAGCCAGAGTTTCTCACAGGGAATCCTCAAGATACGAAGATTGTTGTAATCTTTGGGATTCCACGTCAATCTTTCATCTTCCCACTCCTGCAGACAATAAATGTAAATAATGGTTTAGCTCAAGTTTCAACAGCGCACCACTGCAGCCCAAACTAACTTTGCCAGGATTTCTTCTAGATTGTGGATGACTCCCGGCCCTAATAATATAAAGACTTTTAAAAGTTCAATAACTCCAGACAGAAATGTAGGAAAGGGCTAACAATAAATGAAGATTTCTTATTCCAGTGTTACCTTTAAAAAGTTACCTTCTCAAGAACGTGAACGCTCAATCCCTCCCTTGAAATAATTCGACTCATTCTAGACACTTTTAACTCAAAAAATGCATTCCCAGCCTCCCAGTCCAGTTCTATCTTCTCAGGGTCTTTCTGTGATTTTTGAAATCCTTTCATGTCTGCCACCAGTTCTCTTCTCAATGTGTTTTCGGCCTCACTCCACTCTCTTGCTATGGATATTCCACAACGATGACTGACTTGTAATGCTATCAACAAGTGTCATGTGAAAGTTAAAAAAAATGCTAAGGTGTATGGTTAGAAGAATAGACTAAATGTTTTGTTTTAGGTTTTACATTTAAAAAAAATGCTCATTCCCTCTACATTAGGGTGACCATATAGCTCAATGCAAAAACGAGGACAAAATTCAGATTTTTGGAATGAAAAGGAGGACATGGGAGAACACCACGCTGAAAAAAGTAGGACAAAAAGTAGGACATACTTATTTTAAATAATAAATGACAGTTAAGCTTATTTATGACACATCAAACAATAATTTCATCAAATCTCCTTAATGCTGTGTCTATTGATAAAAATCGTCTTTAAAAACGCTTGATTACTTTTTAAATACACACAGAAACATTGTCACATAAATAACACTAGCTGTTCTGGTTCTGGCGCATGTAAATTTGTTGGCGCTTTCTGAATGATGGAAAACATTTTAAAGTACAGTCCACTGATTTCAAATTATTGTGATGTTTCACAGTATGAGAAGCAAACGGGCCTTCTGTAGCAGTTATTTTTTTCGGTTCCGTGCTTGTTTCTTTTGTAAATAAACTCAGTTTTAATTGCGAACTTTCAGACACAAGTGCGTTCATGTTTTCATATATGTGTGTGTGGGTTTGTGTGTGTGTTTTCTTCTTTTTTAATCAGCAGCAATTTTATTTGCTACTGACATAAATGTACCACCTCTGCACACGAGACATTCTGCTTCTAAATCTTGCCGACCACTGGCAAAACATGGAAATTTCTTTTTCAATTTATCTGCGAATACACACTGTTTTATTGAAAGCACAAGGTCTTTTATATTTGAACATGTGCCCTAATATAACCGACAGACCATGTCTAGGTTGAAGGATGCAAACTTCGCAACAACGAGGCAACATCTTTTTTCTTTTTAATATGGCACTTAGGAAAGGCTTGTGTAATAAATATATAATGTCATTAATTAATGTTCAATTCGATATTAAAGTTAAAATTATTTGTAATTTGCAATAGACAAGGAGATTTTAAATGAAATGACTAAACCTCATACCGTTTTATGATTCAAAGTGCATTTTTGGGTAACAGGTGGCAATTAACAAATAATGCGAAAATATGTACAAATGAGTTAAAATGTGATTATAATCTATACTACTCGTCAAAAGTCAAGGGCCCCCCTATTATTTTCTATACACTTTTATATAAGCGCATAGAATGATTAAATGAAGGAAGTTTTTAGTAAAAATGGGTGCAATATCTTCCTCTGACAATCCTCTATGCACGTTAAGCATAAAAACAACTCACGGACAACCATGGTGATCACGTGCAATTTGGTTTTCTGACCATAAATTCACATTTTTAATCTGTTTTTTCAAACTTCCGTAGAACCAAACAGGTGAAGTAATCGTGCTGATTGACATTCCACGTGCAATGGCGACTTTTCGTGAACAGAGTTCACTCTTAATTTGTTTTACAATCAGCAGACTTAGGGTAGTTTCATCACTTGCAAAAACCATGCCACCGAGAAGAAGTCTTGACACCTTACAAAGAATGAGGGCTATAGCGTGGGTTGAAAGTGGTTTATCTGTCCGTGAGGTTGCTAGACGGCTTGCAGTGTCACACTCTACTGTCCAAAGAATTTTGGAGAGATTTCAGGCCACAGGAAGTGTGGAGGATCGCCACCGGCCAGGTCGCCCTAGATGCACCAATAGACATGATGACCGGTACCTCTTGTTGTCAGTCCTGCGCCATCGAACAGTGACTTGTTCCACTCTAAGATGTCAGCTGAGACAAACTGTAAACGTTAATGTCAGTCAAAGCACCATTCGCAGACGTTTACATGAATTTGGACTGGCTGCTCGACGTCCTGCAGTCAGAATCCCTCTTACTCCTGCTCATCGTAGAGCCCGTGTTGCTTGGTGTCGCGAGTACATCCGATGGACAAGGCAACAATGGAGTCAAGTTCTCTTCACTGATGAATCTCGCTTCACTGCCATTCAATGATTGCAGGATTCGAGTTTGGAGACGACCAGGAGAGCGATTTACTGATGACACAATTCGAGAGGTGGATCGTTATGGTAGGGGTTCTGTCATTGTCTGGGGAGGCTACTACAGACACGGCAGGACCCCACTCTACATCATCCAAGGCAACCTGACCGGCCCAAGATACCAGAACGAAATAATGAGACCAATTGTTCAGCTTGCTCTGGAGGCCATAGGTGGTAATGCCATCCTCCAAGATGATAACGCTCGACCTCATCGAGCTCGTGTGGTGAATGAGTTTATTCAGCAACGTGGGATCATCAGGATGGCGTAGCCAGCTCATTCACCTGACCTTTCTCCGATTGAGCACCTCTGGGATATCCTTGGTCGAAGATTGTCAACAAATCACCCCCTGCCAATGGATGTTGCACAGCTGACTGCATTTCTGCTTCAGGAATGGCAAGCTGTTCCTCAGGATACTCTTCGGACCCTTGTGGACTCGATGCGTCTACGCTGTCTTGAATGACTTGCTGCAAACGGTGGTCATACCCGATTTTGAAATGTCTATTTGTCCAATATCTATTGTGTGACTTTTGAAAAGGTGGGTGACACACTTCACAGTTTCATTGCGTTTGAATGTGTGTTTCCATTTCTTTACGTGACATGTCAATTTAGTATTCAATAAATGCCGTTTTGACTGATACCAATTACGTTTATATCAGATTTGTTTTATAGTTTCAACCAAGGTTTTTCTAAGTGGCCCTTGACTTTTGACGAGTAGTATATTTCTGATAAATAATCCAGCAATATGAAAGTGTGTGGGATTGTTGATACATTGATTGCTGGATTCTGCGGAAATTCAGTCGTCGGAAGTAAAATTCAAATGAGGAATTTTCGAAATGGCTTCTTTCGTATAATTTAGTAAATCGCTAAAAAGCCGGATATTTCAACATTTTTTATAAATCCGACCGGACGCACCGTTTAGGCTTGGAAAGCCGGACAAATGCGACCAAATCCAAACGTTTGGGCACATTACTCTACATGTTAAATTTCATCATCGTTATACATTTTACTGCAATTACCTTACATTTTGCTTTTATTAAATATCTTTACTGTAGCTACCTGTATTTACAATTGCTATAAGGTTTTATTGCAGTTACCTTACAGTTTACCATTGACATAAAGTTTTACTGCAGTTACATTTCAATTTATCATTGCTATACGATTTTTACTGCAGTTAACTGATTTATTTCCATAGACTAAATAACGTTCGTACATACACACACAGTAGCAAGCATTGTACAACTTTCTGAAACTGAATATCAATCAGTCTCTTGTCCTGTGGTGTTGCTGCTGCCAGTTTGAATCAAAACGGAATAATAAGTCATCACAAAGCACAGTAGGACAACAATCCTGTGTCATCGTCATCAGTTGCCATCTCCACAACGAAGGTTGGCTGTAATGGATCTCCAACGTCTTCTGTCTCTTGTCTTGGTGGTGCACTCTGATAGACTCTTTCCTGTCCATCTCTTGATGTTATCTTCCCACTTATAGCGTTGTCTTCCCCTTGCACGTTTGCCTTCAACTCTCCCTTCTGTTATGGTCTTCTGCAAGGTGTTATGCCTTTTTATGTGGCCAAAGTATTTTAACTGCCGAACTTTGACCTCCCTCATTAGTTCTCTTTTCATACCTAGATTTTCTAGGACCTCCTTATTTGTTTTCATCTCTTTCCATGAGATACGCCCCATTCTTCTATATATCCACATTTCAAGAGCCTCAATTCTTTCTTCCAAATGCTTATTCATCGTCCATGTTTCTGCACCATACAGAAATGCAGAATATATATAACACTTTATGATTCTCAGTTTTAATTTGTGAGATAACTGTTTGGATGTCAGTATATGTTTCATGTTGTTGAATGTAGCTTTGGCCATTCCTATTCTCTTCTTGATTTCTGTTTCACCTCTGCCATCTTCTGTTATTATATGACCAAGATATACGTAGCTCTTGACTTGTTCCAGGATTTTCCCATTTACGCTTATCTTTAATGTGGGTTTATCGTTTGTTTTGCTAATTATCATAGTTTTTGTTTTCTCAATATTAATGTCGAGTCCATATTCATGACTTATGCTGTTCACTTGCTTAACTAGTTCTTGTAACTCCTGTTCGCTTTCAGCTAACAACACGGTATCATCTGCATATCTTAGGTTGTTTATTGACCTTCCACTGATGTTCAGTCCTGGTATTTCCTGTATCTGTTTGAACATTTTTTCGGTGTATAAATTAAATAGGCAAGGGGACAGCACACAACCTTATCTGACACCTCTTTTTATGTCTATGTATGGTGAATAATTCCTTCCAGATCTTACTGTGGCAGTTTGCTCCCAATAAAGGTTACTGAGTATTCTTATATCTTTTCCATCAATACCTATGTCTTTGAGGCATTCAATTATTTTCTCATGATGGACTCTGTCAAAAGCCTTCTTATAGTCAATGAAGCACATATACATACTTTTTTGGACCTCTGTATATTTTTCTGCTAATATTCTAAGGCAAAATATTGCCTCTCTTGTTCCACTGTTCCGTCTAAAACCAAACTGTTCTTCTTGGATTTCGCTGTCTACTTTACTTTTTATTCTTTCCTGTATGATTTTGAGCAGTATCTTAATTGCATGACTCATCAGGCTGATTGTTCTGAAGTCTGAACATTCTGTTGCATTTGGTTTTTTGGGCAATGTTATAAAAACTGATGTCTTCATGTCGTGTGGTATATATCCTGTATTGTATATATCGTTGCATATTTCTGTGATTGTATCTATACCAAAGCTCTCCAGAGCTTCTATCATTTCAATTTTTATGTTATCCATGCCTGCTGATTTTCCTTTTTGTATCATATGAATGGGATTCTCTACTTCTGATCTGAGAATGTTTGGGCCTTCGTTAGAATCTGGTGATGGTTTTTTACCTCTGTTGTCCTCGAATAGTTCTTTTACGTATTCTGCCCATCTGTTTGATATGTCTTTCTCATCAAGTAATATTACACCATTTTTGTTCTTGATACAGCTTCCTCCTTGTGCAAACCGCGACCGATTTGATAATTTCTTTATTTCTTCATGCATATCTCTTGTCAT
The DNA here is from genome assembly GCA_024509875.1 of Oreohelix idahoensis. NCBI lineage: Eukaryota > Metazoa > Mollusca > Gastropoda > Stylommatophora > Oreohelicidae > Oreohelix > Oreohelix idahoensis. The sequence goes on from JAMPIV010001454.1 coordinate 1,294,266, forward strand.
GTGCTTTGCTTCCAAGTCTTCTATTTCCTTGCATTTTGTTTCTATCCACCGTTCTTTTGCTTCTCTACACATAGTACGTATGTCATTGTCTATTGTTTTATATTCTGGAGTGTTTTTTGCTTTCTTTCTTTCTGCCATTTTATTCAAGATGTCATCTGTCATCCAAATTTGATTTTTCTTAGACTCCTTTTTAGGTAAATTTGCATTTGCTGATTGTATGCTTGTTTTTAAGCATTCCCATTTTGCGGTTGCTTTTTCTTCTGGGTTTTCTCTTCTATACTGCTCCATGCTTTCTGTCAATAACTGTTGATATTTATTTTTGACGTCGATTAAATACTTCTGTTTTATATCTGGTTGTTTCAGCGCTGATATTTCTATCTGGGGTTCCTCCTGTCTTCTGTTTCCTGCTCTTTTCAGCTTTATATTTACTTTGATGACGACTGGATTGTGATCTGAATTTATGTCGGCGCCAGGATGTGTCTTTGCACTTGTGACACTGTTCTTAAATCTATGTTTTATCATGATATAGTCGATTTGATTTCGTTTTACATCTCCTGGGCTTTTCCATGTGTATAATTTCCTTGGGTGGTGTTCAAAAAAGGTGTTACATATGACCAGCTGGTTTTCTTCACAGAACTGGATAAGTCTGTCTCCTCTATCACTTCTTGTCCCTAATCCATACTGTCCTACTATTTTCTTGTATTTTCCTTTTCCTACTTTTGCATTCATATCACCCATTACTATCAACACATCTGTAGAATAGACTGGTTTAAGTGTGTTTTGTAGCTCTTCATAGTATTCTTCTATTTCTTCCTCGCTATGATCTTTAGTTGGTGCATATGTTTGTAAGATTGATATGTCGAATGGCTTTGCTCTCATCTTTAGTAACATCATTCTGTCATTGTGTGTCCAGTATCCACATACATATTTTTCTAACTCCTTCTTTATCAACATTCCTACCCCTCTTTCATGTTTTTCTCCTCCTGAGTGTATAAGCGTGTACTGGTCTCTTTTTATGTAGCCTGTATCCAAAAGTCTTGCCTCTGCAACTCCCAGTATATCGAGTTTCATGTCTGTTGCCTCTAATATAAGATTGTCAAGCTTTCCTTCTCCGTTTAGAGTTCTAACATTCCATGTTCCTATTTTTAGGCTTCTCCTACTAGTTTTTAGGTGGTCTTTCTCAGAATGCTCCCTTTCAACAGAATTTAAGGAACACTCGTCATTATGTACTTCCTTACTCATTAGAGGAGTTGCCTCTTCCCTGTTAATTTGTACAGTAGATTCTTCCCCAGTGGACAGAGAGTTCTCTACATATCGGTTCTTATCTTGCTGTTGTGATCCCATTACGTTCTGTAGGAAGTACGTGGTAAGGCCCCAATCTCTTCCACGGTGGCTAGCCATTGTCTTTTTCTATGTCCGACACGCCTCTAGTGCGCCACACACTTTGCTGTTTCGCTTTGCGAGCCGTTGATCTTCTCAGATTCCTCCGCCTCACTCACCATACAACTACGAGTATGTACAAAGTGCCCAGAGATCCTGAGAACGGCTTGACACAGCACAGGACTCAGATCCGATAGAAGTAAACGCCGATATAAGTAAACGCCGATACAAATCACACAGTACCTGAGTTCAAAACTAGTAATTTTTGTAGGATTACAAGCTGGTAATACAGTAAAGTAGTTCCAAGAGTTTGTGTCGCAAGTAAACAGCGTATGTTATGAATATGAATTGGACATTACCATTGAGAAAACGAAAACTTTGATAATTAGTAAAGCAGGCCACCTCTATCGCCTCGGGATATTTCATACGAATGAACGTCCATGTGGAACAGGAAGACAGACCCCTGAACACATTCTCCAAAACTGCCAAACCCATGATGACCCACGACGCCTGACCTGGCCAGTGCGTGCTGAGCTCAGGCAGAAACTATGGGGCTGCCACGCTGGCGTGGAAAAGACGGTTGACTTCGTCCTGGTGACAAGCTTGCAGATTTAGCATGGGTACAAACTGAGCGCAGAAGAAGAAGAAGTAAATCAGGTTTCAAGCCAATATTAAAGGTAAAAATAAATAGGAAAATCCTGGAACAAGTCAAGAGTTTATCATAAATTGGTCATAAAATGACAGAATATGGCAGATGCGAAACAGACATCAAGAGAATAGGAATGACCAAAGCTACATTCAACGACACGAGATAGATACTAACATCTAAACAACTAACTCACAAATTCAAACTGAGAATCATCAAAACTACAAGAACAAAAAACCATAAAATAGAGACAGATTCGACGTTGAAAAGCACTGCTAAGTCCATATCTGCACTGGGAACCACATTTTTCCTACACATAATAAAGATGCACATGTATTGACACGAACACTGTTAACTTCCAATCAATTCACACTGGAGCTTGAATAAGATACTGTCAGTCATTAATTGTTTACTCACTCCTTTTCTTCATTCATTCTATATACAAACAATCATTTCAAGTGGCACGATGTAATTTTCCTCTTCTGTTCCTTGGACAGGAAAGATGTTGTACACTGTTAGCAAAAAAGCTGGTTATTATCATTTTTTTTTTCAAATGTCGTTTAGTTTCCATTCAATTGTTCTGATACTTGAGTAGTGGTGACAGTTGGTAAATCACTGCTCTGGCTTTTGACATCTTGTTTCGACATCTCTGTCGAGTCTTCCATTTTCTGTAAAAATGATTCCTAGGTGCTTGTCGTACAGAAAGGTTGTGAGTTATTTTTGTCCCGTCTGAGTAGAGTGGATGTTGATAAGTAAGTGAGAAAAAAGGTGTGAGAAATAGATTTCACGGGTGATAGTTTAATGAACAAAATACAAGTATGTCTATGGAATGAGTAAGTTTCTCTATTCCAGCCTATCTATACGACTATAATTTAGTAAAAGACAACCTTGCCCTCTTCATGCAAATAAATATAAGTTTAACTACAAACACACACAGCTATGTGACAACAAGACACACAAACGTGAAAAACTACGGTTAATTGGGTATGGGTCTGACCAACACACAAAATTAAGTTTCTTTTGTTGTTTATTATCATTTAAACTTGACAACATCAAATATGTAAAGAAAGATCAAATAAAATCAGATTTACATACATATGAAATAGCAAAATAAAGGTGCCCTCCCCCTATGGAGAAAAAAAAAACACCCCAAAAAGTTAATAACCCAAAGGTTAGCACTATGTAACAGAGTAGACAGTAAAGTAAACAGGTTCCTCCTATAGGCTACCAGTAAAGTTAACAAATTTAAGCAAATCCAGTTTTGGTAAAGTCCCTGTAACAAAGAAAAATAGTCACTCTCTCTTTCATACAGTGACCACTCTATCACTCTTACCTACTCTTGGTGATATCCCTTGGAATTACAATGTTTCCTGACTATATAAAATGTCAGGTGTATTTCCCAAATTGGTCCCAGTCCATCCTCTGTCAAATAAAGACTAGTGAGGTGAACGCCGAATCTGGTGTGGGTTTTTCCTGGATGAACAATATGCCACCACCAATAGTTGATGTAGAAACGTGATCTTGGGGTTCACAGTTAAAAGAGGAAAATACTTCCAGTTTTGGGAAACATCTGGTTGCTAAAAATGTTACAACTGATAAATGATGATAATCCTATCGGATTGCTCTATGGTAGAGTGCTGATTCTGAAACAGCGTAAATTCTGGATGCTACGCATGAATACGACTGTCAGAAGTCGGGAATGAATGTTATTTTTTCCACCGCCCCAGTGGGCTGATAAAATTGAAAAAATATTGCTGGGTTTGGTAAGTCCAGTTACATTTTACACGTTAAAATGTTTCTCATGAATCGTTGGCACATACTTGCCCACCAATGAAATTGGGGACGCACAAGCCAAGAAAAGACCACATTAACCAATCAGTTAAAAAGGAAGAAAAAGACCGCTGGACGCCTTTGGTTAGATCTGCTAAGGAATATATAAGAAACATTTATGGAAAAATGCTACTATTCTATATAGCTACATATATGCACACAGACGGGGACAATACGATCTCTTATCCACTCCGTCAGTCCTGATTAAATTTAAAAGGCACACGGTGTCTTTAGCCTACCCTATCGCCCGTCGCTAGCACTGAGTTTTTAGGTAGGATGAGCTATGCGACTCTCTCCCCCCCCCTCTTGCTCGCGCTTAACGATCAGCGTACAATTGTCAATTATCACAAACTATCGCCGGTCGTTAAGTAGCTATTAATTTGGTCGGCGTCCGATAGTTTAGTCGTATGATATTAAATAATAGGCACTTATATTAAATACGCACAATGAAATAAAACGTGAATTCTTTTCTGTCACTATCAGCCGCGCCTAGCATTTAAACCAGTCAGCTAACCGTCTCTTCTTGTGTGAGAAAGCGTGTGGTGAAATTTAACATTATAACTGAACATCTGGTATGAAATAGCTACGCGTTATTTTATTTCACTAGTTTTATCGCTAGAAAATCTAACTGATTTATAATGGTAAAAGCTTAACACTTTTAAACACGTAAGCACTAATTTCTATTACCAGAAAATCAGAATGAAAATCCCCACGAATGCTATTAACACATTTTCCGCAATGGTTGTAAAACTACGTGCTTAAACTATCCAAATATTCTGAGTGACAACTGATAGCAGGTTTAAGAAAACACAGTTTATATATCATTATGTTTCTCTGATCTATAGATGATGTTACTTTTCGCACTATTGTGTGAATAACGGAGAATCAGAAACATGAGTTCCCCAGATAAAGGATCTCCCCTCGTGGACTTCAAAGACTCTGTGTTTTTCAGGTGCAGTATGTCAGGAATCGTATGATTGACAGATAAGCTCGCGTGAGAAAACTAGGTAAACAAACCTGATTCGCTACCTGTTATGACTGACAGGTCATGCAGTTCGTAAACATTGCGTTAGCTCGTGTTCACAGAAAAAGAGGTGGGGCGAAAAGTACGCTTATGTAAGTAAAACACAGGTAGAAAAAATGCGTGGTTTTGCTAGCAAATCCTAGAACGCTACGAGGTTACAAGCCTGACCGATTACTGTAGGCTCTCTTTCCATTATACGTCACAGTGCTGTGGAATCTATTTAAGCTTGATGCAGTTGACATGTATGTTAAGAGGGCCTGGTCATCTGCTGGTCTTCATAGTTCTGTCTGTGCTGTGCTGATACAGTGGGGTGAATGACCAAAGTTGGTGTTTTAATTTTTGTTTTAAAATATTGATTTCTAAATGACCTATATCAAGCGTGACATTATCTGGCTTAATTCAGATAGACAATCTGAAGTGTAGAAACTTGAATGGTTAGAGTCTGTGAATGTATAAAAAAAATTTATGACATCTTTCACGGAAGAAAAGCAGACAGACAAATTAAGGCACACATACAGAACGACAAAGACAGTTCGCGAATATTGATAGACCAACACGAAAGAAAAATGAAACACTTTGTGACGTGTGAATGCTAGCGTGCTCACACACACAAAAAAACCCAATATTTCGTTGGTGCAGCATGGCTGCTGGACGACAAATGATTTATGTGTCTTTCGCCAGTCTTTATTGCGTCCAGAAGGAATACACGATTAGAAAAAAAGGCAACTTTATTAGATTCTTGGCATCTCTTCTGTCTTCTGGCTTCGCCTTCTTTGTAATTTGATTTGTCTCGACGACGTGCACCCTTAGGCAGTCCGTCCGTTGGCGAAGTTCAGCCTTGCTTGTTTATCTCTCTCTGTGAGTAATATGTGGTAGAATAACTTCCTGGTCTACCTACAATTTCGAGCATTTTCCTCTATGCTCCTGGATTTTTGAATTTTGTTACTTTAACCTCAGAAATTATAACATTTTTGTTTTGGATCTTTAGATGTTTCTATTATGTATGGATCAGCGATAACAATACATGTTTTATTGATTTAGTTTACTTTCAATAGATCTTAGACTTTATACTTAATAGTTGTCCCGTGTAGTTCCAGGGGGTATTTGAGGAAACAAAGAAAGAACAGACTGCCTCCTCATGCATGTCGTAAGAAGCAACTAATATGCGGTTGTGCATGGGACGTGCAATCTCATCGTATAAAACACACTGCTGCATACACCACCACTACAAGAGGTTACGAATGGCTTCGTGCAGGCTTCCTGCAAGGGGTCTAGTTAAAGTGATGGCACCATGCTTCACAAAGAGGGGAAAGTAAAATGTATGAATGAATGAATAAGATTTTGGACTTCTATATGTTACATAGTCTATTTATTGCTGTAATTATCTTTCCCGTTGTTACATTGCTTTATGATTGCTAATAAGTTAACAATGAGCTTCTCCAGTCGTCTATCAGCTTGAACATCTGTAGAGGACCCAAAGATGCAGCAACAGAGAATGCAGTCAGCGACCCATATCTTGACTGCTTGCATCAGGGTCAGCGAACCAGAGCTGACCAAGACCCTACTCCACCTCCACGTGGTGGTCCTGGAAACAGGCTGCATCACTGCAGTCTGGCTGAGAGAGTAGGGATCGAAGAGGGAAGGCAAACCTGGTCCCAAAAATTGACTTGCTGAAGTCGGATGTGTCGGCCGAAAGGCGCAGATATCGCAGCTACGGTGTAAACAGACACAACGCAACCAACGTCCTTGTCAGGACGAACGAGGAAGAAGAAGAACATCTGTAGCTGTTTCTGGTGTGGCTACTTTTAGTATTAATTTCGACGGTTTGAATTTATTAAACTTCACACATAAAAGAACATATGTGTTTTATAACAGCGAAGTAACAGAACACATCAGATAAGTTATCAGTATTTTTCGACATCTTGATCATATTTTTTGCTTTTTCTCTGTTTATAGAACATGCAGATATCACTGCAGTCAGCTCTCTCGCAGAAATCCTGCATACAATCATCAATATGCCAGCTCTCTCGCAGAGATCCTGCATACAATCATCAATATGCCAGCTCTCTAACAGAGATCCTGCATACAATCATCAATATGCCAGCTCTCTCACAGAGATCCTGCATACAATCATCAATATGCTAGCTCTCTCGCAGAGATCCTGCATACAATCATCAATATGCCAGCTCTCTCGCAGAGATCCTGCATATAATCATCAATATGCCAGATCTCTCGCAGAAATCCTGCATACAATCATCAATATGCTAGCTCTCTCGCAGAGATCCTGCATACAATCATCAATATGCCAGCTCTCTTGCAGAGATCCTGCATACAATCATCAATATCCAGCTCTCTTGCAGAGATCCTGCATACAGTCATCAATATGCCAGCTCTCTCACAGAGATCCTGCATACAATCATCAATATGCCAGCTCTCTCGCAGAGATGCTGCATACAATCATCAATATGCTAGCTCTCTCGCAGAGATCCTGCATACAGTCATCAATATGCCAGCTCTCTCGCAGAGATCCTGCATACAATCATTAATATACCAGCTCTCTTGCAGATATTCTGCATTCAATCATCAATATGCTAGCTCTCTCGCACAGATCCTGCATACAATCATCAATATGCCAGCTCTCTCGCAGAGATCCTACATACAATCATCAATATGCCAGCTGTCTCACAAAGATCCTGCATACAATCATCAATATGCCAGCTCTCTCGCACAGATCCTGCATACAATCATCAATATGCCAGCTCTCTCGCAGAGATCCTGCATACAATAATCAATATGCCAGCTCTCTCACAGAGATGCATACAATCGTCAATATGCCAGCTCTCTCGCAGAGATCCTGCATACACTCATCAATATGCCAGCTCTTTCACAGAGATCCTGCATACAATCATCAATATGCCATCTCTCTCACAGAGATCCTGCATACAATCATCAATATGCCAGCTTTCTCGCAGAGATCCTGCATACAATCATCAATATGCCAGCTCTCTCGCAGAGATCCTGCATACAATCATCAATATGCCAGCTCTCTCGCAGAGATTCTGCATACAATCATCAATATGCCAGCTCTCTCACACAGATCCTGCATACAATCATCAATATGCCAGCTCTCTCGCAGAGATCCTGCATACAATCATCAATATGCCAGCTCTCTCACAGAGATGCATACAATCATCAATATGCCAGCTCTCTCGCAGAGATCCTGCATACAATCATCAATATGCCAGCTCTCTCACAGAGATCCTGCATACAATCATCAATATGCCAGCTCTCTCACAGAGATCCTGCATACAATCATCAATATGCCAGCTCTCTCGCACAGATCCTGCATACAATCATCAATATGCCAGCTCTTTCGCAGAGATCCTGCATACAATCATCAATATGCCAGCTCTCTCACAGAGATGCATACAATCATCAATATGCTAGCTCTCTCGCAGAGATCCTGCATACAATCATCAATATGCCAGCTCTATCGCAGAGATCCTGCATACAATCATCAATATGCTAGCTCTCTCACAGAGATCCTGCATACAATCATCAATATGCTAGCTCTCTCACAGAGATCCTGCATACAATCATCAATATGCCCGTACAGCGTATTTCTTTAGAAATTTTTTTTACCTGATGAGGTTGCCAGCCTCACGCCCAAAGTGTGAACTCACCATCACTTTCCTTTGTTCTATTTACAGAGCATGAAACCAGCCTTGTAGCTTGTAGCTTGTAGCTTGTAGGAAGCATATACCAAACATTTCAGGCTTATGTAGTGGTAGTTTCTATGGCAATATTTTTTACAAGATGAGGTTCCCAACCCTCTTGCACAACCTTATTTTAGTCGCCTGTTTTTTGTTTTTGTTTTTTTAACGAGTCTTTACGGGTGCAAACATAAAATCCGCCCAATAGTGATTAACTGAAATCTAGATTTATATTCATATATAAAACAGGTTTAATAATGAGTTTTTTGATTTAACAGAGTAGAATGAATAAAACTGTTTTTTTTTTTTGGGAAAATAAAGAAAACCGACAAGTTCACTTTTATCATCATAGTGGTGGTTAAAAAGTTCATGTACTGAGCTTGTACTGAGTACTTAGCTCGAAATGGGGTGACCAAGGTTATCGCTGATTACTGGGAACGTCACTGCTGGTCCCCAGAGGTGTTTTGACTGTTCCTTCTATTCAGGAGTCGAATGTTTTGTCAGTAGCACGTGCCTTGCAGCAAGGCCGTGGTAACTACTCAGGCTGCTTCGTCGTATGTCCTCACGACCCATCTGCTGTCTGTGTCTGGCGTCGACTGCTGGCAACGTACCAAAAACTGAGAGGAAACAAATGCCTCTTTTAAGTATCGTGTCTGGGAGCCGCACTGGTGTAATGGTTACCACGTTGCGCTGGCGATCAGGTGTTCAAGGTTTAAGCCCGGGCGTGGGCATTTGAAGGTGTGTCATCGACCGGGATTTTGACTGAATAACTTGAACGGCTCCTGAGATAAACCCTCTGTGGATGGGAGGGAGCGAAGCTCCTGACCGGGTTGGAAGGAAAGTCCACAGGTTCCCCAGCCTCGCAATGACATGTCATTGGGCCGACGGGCTGAAAGCCCAAGTGCCGCTGGTTAAGAAAAAAAAAAAAGTATCGTGTCTCCTAACATAAACATCAGGCGACCTCCGTTTCCCTGCACCATTTCATCTTCCTCAGAATTTTGCCCGATATCCCTGAGCATGAAATCTTACCCCATTGAGTCAGATGAAAGTACTTTAGGAGAGCGGAAGACGGCTCATCTATTCTATACATATATAAATATACGTATAAACTTAATTAAAAAGGTGGGCATAATAAATATTTACACAATGATGTTATCAGTATCCACTTCCTGCTCCCTGTGGAGCCTGAGGCTACCTCTGCTCTTGGTTCCTTGTAAGGAAACCTGCACCCTGCAGTCACTAGCTCTTACAGTGGTGGTTTATGCAGCACTTTTTTATATGATGAGGCTACCAGTCTCGTAATCAACTGTACATCCACAAGCAGTTTATACTTGTAAAAAGCAAATATAACATGAAAAACATACATGTTACAACTTAACCCAGATTTGGGAAAATTAATATACAGACTTTATGTACATAAATCCATAATCCCGACATGGGCAACTGTTTAATATGCCGTCGTCCTTCCGGTGAGTTAGTTTTATAACTTGGTACACCTGAGTAAGATTCGTAAAACTTGTGGCGTCAAGTATTAACACTAGAGTTTACTCCACCTTTGATTTTAAAATGTGCTCCTAGTTTCGTCTGTCCTCTAATGGAATCCTAAATATGACTTGTTATTCTGTCTATGATTTCTCCTTGACGAAAATGGAATACAGTGTAGAAATCTTAAAATGGTTTACGTTTTAAGCGGAATTCTCAGCCCCTACACACATTGCTCCGGGAGGTTCTATTGGGGGAGATCCAGTCATAATATTGTACAAATGTTGCACCGTAAGGTTCTTGTTGGGCGAAACCCAATTTAGTTCAGTTCGTTTATAGTTCTCACCAACCCCCACGGTAAGAAGTCTGATTTTCTTTAGTAAGTATCACCCTTATTCTCATCTGAACATTATCACTTGACCATATACGGTGTTGTCCCTCTACGAGTCGTGTTTACTAAAATAACGCGACCTGCCTGCCCTTGATTATTACTACTGATAATCTCTTCCAAGGTTGTACTTTCGTCTAATCTTTATTTATTCCATCAAAGTCTTGTCGGAAGTCGATGATATCATTTATCTACCTAAATTTTTATCAAGATTGTTATTCTCCGACGGACATCCCTGTTTAGAAAAACAACTTGGCCCGGAAATACTTAGCGTAATATTTCTCATTGTCCAAACCATTCCGGCTTGTCATGTCTAGACAAGTTTTAAGGATAGTCGGTGTATTTGTGCAAGTCATACGTGCAAAATTAACACGTTATCTTAATGTGTCATCTGTTATTAATCTGTTGTCACATTATCAGACTCATTCCATGGGTGTTTGTCGCCATTTGCAGTCATGCGCAAAACAGACACATGCTTATCTATCAATAGTTAATCTAGCTATCCGACTGACCGGAAATAGTCACATACTCTGACAGGCGAAAGCCCGCTTAATACGTCCACTCCCAGTATCTAAAATAAACAAACGTCACAGCGAATACGCAAGGTCAATGTGTCATTATCCACCCGCCTTCGCATGCGCACCTATTAAGATAACCAGGTCGGGAATGTTGAATTTGTCAACTGGAGAAGAAGATAACATCACAAGATGAAGTCGCAGAGTAATATAATAACCAGATGAAATAAAAAAATGAGATTGCACAGTACAAGGGAAGCAAAGTTTGTCAAAGAAAAATGTAACGATTGAAATATGACTCGTCACACAAGTGCGAAATTATTACTCAAAAATCAACTTTTTAAAAGTATGTCTAAGTGTATGACAGCCAAAAAGTTATTAAAACTCCACATGTTCAAATACACAATACATTCCTACATTAATGCACAAAAGTCTAAACTAAAGCATTTTAATCAAAATGTAATGCTTATAAAGTAAAAAAAAAAATCACAAGTCAACTTTAACTAAAGATCACATGAAACTAAAAGTGAAAGTTTCTTTATTTGGCGTTTCATATGAAACTAAAAGCTAAAGTTTATTTATCACGCCACAGTCCCAGCGACTGTATCACGGTAAATTTTGCTAGCATCGTCGAAGTGGGCAAAAAATCATGGCGACAACACGTATTTCCCGTCGCTGTAGCCATGAACGTGCAACAACTCTTCAGTGTGAGTTGTAGCATCTCATTTCGAAATCCAACAGCACTGTTACTGAAAGGTAGCGTAAAAGGACACAGTGCAATATGTTTCAGCACTACATATGCTCCTCATAAGCTTCGCCGTGTGGTTAACATACGACACAGAAATAGCTGAGCCAAAGTGTATTTATCGCTTGTCACGATAAAAAACTCAGACCCCTCCACTACGGTGTCAGCACCATTGGTTCCTTTTAGAGCAAGACAACTAAATCAGGCTGAGTGCAGGACATTAAAAATGAATTATTCAAGGGCTTATTGACACGCATGCATAGATTTACTGAATAAGAATACTACTCTACTTCTGTCATGTAGTAAAAGGAGACTAATATACGGTTGTGCATGGGGCTGGCAACCTCATCACGTATAACTAATTGCTACAGAAATCACTGATGCAAGAGCACATGCACATTTTGGTGCAGGTTTCCTTCCATGAGGTCAGCTGCATTAGAGGCTCCATGCTTTTGTGGAGAGAAATAATATTAGCTCGTTTAAGCCCCCAACTGAATTAACAATAAAATTCCTCTCCTTATTATTATTATTATTGCTACTCGTATTGGCTCTTTAGATGTAGATATAACTATATATATATTACAATACGTATTCATACGTGTGCACTTCTTTTTGTAATAATTAATTCATCTATTAATTTGGAAAAAATCAATATATTCAAATTTAATTATCAATTATTTTAACCTTTGTAAATAAATAAGAACAGGTGATTAATAAAAAGTAAGTCTCATCATGGAATATATCGGCTTTCGTAAGCTTAATTTTAGAAAAGAAAGCGTAGCAGCTTTGTGCATCGGGGGAAAAGACTTAAGACAGCATCAAGAAGACCTATCCATGAAGACAACACCACTGAAGCCCACCCTATACCCTGTACCATGGGAGCAGGCCAGCAGTGCCCTCCAAATTAATACAACAGTCAGTGGTCTCACAAGTGGATGTGAGTATAATGATCTGCAAAAACGAACTGCTGCATTGAGTATGATCCAAGAAAGCTATCCCGATCAATCATGGATACATGCCTATACAGATGGATCAGCAACTAATGCTGTTAGGAATGGAGGTGCCGGTATCTTTATCTCATATCCTGACAACCACTATGAGACTAGGCACATTCCCACTGGTAAATTCTGTTCCAACTATACAGCTGAGGTTCAAGCTCTAGAGCAAGCTGCAAATATGATTTATAACACCAACTCTGACTGCCACCAGGTAGTCATCCTCACAGATGCACTGTCTGTCCTGCAAGCTCTCAAGGGTGGTAAACTCCCGCATCTGAGAAATGAACTAAACAAGGTAGCTGCCAAAAAGAGAACCATACTTCAGTGGGTACCATCTCATTGTGGTGTACCCGGAAATGAAAAGGCAGATAAACTTGCAAAAAAGGGAGGAGAATGTGAACAAGAAGATAATGAAGTCACATACTTTGAGAAAAAGAGAGCTATCCAGACTATCAGAAGAGAACAGAACCAACCCAAAGACGACTATCACACTCTCGACCGGCAGGGACAGACAACTATTTTTCGACTCAGGACAGGGCATAACAAACTGAATAAACACATGCACAAGCTACGATTGTCTGCTTCACCACTGTGCACATGTGGATTAAACGAACAAACTGCTGAGCATGTTCTACAGGACTGTCCTCTGTATGACCAGTTAAGAAAGATATACTGGCCCAATGACTCAACACTAAACTCAAAGCTATATGGAGTTAAAGAGGAACTTCAAACAACAGTCGAATTCATCATGAGAACTCGTCTGACGGTGTAATCATCAAAGATGCGATCGCAAGAAGAAGAAGAAGAAAAGAAAGTTCTTTGTTTAGCCGGCTATAAATGGGACTTGCCAAAATGCTAAAGTGTCGATGCTTGCTGGTGCCGTAGATTCGTCTCTGTGCTCAGGAACGTTTCCTGATCAGTCAGGAAGTAACCGCTCCTGGTCAAGGCAAGTTCATCACAACTCGTGGAATATAGGTTTCAAGCGTCAATTACAAGCTTTGAGCCATAGAATGGTAGTACAGCAAATGGTCTCTGTGGTGGTTCATAAATGTATCCTTTTCACATGCTGAGGTTGCCAGCCTAGTATGAATCTTTAACACCCCTAGCAAGTATAAACATGTCAAATTCAAAGTATAAGAAATACGTTATAACTCATCTCAATAATTTAGAAATCTTAGACCTCTTGCTCAGGTAAAAAAAAGTCTTGGAACGTGATATATATGCCTAGAACACACGTCGGGGTATTTAGTTCTATTAGCAATCCCTCTGCGACTTTGCGAGTAAGCTCTGTATAAGCCCGGTTTCTGTATGAATGACTTAGTGTTTCCTCGCTGTAGTGCTCAGAAGTGTTCCACTAAGTCCTGCCCTAGTTAAAGTCAGAATCTTTACTTCTATTGTTTCCTGCCTTCAGTCCGAGCTGTCTACATGACGATTTCCGGAATGCAGGATGTATGTCTAAAAAGTCCTACATTATATCTCAGACTTCACCCACGCACACTTGTTGTCTACTACTAGGCAACTCCAAATCTGAGTGATTGTATATGACAACTTGAATTACCAAACCAATGGCATTCAAAGTACATGTTATGATAGCGTAGTGCTTATGGAATTTCCTGCGTGATTCATACGTCTGAGAATTTAAAGAGCCACTTTCCGTTTATGGAGTTGTGATTTCCGTAAAGTGTTGTCAAAGTTTACTTATATCAGACTTGCCGCTCACTCTTCAAAAAGTCTTCCAAGATTGCGTTTATCTATAATCACCGATCCCATGTAATTAGGAAGTCTGATTATTTTGTTTATCAGACTCTGCCGATCTCTTGTATCATATGACTTGTCGCAATCCGACAGCCTGTCTTGACAAATCGTGGTCCATACAATTAAACCCGTATTGCAAGTCCATTATACTGTCGGATTGTAAGTGATTACGCAGTCTTGAACAAACACTTCATTGTCGTATTTACATGGAGTTAATGTGGTTTGGCAATTTAATTAATCTCTCAGGGATGGGCGATAGTCTGGCCCTGCCATGAATCGAAGCGTGAAACGTGAACAACGATAGTAGGAAAAAGGGTATCAAGTCTGAGTAGAGGATAGGCACGAAATTAAGTGCGTTAAATATGCCGACATAATAGAAAATAAAGACAATGAGAGGAAATTACGACAAAGCAACCGAGCCACAATGTAAGTGGTGAAACATGTTGAGAACCAAGCATTGAACACTAAGCTTAGAGAAGTCACTTGAGCCCCGGGTGAAACTCTAGCTTTTATTTAGTTGACTGCATGCATGGGAATATCATTAAGGACCCCATGGTAGGTAAGGGTAGCTAAGAAATTGCTTTGTACAGGATGCGGCTGTCATGAAGTCGAATTCACAAAACGGCATTCTGACCTAAACGAAACACCATACTTTATGACAGTATATCCTTGACGAACCAATGGAATCGCATCTTCATGCATCGTGTTTACAAACGTACTGCCTAACAATGGCGAGCTCGGATCTGTGTAACCTTGGTTCAATTGGAGGTAAGCTACAGACATAGGAGCGAAGTACAGCATGGCAGAAATCAAGAATTCAATAAAAGGAATGTTCATGTAATAGTGTGTGCAAAGATTTCCACAGGAAGTAATGAGGGAAGGAAGAAATATCGAGTGGAATGCATCGACACATCATGTCAGTCCATAATTCTGCTGTTTAGGCTACGCAAAGAATAAAATGGACTTAGGAAAGTAAAAGACCATTATCTAGACAGAAATAATAATTCAGGGTGTAATTTAAGCCTAAGATGAAGGAGATCAGTCCAGGAATAAGGAGGTTATGTAGATCACTAGTTTTTCAGATTTGTACAGCTGGACAAATGTGTGCATGCATTTCGGAACACAAAACACACATTAGCAGAAAACCCTCTTTGTCGTCCGGTCTTAGCTTATATATAGGACGTGCCCTAAATGGTGTGGTAGGGTGGGCGAGATGATGACGATGATTATATTGTAATGTGTGATCACTCTCTTGTCACATTCGCACCGACCCGAACAACAATAAAACTCTTGATTCTAGAGGCAGGGGGCTATATTTATTTTTATAACCCATTCAGTGACAAAGCAAACATTAAACAAATAAACCAAGGAACATAACACCAAACAAAACTAAACAAAACAAAACACCCAGCATGTGCCCGATTGCTACTCTGAAAACGCAAACAAAGCAACGGCTGGTTAAAATCATAGTTAAATAATGATACTCTCATCCTTCCACGCCACCTGACACCCGCAACTATCACACACGCACGCACTCATGCGTGTCATCCAATGCGACTAGTAAGGTGTTGTGCGTGGGGCTGGCAATCTCACCATGTAACATCGGTTGCTACCGAAACCACTACTGCAAGAGCACACACTCAACTACCACACAAACACTCATGCATGTCGTCCAATGAGACTAGTATGGTGTTGTGCTTAAGGCTGGCAACCTCACCGTGTAACACAGGTTGCTACGGAAACCACTACTGCAAGAGCACACACTCAGCTATCACACACACACTCATGCATGTCGTCCAATGAGACTAGTAAGGTGTTGTGCGTGGGGCTGGCAATCTCACCATGTAACACACATTGCTACCGAAACACTACTGCCCTAGCATATGAATACTTAATATGGAGGCAAACCACACTGTTGGCCCCATGCTCCCTCAGGAGCGGAGAAGAGAAATATATACCTTGAAGTGAGCCCACGTGCTCTCACAACCATTCCTCACATAACCATAATTAAATAATCATAAAATGGACATAAAATAATATTCAACTATATGTACAACAAATACTCTCAATAACGAGAATAAACCACTGTCTCGTAACCGATCCACATCAGTATTCGTTACTGCATTCTGAAGCATGTCGTATGTGACGACTGGTGCGCCTGGCAACAAGCGTGTCGTATATGACCACTGGTGCGACATGGAATCTCATCACATGAAACACATCGTTACCGAAACAACCACTGCGATAGCATAAAAATACTTCTTGTCGGCTTGTGATAGACACCAGCCACATTGGTGTTTCCATGCTTCGCCGGGAGCAACCAGAGAAACACATGTCTCAACAAAGGAGTGGCCTCGCGCTCTCCAGAAATCTAAATACATATTCTCACCTCACAGTAACCCATTAAATATACAGTAGAATTATGATAAGTAGGCTATCGTGAAATACACTCAATTACTTTAACATTAAAGAAATAAAATAATTACTCTTGACTTTAACAAAACTGGCATTAACACGAAAACTATCTCTTTCCTTTACTGGGGAAAATTATCTTAATCTGCTTCCCACCCACGTGTCAATTCACACAATATAAAACTGGCGTCTTCTTTATACAATCACACATGGTGACGCGCCGCCTTTCATGACCACGTGGTTGCCATCCTGATAACAGTCAATATCATCTAAATTAAAGTAAAAAATCGCTTCTCTGTCCAGTTTCATGTATAAAACACTCTCCTACTAAATTTGCCCGATCTGATGGATGAAATACTTGATACTAAATTCTCACATCTGGATTTAGGCTTTGCGTGCCTAATAAAACCTATCAAACATTATTTTCACTCATCTATCATTTCTTCAAGACTAAATCATAATGTCCTAAAAAGACATTTCCTTTGGAAACACATCTATCTATATCACTAAACATTAAAACAGACTCGTGCTGAATACAATATCAGAATTATATAAAACTAATTCTAATTTAAATTAACTCACGTGTCATGTCTTTGTGTTCTTCTGTGTGGGTACACAGGGCGCCTCGTTTCGTTCCCTCTTGTCTGGACTGATACTTAAAAAAGGGCCGCTGGTAGTTCGCTATCTCTTTTTATAGGCACTAGGCTAATCACTCACTTTACTGCGCGCTAGGCGTATTAATCTTGGCTACTTAAATATCACACGCGATTATCGCTTTAGGAATAGCGAAAACACAGATAAAACCTACAGCTATTTAATATAACACACGAATATCAAATATGACTCACAACTATACACCACAACTATATGTAGGCTTTATTATGGCCTCATTACATATCTTCTACTTCAGACTTTTCACAACCCCAGAATGCTTCGCGCACATCGAAAATAATCTGCCTAGAAACAGGTAGGGGGCGGGCGTCTCCTTTTCGGCCCCATCACATATCTCCCTCCTGATTTTGTTGTCGTCCCGACAACATCACTACCTCAGGCACTTCTGTCGAAATCTCTTAGATCGTTGGTGCTGCGTTTGATTATTTCTCAGCGGCGATGTTTTGGGCTCAGATTCTGTATTCGGTACAACTCGGCTGGGGACCCTCTTGGTCGTTATGTCCCCAGTTGTACGTTGTCGGGCTGGCAGTTGCTGTGGTCTAGAAGACTCGCACACCTGTGCCGCATCGCTGCCTGCCCGTGACGTCTGCCTGTCAGTGCTTGTAGCTGTCGAATCTGTAGGGGGATTGCTCCTGACGTGCTTGACACTCGTTTTGCGTGGACGGTGGCCAACATTCCCCACTATCTGCTTTTGATGTGTCTCCTCCTCTGAACCTTGACTTGCACTCCCTCCTCTCTGCTTAAGACGAGTTTCCTCCCCTAACCGACTACCAATCTTCTCGGCGCCCTTAGGGTGACAGTTGTCACGGTCATCTCTTGGCTTGCACCCGGAAGGAAACCTGGTTGTGGTAGCACGTCTCGGGAAAGAGCTCTTTGAGGGACAGGCGGCTATCAAATGTTCAGTTGACTTGCATCGAAAACATCTCTTCGGAAGCGGGCCTTGAGGGCACTTGGCTGCCATGTGGTCTGACAGGTCTCCACAATTGTAGCATCTTATCTTTCTGGGCTTCCTCTGTGCCATGGGTCGCTTCCTGCTGCCCTTACACTCTTGACCGCCAATGCCGCATACATAAGTTGCTTCCATGCCCTGGACCGATGGTTTGCTATCAAACTCTACTCGTTCATTCCAAGCCAGACTCCGGAATCCCTTTCTGTAGATCTTGGTCTGATGTACGAATACATCAATACCACCATCATCTGGCGTGATGAATCCCCATCCCCTGTGGACACTATACCACTTGCACATCCCTTTTCGCCTTGCCGGTGCAACTGCATTTGTTGGTGCTGTCAGCTCACAGCTTTCCTCGACAACAGGCTGACTCTCACACACAAGAAGGTCTAGTTGAGGTTCCTGCGGACACATCTCCTCGGCTTGCGTTGGCTGTTCCCGCGGACACACCTCCTCGTCTTGCGTTGGCTGTTCCCGCGCCTGGCATGGTGCTCTCTTTCTATGCACCTCCTCTTGTGCTGGCGAACTGGCCTCTGACATTTGTGCTATCTGGGACTTTAGGAAGGATAATTCTGCTCTGAGTGCCTCCTCCTCCTTCTTAACTTCTGCACTTGGTATCTGGACCAGTGTCTCAGGCTTTTTACTTTCACCATAAACAGCATATTCCCAAGGGAAATTCCTGTTCACCTCACTGACTTGTGGTTGCTCGCTGTAGGCTTTTTTGACAATTTCCAGTAACTTCTCAGGGCTGGCCTTGGCTCCACCATGTATCCGTAATTCTCTAGATACCCATTGTGTCACGATGTTCCAGATCATGTCTAACTTGTCTTTTGCACAAAAAGGCGCCACCTTCCACGCGGCTTCCACATCTCCCACAAACTCTTGCCAAGTGGGGCTCCCCTCTCCACTAAATAACCTTATCTCTGGCTCCTTCACGTACAATATCTTCATATGCGCATTAGCCATCTTGCTGCAGGAATGCACTGCTGGGTGTTTACTATATTTGTTCGTTTGCTGTTTGCTCGTTGTCACTGTCTGCCTTATCCTGCCGACGATGCCAATTGTGATAGGGTGGGCGAGATGATGACGATGTTTATATTGTAATGTGTGATCACTCTCTTGTCACATTCGCACCGACCCGAACAACAGTAAAACTCTTGATTCTAGAGGCAGGGGCTATATTTATTTTTATAACCCATTCAGTGACAAAGCAAACATTAAACAAATAAACCAAGGAACATAACACCAAACAAAACTAAACAAAACAAAACACCCAGCATGTGCCCGATTGCTACTCTGAAAACGCAAACAAAGCAACGGCTGGTTAAAATCATAGTTAAATAATGATACTCTCATCCTTCCACGCCACCTGACACCCGCAACTATCACACACGCACGCACTCATGCGTGTCATCCAATGCGACTAGTAAGGTGTTGTGCGTGGGGCTGGCAATCTCACCATGTAACATCGGTTGCTACCGAAACCACTACTGCAAGAGCACACACTCAACTACCACACACACACTCATGCATGTCGTCCAATGAGACTAGTATGGTGTTGTGCTTAAGGCTGGCAACCTCACCGTGTAACACAGGTTGCTACGGAAACCACTACTGCAAGAGCACACACTCAGCTATCACACACACACACACTCATGCATGTCGTCCAATGAGACTAGTAAGGTGTTGTGCGTGGGGCTGGCAATCTCACCATGTAACACACATTGCTACCGAAACACTACTGCCCTAGCATATGAATACTTAATATGGAGGCAAACCACACTGTTGGCCCCATGCTCCCTCAGGAGCGGAGAAGAGAAATATATACCTTGAAGTGAGCCCACGTGCTCTCACAACCATTCCTCACATAACCATAATTAAATAATCATAAAATGGACATAAAATAATATTCAACTATATGTACAACAAATACTCTCAATAACGAGAATAAACCACTGTCTCGTAACCGATCCACATCAGTATTCGTTACTGCATTCTGAAGCATGTCGTATGTGACGACTGGTGCGCCTGGCAACAAGCGTGTCGTATATGACCACTGGTGCGACATGGAATCTCATCACATGAAACACATCGTTACCGAAACAACCACTGCGATAGCATAAAAATGCTTCTTGTCGGCTTGTGATAGACACCAGCCACATTGGTGTTTCCATGCTTCGCCGGGAGCAACCAGAGAAACACATGTCTCAACAAAGGAGTGGCCTCGCGCTCTCCAGAAATCTAAATACATATTCTCACCTCACAGTAACCCATTAAATATACAGTAGAATTATGATAAGTAGGCTATCGTGAAATACACTCAATTACTTTAACATTAAAGAAATAAAATAATTACTCTTGACTTTAACAAAACTGGCATTAACACGAAAACTATCTCTTTCCTTTACTGGGGAAAATTATCTTAATCTGCTTCCCACCCACGTGTCAATTCACACAATATAAAACTGGCGTCTTCTTTATACAATCACACATGGTGACGCGCCGCCTTTCATGACCACGTTGTTGCCATCCTGATAACAGTCAATATCATCTAAATTAAAGTAAAAAATCGCTTCTCTGTCCAGTTTCATGTATAAAACACTCTCCTACTAAATTTGCCCGATTTGATGGATGAAATACTTGATACTAAATTCTCACATCTGGATTTAGGCTTTGCGTGCCTAATAAAACCTATCAAACATTATTTTCACTCATCTATCATTTCTTCAAGACTAAATCATAATGTCCTAAAAAGACATTTCCTTTGGAAACACATCTATCTATATCACTAAACATTAAAACAGACTCGTGCTGAATACAATATCAGAATTATATAAAACTAATTCTAATTTAAATTAACTCACTTGTCATGTCTTTGTGTTCTTCTGTGTGGGTACACAGGGCGCCTCGTTTCGTTCCCTCTTGTCTGGACTGACACTTAAAAAAGGGCCGCTGGTAGTTCGCTATCTCTTTTTATAGGCACTAGGCTAATCACTCACTTTACTGCGCGCTAGGCGTATTAATCTTGGCTACTTAAATATCACACGCGATTATCGCTTTAGGAATAGCGAAAACACAGATAAAACCTACAGCTATTTAATATAACACACGAATATCAAATATGACTCACAACTATACACCACAACTATATGTAGGCTTTATTATGGCCTCATTACATATCTTCTACTTCAGACTTTTCACAACCCCAGAATGCTTCGCGCACATCGAAAATAATCTGCATAGAAACAGGTAGGGGGCGGGCGTCTCCTTTTCGGCCCCATCACAATGGAAATAGGCCTTAATAAAAATTCAAAATACAGCAAGCGCGCGAGTTCTGTCAGAGAGACTTCTTTGCGTTTTGCCTCTGAGACCAGACTGCATGACCATTAGCAGCTCGACTGTATGTACTTGGGGGTAAGAAAATATATATATATATATATATATATATATATATATATATATATATATATATATATATATATATATATATATATAATTCTAGTTAATTAAATCACTTGTGCGTTAAGAAGTGTATAGATGTGTTTCAAGCAATTGTGTAATTTCCGGAGGCCTTACAATCTTCTTCTTCTTCTTCTTTGATCCTTAGCCGCCGACCGTCAAAGCAGTCAGTAGCCATCACGCCTAGTGGCGTCTTGTAAGGCAACAACAAATTGATTCCACTTTGCTCGGTCGGTGGCCATCCTTCGTACAGTGCCCCAAATCTGGGTCATTCTTTGCATCTCAGCCTCCACAGTCCTCCGCCAGGTTGTTTTTGGTCGGCCTCTCTTTCGTTTTCCTTCAGGGGTCCAAAGCATAGCTGTTCTTGTGATGGCATCGGGGTCTCTTCTGAGGACATGACCAATCCAGTTCCAGCGTCTGCAAGCTATGATGGTGTGCATGTCCTCTTGCTTGCTACGAGTAAGCAGATCTTGGTTAGTGATGGTATTCGGCCAAACGATTCGGTGAATTTTTCTTAGGCATGTTGTGTGAAAAGAGGACAATTTCGACATTTCCTTCTCTGTAACTCTCCAGCATTCCGCACCATAGAGAAGCACAGAAAGCACACAGCTCTGATATAATCTTAATTTTGTGCTTGTGCTGTATTGGGAGGACTTCCAGATGTTGTTTAGGCTAAAGAAGGCTGTTTTACAAGCTGTGTATATTTAAATAAATTAAGAATGGAAGCAGAAAGGGTGTCCATGGTTTTAGAAAAGCTTTTAAAGAAGTATTTCTTGATGGAATGGGACACACACCAGAAACTAAGGAAAGGATGAAAGGATCTGTATTACTGTATTGGTTAAGCTATTACTTAGTATTTTATACAAAACCTAATAATTGTATGGAGGCGGATCATGGACAAATGGCTCTAACTAAGGATTTGGAGGAAAATTGTATGCACAGTGAACTGGATTTGGTTGTTACTGATATATTATGCCCTGTGCGTCTGCTAGCCCATTATCTGAAACTGTCTCTCATCCTGTCATGAAATATTCTAATCCACATATATAAATTATTAGGTAAATATAAAGCCAAACAAATAAAATTAATAAAGAGAAGAGCAATGGGAAAATGACAGTGCTGTCACAAAGAATGTACTCGAAATCCCCCTTGTTTTCTGCTTCGTCTGCAAATTGTAACGCTTTCACGTTGATATAAAAGCTTACTGTATTATTACCCGCCCTCTTCAATGAAACGTGTGCTGCATTTCTAAGAAAAACATTGAGAGACTGCGTAATGACCTAAATTAATCCTAACATTAATTATATTACGTTACCAAAACGAACGAACAGATGGACAAAAGGATGGCGAGAGGGGAGGGCTGAAAATCAGGAACGCATGCAACACGCGACGCGCGATATACAAATGCTGGCATCACGCGTGTAAGTCTACAAGCACTAACTTTTTCAGACGGACAGTGATAAAATACACTACCCTTTCCCAGAGTTAGGTTTATAAATCATAACAGACTCTTATTAGAAAAAGATAACAATAGATGGGTTTACGTTTGAACACATAACAGTACCCAGACAGCACATCTTCCAAACAGGAGGTAGAAGAAATTGCATATTTTGAACGCAGCCACGTAGCTCCTTTAAATTAGTATTTTTGGGTTCCTTAGGGCTTGCTGACAAATAATATGTAAAACGTTACGCAAATAGTCCAGGAATTAATAAATTATACCCAAAATAAAATATTGGGGGTGCCTGACAGCATAAAATCATTTCTGCTCATAAGATTTTTTTTTAACGTGTTTGAAAAAAATTTACGTTACAGAAATAGCCTACCATGTAAACTCCAAATTGATTGGAGCGCAACAAATGAAAGCCTAACCACGATTGGTCGGGCTATAAATACTATCTTGGTTGTTAGGGGAAACGGGGAAAGGTAACATTTTTTCAAACACTTGTCGAAACGTGGCTCATTGGCCAGTCTCGCTGATATACACACTTGGGAGCGTTAGTTCGAGACCACTTGTTTAAAATAGCTTGATAAAGCATCAGTGCGTTGAAGCCAGCATATATTTGGCTCAATAAAAGCCTGGAACATAGGCAGATGGAAGTTTGTGCCAGTTTGTGCCAGAATTCATTGCTAATCAACGTATCTGTGTTATTCGTATGAATTGTGGTAAGCTTGAACCATTTAATATCTTTTAATGAAAATTGAATGTGAATTGTTGATTTGTGCCTGTATATATATGTGTGGTTCAGTGGCCAACGTGAGGTAAAGCCTGTAATGCTCCAGCCTGAACAGAGGGTGTCGGAGAGAAGTAAAACGGCATGGAATGGCCAAACAGTACACTGACACCTGGATGATTGACTAGAAATAAATAATGCTGGAAGTGCAGAGGCGTAGTAACCATTAAGGATGGTAATGCTGGTATAAAGTATTTCAGATGAAGCTGACTGTTGGCCTAACGCTCTGAACGCAATGTTTGTGCTGTATTGTGATCAGTGTAAAAGAGAATATAAATTAGTTATGAAGTAGAAGGTACATCCTTCTTGATTTCAGGGACAGTGGTCTTGATGGTACTGAGCAGCATCTGGTCAGAGATTTGCTGAATCCAGAGTCGGACAGCATACTCCTTGGTCTTTTTAGCTATCAGTGAGGTGTCTCCTGAGCCCAGAGGAGAATTCGAGCAGAGGAGTCCTTTCCTGCCGCCATCACTCAAGATAAGCAGAGTTGGCCAGCTGAGCTCAACATTATGTCCCCTCATCTTGAAATAACTTTATAAAAATACTATTCAGAGGGGAATTTACTTGTCTTAAAATCAGGAACTGTGAACATCTCCAATACTGGTCCCTAAAGACAAACTATTGAAGTCATGATGACAAATACCAACAGAGCTTGAACAAAACAAAACCAGTATTACCTCATTTTACTACTACACAACTGACACACATAGAACATTTGTACTAATATATGTCACTACAATATTCATATTAAATACATTCTGTACATAACTTGTAATTTAAATTGATTGTGATTCCTGGTTCCCTTGTAGTTGAATCAGGACACATATTCATTCATGCTAGTAATGAATACATATTGTTATTTGAACCGTTACGAGTGACTTCTTTAAGCTATTCTCATAGAGTGTTATATGTATGTGAGTGTCACAGTGTTGTTAAGAGTAGTGGATTAAATTAAATTGTTTATCTGTCTGTTGTTGTGACTTACACTTCACCATACTCATACCCTAGACACATAACGTAGCATCACACTATTCCAGAATAATTCTGACTGAGATATATAGATATGTGGTAGCAAGTAAGGTTATCTATAATACACTACTCTTAATAGATATAGATACCTTCACAGCTGATCTCAGTCAGTACACTAAGTCCCCTATAAGTATTTATAACATCCCACTTCACCACATATATTGGGGTCTCGCTCTTGGGATTTTGAATCTTTAACTATTAAAAATATTGGGGGTAATTCACTTCAGGGAATATAAGAATTAAAAGGTATCCTTGGGTGGAATTAAATAAGGTTGAGCTCACGGTGCCTGTGTTGTCCATTAGAGATTGAATTGTTGGTTAGACATTGTATAAATTTACATAATAGACAATGGCGGACCTGGCCAAATTTCGATCTGCTGCGGTTCAGACTGCAAAAGAGTTATGATTAGATGGGCAAGTTATGGTTGCCTATGTCACGACGGAATGTGACAAATTTATTGAACGTGAAGAAAGAAGGTTTGAAGCCGAAAGAAAGTTAGAGGCTGACAGGGAAATTAAGAAGTTACAATTTGAAGCTGAGGCTGAGACTAAGAGGTTGCAAGCTGAGGCTGAGACTAAGAGGTTGCAGATTGAGGCTGACAAAGAGGCTAAGAAATTGGAAGCAGAAGAGAAGAAATTAGCTGCAGAAAGGGAAGCCGAGGAAAGAAGACAGGCTGCAGAAAGGGAAGAGAAGAGATTAGCTGCAGAAAGGGAAGCAGAAAAGGAGGAGAAGAGATTACAAAGGGAACATGAGTTACGACTAAGGGAGTTTGAGTTTCAAGGCCATGCTCCTGAAAATGGTGCCAGCCCCTTTGCCTCTGATGCTACGGTTACTCAGGGAGCCTCAATCTCAGCTATGAATTTTCATTTAGATCATTTTGTTGAGAAAGACGATGATATTGAGAGCTATATAAATAGGTATGAACTATTAGCTACCACGTATGGGTTAGAGAGAGAAAGGTGGAGCTTAAAGTTATCTCAGGGACTTCGTGGGGCAGCTTATGAAGTTTTTGCAAAAATGAGCAGAGGTGATCAGGAAAATTATGACATGCTAAAGCAGGCTCTTTTGTTAAGGTATGAAAAGAATGCAGAGTTTTACAGGAAAAAATTTAGGAATGCTAAACTACTGTCAGGTGAAACCTATCACCAGTTCTCTGCACGAATAGAGACATACTTGGAGAAATGGACTTCTCTGGGGAAAACCCAAGACCTTAAGGAAATGGTCCTTATAGAGCAATTAAGAGAGTCCATGGCTCCAGACCTGAGAAAGTTTCTCATGGAACAAGGTGCAGAGAGGCTGGGTGAGTTGCTAAATGTTGCTGAAAGGTATCAAGCAGCTCAAGCAGAGGTAACAGGTAATAAAAAGAAACAGGTGGATAACTTTAGGGCACCACAGAACTTTAATAAATTTGATCCTAGGGATCAAAATAAAGGTAAGCACCAATTTGATAGGCCACGGTATGACAATAAAAAATAAATTCCCACAATTCGATGAAAGGAAATATGATGAAAGAAAATCTTTCAACCAAGGAAAAAGGTGGTGTAAAAATTGTCAGATGGACAATCATGACACTGACCGTTGCAGAAGGAAACCTGTGTATATGGCAAACCTTCAGGTCAGGTCGACCTCAAGACAGGAGGAGGATATTATGTTAGATACCACTCCAGAAGAGATGAGGAAGGCACAGGCTGGGGATAAAACACTCAAGCCTTGTTTCAGAAAATTGTCAACTTGTCATACAACTCCAGGCAAGGGAGATTTTTATATGAAAAACAAGTTGATGTATAGGAAGACTGGAGCTAGATCCAAGGGTCACGGACAGCTGGTTCTTCCAAAAAGATACAGGACAGAATTAATAAGGAGCCTACATGTGAAACCAGATGGGGACCATGAGAAGATAGGTACCATCATTCAAAAGGTGGCTCACAATTATTATTGGCCCAAAGCAAGATGGGACATTGAAATTTTGTAGAAAGGTGTAGCATAGCACATGAGGGAACACCCACAAGTGGGAACATGGATCAGGACCTGGACACGCCACGGGGCAAAATTAGGCCTGATAATAGAAAGAAATATAGATTTGATAAAGTGGACCAAATGGAATGGGAAGCCCCTTTTCACGGACAAGCTTCACTTAACTGTTTTACAATGGCCACTATGCGGAGGGGGCAAAAAGATGTCTTACCCCAGGATAAGCCGACAATCCCTCAATCGGACTTAAACAAACTGGAGGAAGAGGATGTAGAGAGGAAATCTCTCATCAAGAATTTTAAGAGGGAGACAGCCCCAAAAGAAAAATTGGTAGCGGTCGTTTTGTGAATGATAATTCTGGGAGGAAAAATCATCACTATAAAGCTTCGAGTGGAAGAGACCATACCGGTGCATGGACAAATAGGTCCACACAATTAAAGGTCCATATGTAGCTTTGTTAAGAACGTGGACTGATGAAAAGGCAGAGGAAAACATTACATCTTCATACCAATATGTGAATGAGCTGACCACTCGGTTGAAAACTGGCTGGAAACTTGCCAATGAAAATTTGAAACAAGCCAGGAAGAAACATGCTGCCTATTATAACAGGAAGGCGAAAGACAGAAATTTGGCTGTGGGAGAGAAAGTACTGCTTCTTTTGCCTGGGGATCAGAATAAGTTACAAATTGGATGGCAGGGTCCATATACAGTTCTAGAGAAGGTGTCTAGAACAAATTATAAGATAGATAAGAAGGGGAAAGAAAAAATCTATCATGTGAATCTCCTGAAGAAATATTTGGAAAGAGAACATCAGGAAGAGACACACTTGTTGACCTTGTCCATCGCCATGGAGATGAAAAAGGAACCACTTTCATCATTTGAATATCCATTACACCCCTGTGAGACAGCAGCACAGGTGAAAATCAGTACACATTTAACGAAAACTCAGAAAGAGAGAGTGCAACAGGTTCTAAATAATCATGCAGAGGTGTTAACAGACCGACCAGGGCATACAAACCTATTGGAATATGATATGAAACTGATAGACCCCACACCTGTCTGTATGAAACCATATTCGATTCCATTTGCTAAGGAAAAAGCTTTGAAGGAAGAGATAGACTATCTATTGAAGGAAGGAATTATTTCGCACAGTGAGTCTTCGTATAGTTCCGGTGTTGTACTTTTAAGGAAGCCCTCTGGAGAACATAGACTCTGTATAGATTACAGGAGACTGAATGCTATTACAGAAGGACAGGTGGATCCATTGCCGGATACAAATCAGCTGTTTGCCAGGCTAAATAAAGCTAAATATTTCTCAAAAGTGGATCTGAGTAAAGGATACTATCAGATTCCAGTAAAGCCTGAGGTTAGACCATACCTAGCTTTTAGTACCTCAGAAGGACACTATGAGTTTAATAGATTGCCATTTGGATTGAAGAATGCACCTAGTGTCTTCTCTAGAATGATGAGAAAATTATTGGATCCTCTGAATAATCCCTGTATAACAAATTTTATGGATGATATCCTTATAGCAACAGAAACATTTGAGGAACACATTGACTCTCTGAACATGCTGTTTGATCGACTTAGGGAGGCAAATTTAACAGCCCGACCAACCAAATGTTGCGTTGGATGTAAAGAATTGGAATTTTTGGGACACACAGTTTATCAGGGAAACATGACCCCTGACCCAAAGAATTTAGAGAAACTACAGAAAGCCCCGAGACCACAAACCAAGAAGGACGTGAGATCCTTTGTCTCATTATGTGGTTTCTACCAGAAGTATATCAAAAACTTTAATTCCATATGTGCACCTTTAACGGAATTGACACGTAAAGGACTTCCAGATCGCATTACATGGACACCACAATGTGAAATGACTTACCAAGAATTGAAGGAAAAGCTCACAAGTAAACCCATTTTGAAATTACCTGACTTAAGTCAAGAATTCATAGTAAGGACGGATGCAAGTAATATTGGGTTAGGTGCAACTTTACTACAGAAATCAGATGCATTGGATGGGGAATTAAGCCCAGTGGCATATGCTAGCAGAAAGTTGAATAAAGCTGAAATCAACTACTCAACTAGCGAAAAAGAATGTCTTGCAGTAATATGGGCAATAAAGAAATTCAATATTTATCTATATGGGAAGGCATTTAAGTTGCAAACTGACCACAAACCTTTATCGTTTTTAGCACAGGCTAAGCATGAGAACTCTAGGCTACTCCGATGGTCTTTGCTTCTGGCTCCATATAATTTTAGCATTGAATATATATCTGGAAAAACCAATCTGGGAGCGGATTTTTTAAGCCGCCATCCGTGTGATGAGAATCACCGTAAACCCCAGAAATAATAATAAATTTCTATATGTGTATATAGAATAAAGGACTGACATATAATGTCTGTTTTAAGAGGGGAGGTGTCATGAAATATTCTAATCCACATATATAAATTATTAGGTAAATATAAAGCCTAACAAATAAAATTAATAAAGAGAAGAGCAATGGTAAAATGACAGTGCTGTCACAAAGAATGTACTCGAAATCCCCCTTGTTTTCTGCTTCGTCTGCAAATTGTAACGCTTTCACGTTGATATAAAAGCTTACTGTATTATTACCCGCCTTCTTCAATGAAACGTGTGCTGCATTTCTAAGAAAAACATTGAGAGACTGCGTAATGACCTAAATTAATCCTAACATTAATTATATTACGTTACCAAAACGAACGAACAGATGGACAAAAGGATAGCGAGAGGGGAGGGCTGAAAATCAGGAACGCATGCAACACGCGACGCGCGATATACAAATGCTGGCATCACGCGTGTAAGTCTACAAGCACTAACTTTTTCAGACGGACAGTGATAAAATACACTACCCTTTCCCAGAGTTAGGTTTATAAATCATAACAGACTCTTATTAGAAAAGATAACAATAGATGGGTTTACGTTTGAACACATAACAGTACCCAGACAGCACATCTTCCAAACAGGAGGTAGAAGAAATTGCATATTTTGAACGCAGCCACGTAGCTCCTTTAAATTAGTATTTTTGGGTTCCTTAGGGCTTGCTGACAAATAATATGTAAAACGTTACGCAAATAGTCCAGGAATTAATAAATTATACCCAAAATAAAATATTGGGGGTGCCTGACAGCATAAAATCATTTCTGCTCATAAGATTTTATTTTAACGTGTTTGAAAAAAATTTACGTTACAGAAATAGCCTACCATGTAAACTCCAAATTGATTGGAGCGCAACAAATGAAAGCCTAACCACGATTGGTCGGGCTATAAATACTATCTTGGTTGTTAGGGGAAACGGGGAAAGGTAACATTTTTTCAAACACTTGTCGAAACGTGGCTCATTGGCCAGTCTCGCTGATATACACACTTGGGAGCGTTAGTTCGAGACCACTTGTTTAAAATAGCTTGATAAAGCATCAGTGCGTTGAAGCCAGCATATATTTGGCTCAATAAAAGCCTGGAACATAGGCAGATGGAAGTTTGTGCCAGTTTGTGCCAGAATTCATTGCTAATCAACGTATCTGTGTTATTCGTATGAATTGTGGTAAGCTTGAACCATTTAATATCTTTTAATGAAAATTGAATGTGAATTGTTGATTTATGCCTGTATATATATGTGTAGTTCAGTGGCCAACGTGAGGTAAAGCCTGTAATGCTCCAGCCTGAACAGAGGGTGTCGGAGAGAAGTAAAACGGCATGGAATGGCCAAACAGTACACTGACACCTGGATGATTGACTAGAAATAAATAATGCTGGAAGTGCAGAGGCGTAGTAACCATTAAGGATGGTAATGCTGGTATAAAGTATTTCAGATGAAGCTGACTGTTGGCCTAACGCTCTGAACGCAATGTTTGTGCTGTATTGTGATCAGTGTAAAAGAGAATATAAATTAGTTATGAAGTAGAAGGTACATCCTTCTTGATTTCAGGGACAGTGGTCTTGATGGTACTGAGCAGCATCTGGTCAGAGATTTGCTGAATCCAGAGTCGGACAGCATACTCCTTGGTCTTTTTAGCTATCAGTGAGGTGTCTCCTGAGCCCAGAGGAGAATTCGAGCAGAGGAGTCCTTTCCTGCCGCCATCACTCAAGATAAGCAGAGTTGGCCAGCTGAGCTCAACATTATGTCCCCTCATCTTGAAATAACTTTATAAAAATACTATTCAGAGGGGAATTTACTTGTCTTAAAATCAGGAACTGTGAACATCTCCAATACTGGTCCCTAAAGACAAACTATTGAAGTCATGATGACAAATACCAACAGAGCTTGAACAAAACAAAACCAGTATTACCTCATTTTACTACTACACAACTGACACACATAGAACATTTGTACTAATATATGTCACTACAATATTCATATTAAATACATTCTGTACATAACTTGTAATTTAAATTGATTGTGATTCCTGGTTCCCTTGTAGTTGAATCAGGACACATATTCATTCATGCTAGTAATGAATACATATTGTTATTTGAACCGTTACGAGTGACTTCTTTAAGCTATTCTCATAGAGTGTTATATGTATGTGAGTGTCACAGTGTTGTTAAGAGTAGTGGATTAAATTAAATTGTTTATCTGTCTGTTGTTGTGACTTACACTTCACCATACTCATACCCTAGACACATAACGTAGCATCACACTATTCCAGAATAATTCTGACTGAGATATATAGATATGTGGTAGCAAGTAAGGTTATCTATAATACACTACTCTTAATAGATATAGATACCTTCACAGCTGATCTCAGTCAGTACACTAAGTCCCCTATAAGTATTTATAACATCCCACTTCACCACACATCCACTACATCTCTAATAGTGGGATAGTTATAGACAATATAGTGGTTAATCAAATATGTTTCAGGTTATATTCTGTCAACCACACAAACTTTAAAGAGTCAGCCACTACTGCTGGAACTTGTGGTGCGAGAGCCCTTGTTGCCTATAGGGACAGTTACCCAGTATCCACTGCCTGGAGGAACTTCATGTGACTTTTCTTTCCATGTCAGGAGTGTGACAGACTTCAATACCACAGATAAGTGGCCAAACAAGGCTACTGTTCAGAGTATCCTGATGACACCACTATATTAAAACCACGATTTTAATAAAGACACATTTTATGATGACTTTTGGTGGGCATGGGTATAGCCAGTGATAGTCTAAATCAAATGACAGTGAACTAACAGTGTTATATATATATATATATATATATATATATATATATATATATTATATATATATATATATATATATATATATATATATATATATATATATATATTCTACAAACAGCGAGTTTAACCAAGAGCGAAGAATTTGCTACAACTTGAGTGACTTTTTGCTAATTTGGAACTATTTTCAAATGTTTTATTTATTTAAATGATGTAATTAAAATTTGAATTCCTTGAAAGCTTTTCAAACAGAAAAAAAAGACCTGTAAAAATAAATTGTAAATATTTACCAGCAGACTTACTTAAATTATTTAAGTTAAGTTTCAGTTCTTGTTGGTAGATATTTAGTTAATACCCCTATCAGAGCTAATAATAATAATAATATTAACAGAGGAGGATCTGGAGAGGAGCAAGTAGGAACTTAAAGTAATACATTACCATCTTCTCTAGCAACTTATACAGCTTGAACCTACCTTTGATGTCTATACACCCTTACTTTTTTCAGAGAAGGGGGTATTACTTGTAAGACCAGTCCCTTATCTGGAACTATCCTGGTTTCACCTGATACAACTTTGGGTCCAGGATACTTATTAAATTCAATAACATCTACCCTTTCGTGACAGCGGCAATTCCTTGGGAGAGCCTAGAACCAGAGCACAGTAGCTCTGCATATTTGAAAAGCCCCTTGGATGGCAGGGAGTGCACAGAATGATACATGCTTCTTCCTCCTAGCTTGTGGTGATCCTTTAAATGCAAGCCATGCTGGAGAAACCAGAGCTCATGCCTTCAACTCAATACGTTTCGGAATGGCAGAAAAGTCACAGGAAAAGCCTACATCTACAGTGTAGATAATATCAAGGAATTTATACAGCAGTGTATAAAGCACACTGTCTTTATGTATAAAAGGCTAATGGTGCATGTTTGTCCAGTCGATATTGCGTACTACCCGCTGATCTAGAAAAGCTGAGATTTGGTGATGTCATAGAAAGACCACTGAACTGGTACGCTAAAATCAAGAAACTATGAATCCCTTTCCCAAAGAGGAAGATCAAAGTGGGATTAAGAATACCAGCATATAAAAAACTAATTGCGCATATCTCTGTCCAGTCGATTTTGCATACATTCCGACAGTCGGGGTTGTTGCACGAATAAGATTTTGTGAGTACCAGATTGCCTGTCCAAGACAGGCATAATTCTAGTTAAGTTTGATCCATGCTCACCGGAGACTTAGCAAATTTCGAAATGGGCGCGTGTCACAGAAATGACCGTTCGCCTTTTCTCATTTTCTATCTTTCTACAACTATCCATTTATTTATTCATTTTACACACATAAATCAGTCCCATCGCCACGCCTTAGATATGTTGACCTCTTTTCATACTGCAATAGTGTTATTTCACGGTTAATTGACCATCCTTAAGGATCAATTGTAATCGCTGAAGTTGTTAAACCAGATTGACTTCAACGGAAAACATTGGTGTCTTTCTACGTAATCATTTCCTGTCAGACGCATGCCCATCTGGGGCATTGTTCACTATAACTGCGTTCAGACACGTGGATGGATAATTCAAAAGGAAGTACAGGTAATAATTGCTTAACTTACTTCCGACCATACATTTCTGTGTAATTATTACAGAGAAGCCTGTCTGGTAGACAAATTAGCGATGGCACTATCTGCAGGCGATGTTACAAATCGTAATTTGAAAGGTTACTTATGACAACGGAAGAAGTCGGTCCATATATGGAAGATGAGGTCATGTGTTTAAATTTGTTGGGATAAACCCCATCATAACATGAATAATTGAATACAATTGGCTGGGCGATTCTAAATGTTATAAACAACACTTATGACTGGAGCCTGGTCAGATTGTAACAACCACGTCCGTGGGACGAAAGTTGCAATATAATCTGACAAGTTCGCCGGTTTGGCGCACTGTAAAATTCCCCTTGTCAAAAAGACAACCAGCTAGCCAGAGTAAGGAATACGATCAGAATTCCATTTATCGGACTGGAACTTCTTGGTGGATCTTGTGGACTTATATCGTAGGAAAACTCTTTCTATATTAACACGGAAAGCCGGAATCATAGGAATCTGAAACACAAAGTCAGGGTGGGAGCCTAGTGTAAAGTAATACCCCAGACTGCGTGTAAGAAGCATCTTAAACAAGTTGCCTTAACTGTTTCTCTGAGCGAGGAATCAGTATTCCTAAAGAGATTTTTGGTGAGTTGTACATTTTACAATTCTTCATTTTACATGTATTAACATGTGAAAATTTTTAATGGATGTCCAAATCATCTGAGACTGGCAACCTCAGCATATAGAATGATGGTTTCATGAACCACCACTGCAAGAGCTGGTGACTGCTTTACGCGGGTTTCTCATAGAGAACCAAAAGTAGAGGTAGTCACAAGATCCATATGCAGCAGGGAGTGGATGATAATAGAACTGATGTACATACTTATTATATTATTCACCTTTTCAACCAGTGCAAATGTAAAGATATTCACTATGAATGTAATGAATGTTTTCCGCCCACTGGGATTCATATTAATGCTCAGAGAGGGTAAAGTTATGAGGTAGATGGGGTGGTGGAATGAAAAGGGGGGCACACGATTGTGTGTCAGAAAGCCCAATACTCAGAAGGGTATTTGTTTCTCTTCTTTCATAATACTAGCTGGTGGTACCAGTTGAGGGTACTATCTCTGGAACAAAGTATGTGGTATAAGTGGCCTGCTGTCAACGCTAGACACCATCATCAGACAGGTCTTGAAGACGCTGGACCAGCTTCGTGATTACTCCCTGATATTTCTTGGAACGTGTCACAAACTCCAGATTTGACCAGTGACGAGAGTGCACCAATCCATAACCTGCAAAGAACTAACCATCGGCTGGAGCAGAAACCAACAAACTTACTGGCAGCTAAGTACAAACTTAAAAGCTGCCAAGTGAACTTTTCATACAATTCCCTCAATATCCATAACATCACCCTGTGATGATAACTTTAAAAAAAAAAAAGAGAGTTATTCATTTTACACTGTTAAATATAATTGATTATTAAAATTTATATTTGTATATATACAAATTTATAGTTGATTTAATCCTTTTGAGTGCAGTGCATCCGTATGTCTGATTCACCTTAAATACCCTTAAAACAGAGCTACTAAATTCAGATTTCACTGAATTAAATCAGTTTGGGGCTTGAATGAGCTAAATCATACGAGTACAATATACCTCTTCACAAAAGTTGTCGGGCAGATAATAAGTTAACTGTGCTAAGACACATTCAGCAATGTTCTTGACTTCTGAAATATGTTGTGAATACTTCCTCCAGGTAGAAGCATCATCATCCTTCTTTCTGTAATTCTGTCAAGAGTAATCTTGTGCGAAGGTAGATGCCCTTGAAGACCCACCTTATAAACTCTAGGTTTTGGCCAGTGTTGGACCATCACTGCAGAGCAAAGGGGAGGCAAGCCGTGACAGCGGCTACCCACTGCAAGAATTTCATTCATTTCTTTTGAACTCGCCATGTTTTGAAGGCGTCTTCAACAAATACAAGCCACGCCTCCCTGTCCTCAGCCATCCAATGAAGGATTTATAATGCCTCCTTTACTCTCCTTATGTTGTTGTCTAATTCCTTCTCCGTGTGTGCGTGTTTTTATTTTATTTTGGTCTCCTATTTTTATTAACCTGGGGATTCCAGTACAAGAACTGCCTTGTAATGCTTTCAAATTGTTTCTCCTAATCAACGCCTTTTCTTCCCACCAGTTCCACATTTATGATCTTGTCATAACGTATTAATCTTTCTATTCTGCACAAACATTCATTAATGAAAATCATTATCATTTTTTTTTGCTTGTCACTTACATTCTTCTCTTCAATTTTTCATTTAAGGAATTTGCCAGAGTGTAAAGATATGGCAAGAAAACATGTAACCAGAAATTGCCCGAGTGTAAAGCTTACAGCACTTTTTAAAATGTCGTAGAATTTCTCATCTATTCACTCTACTTAATTATTTTAGCTCTACCCTAGTCTGAATGATGTGGTTTCTTGTAATATTTTTTAGCACATCATCGTCGTCCATACAGTTTGCAGCATTGCTCTTTCTAGTAATCAAATATTTGTGTTACAATTCCAGCCTTTCAGAACTGACGAGATCGCGAAGAAGGTTTTCATCTAGATGACAGTGATTCTTGTTATTCTGAAGATTTACGAAAAGTTATTTCATCATCCTCGTCGCTGTCATCATCCTCGTCCTCATCACCATTATCATCATCATCGCCATCATCGTAATTACCACCACCATGATCATCATCATTATAGTCGTTTGTCTTTCGTTCCTAATGAAGCTTGGAACCATCACTACAGCTGAAAATCATCTTGGAATAAAGAAAGACTTATATATGCCATGTTTTATATAAGGATAAAGTATTCTTCTGTTTCTTCTTTCACTTTCACACATCGACTTGAATATGTTCAAACAAAGCAGTGGTCAGCTTGAAGCTATAGAGTTTTTTTCTTGGACTGGTACTGGTGATGGTCATATGAGCTGTCTCTGTTCCTCATATGTTTGACACTTTTGAAGTAGATATTCAGTACTCATTTTATCGGTAACCATAGTTACACTCATCAGTAGTTCCTATCTTCAGCTGCTGAATAGATGGTATCCAAATCCCATGTGACCTGCGCGAAGTTTGAAGATTATCACTTGTTCACTTCTGCTGACCTGGTAATATGTTTTTTGGGTGGCCTAGAAGCTCTGTTTCCCACTTGGCCTCTTCATAAGTTAGACTAAAGTAGTCGACTGTTGATTATGATTAGCATCATTACAAATACAATCATCCCCTTCCTTACGTTATTCATCTTGAGGCGTCCAAATTTTCTTTTGATTGAACAACTTAAGGGGTAAAAGTGAAAATAAGGAAAGATGCACAGATTAAGTTGAAACATCATTAGTATGTTTGCTTACCTGCTCTAGCCAGACGTTAATAGTCAGTACTTGGTTCACCTCATCCTGCCGGAGAGATGGTAAACATAGCAACTGATAAAAACCCGATCGTTAAAATTATAGGACAAAAATGTTATATACTAAACAAACGTGTTTAGCTGTTCTGTGACAACAGACATTGGCCAACCATCGCGCATTGATTGCATGAATGTGTAACGCGCCAAACATTTCCAGGTAAGGGTATCGTTTTAAAAAAAAAATTGTTTCCCCCCTCCACCTTTGGCCCTCTTCTGTCTAGTCATTTTTAGTCTACGATATCTCTCATTGTTTTATATTTTCTTGAGGTTTCATGCAATGCTTTCTACCTATAGCATAGACCTAATGTGGATTCTCTAGTGTCTCAGAATTCATACTCTCTCTCTCTCTCTGTTTCTCTCTCTCTCTCTCTGTCATCTATACAACTATAGGTCTTTCTTTTATTATCTCCAGGTTTCATTCTTGATCTTCTAATGTAGCCCATTAAACTGTAACACTTTATAGCACTCTAAATTACACTATACATTACATCTTTCTTCTTTTCTTCGTATACTCTCAGAAGTCTACTTGAATGTTTTCAAAGAAAGCAGTAGTCAGTTTGAGGCTATTTGAATCTCCGTAGAGCTTTTCCACGAATGTCGGCCATATGCGCTTTCTCTGTTCCGCATATGTTGGGCAACTTTGAAGCAGATGTTCAGCAGTTATTTTATCAGTGCCACTTATGGTAAGACTTTATAAGCATGTTGAAAACCATAAGTAACTCTTACTTCATTACAGATATACAGTAAATGACATGTGACGGAATAAAGAAAAAAATGCAGATTTATACCACAGAAAGAAAAAAGAGCACGTGAAGAAAATGTATACATAAAATAGAAGACTTGAGCATACCAACAACTCTCATGTTTCGCGTCTCATTTTTTTC
The DNA here is from genome assembly GCA_024509875.1 of Oreohelix idahoensis. Taxonomy (NCBI): domain Eukaryota; kingdom Metazoa; phylum Mollusca; class Gastropoda; order Stylommatophora; family Oreohelicidae; genus Oreohelix; species Oreohelix idahoensis. The sequence continues at coordinate 1,332,567 of JAMPIV010001454.1, forward strand.
TGTTATCGTTTCCTGATGTCAGCACTTTCACTAGCAATGGTACTACTGCTGTTATTGCCAGTAGTATACCTCTTGTATACATTGTTATTAATTTACTTATTTATAGAAATCCTACACAACCACTACCACCTATGTTAGTAGTGCTGTTATTGCTAGCAATATACTCCTCGTATGTTGTAATATTTACTTATTTATGTAATAATCACCATCGCCACAAATGTCAAGTTGCTGCTTTTTAAATGATTTTGCCAGTATTCTAACCCTCACATACATTTGTATGTATATATTTGAATAAATTATCACCATTGTCATCAGTGCTACTGCCGCTACTGTTACCAGTAATATACCCTTGGTATAACATTTATTTCTATAAATTACAAATAACAGTGCTGATGATGATGTTATTGCCAATAATATACCGCTATACACAACCTTTTTTGCATTTTTGTTTTCAATACAAATTATCACTACCAATGCTAATGCTGCTATTACTGCCAGTAATATATCTCATTTAATTTTAGTTTTATTTCTTATGTATACAATCATCACCATTATCAACACCGCTACTACAGTAACCCCGTTTTGTGCGTAAATTTGAATTTGCGTGTCGAGTAAATGTGCACTGGTGTCTTTTAATAAAACGTCGCCAAATGTAATGCTTCAATAACACTTTTTTTACTGACAAATGCATAAAGCGTATTAATAATGGCAATGTAGTTAAATATGAACAGTTGCTAAATAAAAAACAATTCAAACAATTTTGATGTCTACTCCATACACGAGAAACATTAAAATAATCACACGTTCCTACGCCTTAACGGCGGTGACGGGTGGCGTACGTCTGCTTTTCATCCTCGTCAGAACTAGTTCTCTCGTTCTCTTCCCCCCCCCCGCCCCCCCCCCCCCCCCCCCCCCCCCCCCCCCCCCCCCAAAAAAAAAAAAAAACAGAACTGCATTAGTTGAAAATAAATTGAAATTTAATTGAAATAAAAAATTAATGGGCTTCATGGGCTCGTTCGTATAGGGGGTTGCCGTAAGTCGAGACCACAGTAAGGGGTCGTTCACAAATTACGTAATGGAAAAAAAGGGGGAGGAGCTGAAAATGTCAAAAATTGCGTTATGTAATTTGTGAACGGCTCCTAACCTTGTTGTACTGCTTTTAATGCCGGTAATACAGTCATATCTTGCTTTTCGACGATTCGCTTTCCGACGCTTCGCTCATACGATGTTTTCAATTAACACCAAATTCCATGATACGACCGCTTGACTTGCTCACACGACGCTTTTTGGACATGACACTTTTTCTAAACCGCTTCCCTTTGCTCTCTCTGCTACGCTTTATACTTCGTGTTTTTGTCGCATTTCACGTGCATCATTGTGATTTAGCTTTGCTATTTTGTGATAAAAATGTGCTTTGAAAGGATTTCACTATTTTTATATCTTATTGTTACATAAATATTTCTTGTAATACTGAAAATGTTCTGAAGATGGCTAGGCAGCTAGAACGTCAAGTGGAGGCAGAAGATATAGCGGAACATGTGGATTTCCATGAAGCAGTCCCTGAGCAACGAAGATCTGGAGCTTTGAAGAACACCGGCCAGATGAAGAAGATTCTGTAGTAGAAAAAGAGACTCCTGAGCCTAAAGGCTTAACCTGCAAAGGATTTGAGAAAGCTTTCCAACATTATGAAAAGGGAATGGTATTTTTAGAAAGAACAGATCCCAATTTTGAAAGAAGCTGCAAGGTTAACACTTCAGTTTTACATTACTATGCCTGTTATTCAGAAATCTACAGAGAGAAGAAAAGAAGAGCGACAATCCAAACGTCCTCACGAAAACATCAGCAGCCCCTGAAACCTCATTCCAAAGCCCTGTCGCAAGTACATCAGCAGAAAGCCCTGTTGCAACAATATCACTCCAAAGCCCTACTGCATTGTCCATCGAAAGCTCTACACAAGCAGCTAAAAAACAAGCTTCTACAAGAAGTACATCAGAATCTCCTGCAAGGAAGTGCTGGGAAGAATGGACTGCCATCTAGAAGATGTGGCCTCTCCTTCAGATTTCCTTCAATAATTAGGCAGCCACAACTACCAACAGAAGAATAATACGGCTTTAGATAAATAAAATACTGTTCTACATTGTTTGTTTAAATTCTAAGTTAATTAGTTAGGTTTGTAATGTACATATATGACCATTCCAGTACTGTCAATCCAGTACTGTACATGCTTCAGCAAATAAAAAAGGTCTTGTTTCGCTTTACTTTGATTTTCACTTTTGGACAGTGGCCTGGAACCTAACATGTCGTATGAGCAAGATATGCCTGTATACTCCTAGTATAATTTTTATTCCTCAATTTATAGAAATGATCACTACCACTATCGATCCTACTGCTACTGTTGTTACCACTACTGGTATACATCTTCCATTTGTGAATGCGTATATTATAAACAGTTGTTTATTTCTGCACAGTTCTTTCCATCTGATACTTACTTTACAACTCTTCCAAAATCTAACAATCCATCCTCGAGCTGCATATTTATCCCTTTAATGGTTACACCTTGGTAAGTTACACTTGAAACTCATGTCTCAAAATTGTGTTTTAACGAAACGAAGGTGGTTGACGGCTACAAATATTGTGCTATCTGTACTTCCATGCGCTATAACATTTCTGGAGTTTATAAAAGACGGCTCTATTTTACACGACGGAAAAAAAAATAGCGAAGACCGATTTAAAAAAAAATAATTACGTGCGAAGACGGCTTTAAAAAACCGAGAGAGAGAAAAAAGTGTGTGATGCATAATTATTATGTTTTGTCCTCTGTCTCATCACCATCTTCCTTTCATGACAACTTGTTGTTCTTGTTCTTCGTCTATTTCTTCTTTTTTCTTCAGCTACTGATTCGCCGTCTTATAATAGATGACCTCCGATGTCGTGGTTATCGATCATGTCTCTATTAATTTCCAATATGTTGCATTATTTCTATTCTGTTTGTGTTGTTTCATTCCTTATTTCATGTTCTTATTTTGTTTGCTTCTTTTCTCTCTTTTCCACGTTTCTTGTTTAAAAATGTGAAGGTGATATTTTCTGCTTTTCTCATAACATTTTAAAGTATCCCATTTATCAGAGTTATTGATTGCTATTGCTAATTGATCTGTTATTAGTTTCTTTATTTATATAATGTATGTATCTTTTATTATCTCTGCTAGTTTGACCTAAATATCTGTTTGTGCTGTAGCATCATCAGAGGAGGAAAGTTTGAGCACATCATCAGCGTCGTCATCAGCATCATCACCCTCGTATCATCAGGCAAAAACAAAAAATGTACTTGCAAGCCCGTCCTGAGGTCTCCACCACTCTCTCTATCGCACAGTCTTGTCTTCCTTAATTGTGGAACACGTTGTCTCTTTCTATCTTAGGGTCTTCTTTTCTTTTATAGGATGGTTCGAAATTTATATCATTTGTTTGTCACTCGTTCAATTTCTGTATTTCTGGCAATACCCTGACTTGAAATCCTCGAGAACGCGTTCAGTCTTTCTAGTCACATCCTCTTGCAAAGAAAGAACATTACTACCGTTCCTTCAGCCATGTCGTAAGAGGCTACCAATGTGAGTTTGTAACACATGGTGCTGATAACCTCACTTAGTAATACAAATGGCATGGCTACAGAAACCATTGCTGCAAGAGCACACGCCTGCTGTAGTCCAGGCTCACTGTAAGATGGCCAGCTTCAGTGGTGGCTCTATATGTTCCATAATGAGCAAAGAAAAACAAAAAGCAAACGATGATCATGATAATTGATCTGATAGAACTGCCTCATATTGATGAACAGTATTCATTCAGGTCAGACATCGCTTAATCCTTGCTTTGGTCTTATTGGCTTCTCCTACATGCCGTAGTTCTCTCACCGCTTTATCACATAAAGAAGTTTCCTACAGCACCAACCTTTAATTGCTAATATTCTGTCTATACCCACTTGTATTTTTAATCATGTATTTATCCATTACACCCAGTTCCCCCAGGAGCACATGCCTTCATGTCAAGTCTTTCTGTCCTGTGCTATTCGCTCAAGATCTGTTCATGTCTTCTTGATCCCGTTCATTTCGGCCTTCAGTTCTCTTCTCCATGTCCTTTTTGGTATCTCTCAGCCTTACTTACCTATTGGATTCACAACAAGGACTACCTGGTAATGCTATCAGCTGGTCCCTTAATGTATGTCCTATCCATTGCCTGTTCTTTTGATATCCCGTTCTTCTGGCATTTATCTTGTTGTTGTCATCAGTTCCCCATAGGTTATCTTATTAAATCATTTCGAGCATTTTTTTTCTACGCAAGCGCCCATTTATGAAAGTTTGTAAGTTCCTGGTCGTTGTTTTTTTTTTTTTAGTTCTCTGTATTTCAACAGGACCCAATTGATATTAAAGATTATTATTATTACGTTGTTTTTGATTTATTTTTATGCCTATTTATTTCCCAATGCAATGAAAGCTCTTCTTCATTTTAGTATCTTTCTTTTGGTATCATAGTATGTTACTAAAACTTTGTCGATTGCTTCCAATATAAATATACTACTCGTCAAAAGTCAAGGGCCACTTAGAAAAACCTTGGTTGAAATCATAAAACAAATCTGATATAAACGTAATTGGTATCAGTCAAAACGGCATTTATTGAATACCAAACTGACATGTCACGTAAAGAAATAGAAACACACATTCAAACGCAATGAAGCTGTGAAGTGTGTCCCCCACCTTTTCAAAAGTCACACAATAGATATTGGACAAATAGACATTTCAAAATCGGGAATGACCACCGTTTGCAGCAAGGCATTCAAGACAGCGTAGACGCATCGAGTCCACAAGGGTCCGAAGAGTATCCTGAGGAACAGCTTGCCATTCTTGAAGCAGAAATGCAGTCAGCTGTGCAACATCCATTGGCAGGGGGTGATTTGTTGACAATCTTCGACCAAGGACATCCCAGAGGTGCTCAATCGGAGAAAGGTCAGGTGAATGAGCTGGCCACGCCATCCTCATGATCCCATGTTGCTGAATAAACTCATTCACCACACGAGCTCGATGGGGTCGAGCGTTATCATCTTGGAGGATGTCATTACCACCTATGGCCTCCAGAGCAGGCTGAACAATTGGTCTCAAGATTTCGTTCTGGTATCTTGGGCCGGTCAAGTTGCCTTGAATGATGTAGAGTGGGGTCCTGCCGTGTCTATAGAAGCCTCCCCTGACAATGACAGAACCCCTACCATAACGACTAATCTCTCGAATTGTGTCATCAGTAAATCGCTCTCCTGGTCGTCTCCAAACTCGAATCCTGCCATCATTGAATGACACAGTGAAGCGAGATTCATCAGTGAAGAGAACTTGACTCCATTGTTGCCTTGTCCATCGGATGTGCTCGCGACACCAAGCAACACGGGCTCTGCGATGAGCAGGAATAAGAGGGATTCTGACTGCAGGACGTCAAGTAGCCAGTCCAAATTCATGTAAACGTCTGCGAATGGTGCTTTGACTGACATTAACGTTTACAGTTTGTCTCAGCTGACATCTTAGAGGGGAACAAGTCACTGTTCGATGGCGCAGTGCTGACAACAAGAGGTACCGGACACCATGTCTATTGGTGCATCTAGGGCGACCTGGCCGGTGGCGATCCTCCACACTTCTTGTGGCCTGAAATCTCTCCAAAATTCTTTGGATAGTACAGTGTGACACTGCAAGCCGTCTAGCAACCTCACGGACAGATAAACCCCTTTCAACCCACGCTATGGCCCTCATTCTTTGTAAGGTGTCAAGACTTCTTCTCGGTGGCATGGTTTTTGCAAGTGATGAAACTACCCTAAGTTTGCTGATTGTAAAACAAATTAAGAGTGAAGTCTGTTCACGAAAAGTCGCCATTGCACGTGGAATGTCAATCAGCACGATTACTTCACCTGTATGGTTGTACGGAAGTTTGAAAAAACAGATTAAAAATGTGAATTTATGGTCAGCAAACCAAATTGCACGTGATCACCATGGTTGTCGGTGAGTTGTTTTTATGCATAACGTGCATAGAGGACTGTCAGAGGAAGATATTGCACCCAATTTTACTAAAAACTTCCTTCATTTAATCATTCTATGCGCTTATATAAAAGTGTATTGAAAATAATAGGGTGGCCCTTGACTTTTGACGAGTAGTATATATTCTTCTTCTTCCTCGTTCGTCCTGAAAAGGACGGTGGTTGCGTTGTGTCTGTTTACGCCGTAGCTGTGATATCTGCACCTTTCGGTCGACACATCCGACTTCAACACGGCATTTTTTTAGGGACCGGGTTTGCCTTCCCATTGCGATCCGCACTCGCTCAGCCAGACTGCACTGCTGCAGACTGTTTCCAGGACCACCACGTGGAGGTGGAGTGCGGTCTTGACCAGCTCTGGTTGGCTGGTCCTGATGCAAGCAGTACAGCTATGGGTCGCTGACTGCTTTCACTATTGCTGCATCTTGGGGTCCCATATAAATATATGATTCTTAATATTGTAATTATATGTTTTCAAGTACACTGTTGCTATTTTTGCTGCATATCTTTTCCCTGTGCATTTTCAGAGCCAATCGCTGTTACCTCTCTTCAAGTATTTTCATTTTGCCTTCATCAGGTTATGGTAATGGTCAGAAGAGCCAGGTCACCCGAAAAAATTTAGATACTCGAGCTGCTTTATCAAGGTCATCTAAACTTTATTTCTGTTGACTATTATCACTGTTTTCATAACACAATCTAATGCCAGTAAAAAAAAATAGTGAGAAGAGGTATCGCTTAGCATTATTATGCTTCCATTAAACAACGCGTTTGTGAGTTTAACATGAGATAGTGAACAAGCCATTGAGGTCAGACCAGTGTTACATATGATTGTTTACCGCCTCCAGTGGTGTTAAAGTGTGAAGTCTCCCATCTGCACATATTTATACACTGCTCAGGCCTCATACACACACTGCACAGCACATGCAGAAAAACAAATAGTAATTTTTACAGATGCTCTCTCAGTAATAGCAGCTCTGAAGAACCACCATGCTAAGGGATTGAAAGACTGGCCTAATGCTTCAACAACTGCACAATTCAGTGGATACCAGCCCATTGCAACATAACAGGCAATGAGGAGGCAGACAAACTTGCTAAGGAAGGAGGAGAGCTACAACAGTATGATATAAGGACAGCTTATGAAATGGCAAAAACAACTACATTCAAGTCCACATGGGAAAGAGAGCACCCAGGTCATTAAAAAAATGGTGCACATCATCAGTTATCTAGGCGGGACCAGGTCACCAATTTTCGGCTACACAACAGAGTGAGATACAATCTATGCCTACACAACAGATTGAGATACAATCTATGCCTACATAACAGATTGAGATACAATCTATGCCTACACAACAGATTGAGATACAATCTATGCCTACACAACAGATTGAGATACAATCTATGCCTACACAACAGATTGAGATACAATCTATGCCTACACAAGAGATTGAGATACAATCTATGCCTACACAACAGATTGAGATACAATCTATGCCTACACAACAGATTGAGATACAATCTATACCAAAAGTACAGAATTGGTGCAACAGATCTCTGCACCTGCGGCACCAGCCCGATGACAGCCAATCACCTGCTGCAGTCGTGCCCAACATACAGCAATGAAAGGAGAGCATGCGGCAACAACCTACTTCACTCCAGGAAAAACTGATTGGAGATTTCAGGAACCTTAAGCCGACTACTGCATTTATTAGCCGTTAATGTTGCAGACTAAAGGCAAACGAGGGAGAAGAAGAAGAAGATAAACACACTGATTTATCATACCTCATGTTCACGCTCTTTATTCATCTTAAACATTGATTAACTCTTACTATACGGGAGCTAAAACCGCGTTTTTACACGCTAGTTTAGCTATCGTTACCATCGCGCGCCACTTCACGGGGCGAGCCGTAAAATTGGTACTAAACCCGCACCACTTCACGGGGCTTGCCGGATTGTAAGAGTTCATAGCTCTTTTAAAACGATGATTAATTATCTCTAGTTTAAAGACTGACTGAGCAGGTCTCGTTTATCCACTTAAGACAGTGACCCGTTTATACATTAAAGATTATGTCTAGTTTACATATTTATCATACATTTCTTTTACACAGATTCATCATGCTTTATTTACACTATTTATGCTTGGTTTACACCTTGGTCGATATTGCTCAGGTTATATATTGATCATGTCTGTTTGCAGTCTGACCATGGTTCTTGAAACCAAAAAGAGAATCGCAATAGCCAAATATGCATTAAACAACATGATTCATAAACTAGCGCCAAAGCAAATAAGGATTACGCTAAAATTAGATCAAATTCCATGTATACTATTAGCTACTGAAAAATGTGAGCGAATATGAACACTGAAAGAAAAAACATGTGGAGTAAATATTTGAAACTTCTTATATGCATCAATACCGACAAATGAAACATATGGGGGCAGACAAATAAACGCCCCGAACAGTTCACAGGGGTTTCAGAGGAGACAAAGAAAGAATAAATTACTGCTCCCTCAATCATTTAAGAGGCGACAAATATGAAGTTATGCATGAGGCTAGCAACCTAGTTATAAAAAACGAATACTAACAGAGTCCATCTCTGCAAAATCACATAAATGCTTTGGTGTAGGTTTCTTGAAAGGGGACATACCAGTTGGGAAACCATAGTGCTTCCTTGAAATAACAGAAAACATATTAAGAGAAAGAACAGCACATTGCAACAGCCAGACTGAAACAGAAAGAAGAGTCCTAACCTCAAAACACACGGAGAAACATTACCCAAGAAACACCTGGATAGATGCATACACAGATTGATCAGTAACCAATTCTTCAGAAGATGGTCTTTATCAGATTCAGCAATGGTACACACACCCATACACACAAAGCTGTCAGTCGCAACAGGAAAGTTCTCAAGAAGCTTCAGAGCAGAGCAGAGGCCCTAAAGACTGCAGCAGAAGTCCTAATGACAAACAAAAGCTCTGAAAGACAAGTAGCTCGCTTCACATATGCTCTGTCAGTAATTGCAGCGCTGAAAAGTCAGAATTAAGACCGACTTGGATGATCACCACAAGAACAGCTGTGCTATGGACCCCTGAAGGAAAGCGAAAGAGAGGCCGACCAAAAACAACTAGGCGGAGAACTGTGGAGGCCGAGATGCAAAGAATGAACCCGAGCTGGGGCACTGCACGAAGGATGGCCGCCGACCGAGTAAAGTGGAAGCAGTTTATTGCTGCCCTACAAGACGCCACCAGGCGTGATGGCCACTGACTGCTTTGACAGTCGGCGGCTAAGGATTAAAGAAGAAACGAAGACGGTCTAAGAGTAACACTCCACAAACTATGTCAGCAGTTCAAAACAGTTGTGATACAGTGGATGGCGTCTCACTGCAACATCCCTGGAAATGAAGAGGCTGACAGATTGCCAAAGGAAGGTGGAAAACTACCCCAATTTGACACAAACATAATTTATAAAGAGGCCAAGAGTTTTATCTAGAGCAGATACAGAAACAAGTGAGAAACAGAGCATCCAGCGACCAAAAAGCCAAAAACAAAATGCATATTGTCAGCTTAGCAGAAGTGAACAAGTGGTAATCTTCAGACTTCGCACAGGCCACAACAGATCGGGATAGCATCTATTTAACAAGTTAAAGGTAGGAACTACTGATGAGTGTAACTGTAGCCTCAGAAAATGACTGATCAACATCTACTTCAATGATGTCTAACATATGAGTGTAACTGTAGCATCAGAAAATGACTGATCAACATCTACTTCAATGATGTCTAACATATGAGTGTAACTGTAGCATCAGAAAATGACTGATGAACATCTAATTCAATGATGTCTAACATATGAGTGTAACTGTAGCATCAGAAAATGACTGATCAACATCTACTTCAATGATGTCTAACATAAGAGTGTAACTGTAGCATCAGAAAATGACTGGTGAACATCTACTTCAATGATGTCTAACATATGAGTGTAACTGTAGCATCAGAAAATGACTGGTGAACATCTACTTCAATGATGTCTAACATATGAGTGTAACTGTAGCATCAGAAAATGACTGGTTAACATCTACTTCAATGATGTCTAACATATGAGTGTAACTGTAGCATCAGAAAATGACTGATGAACATCTACTTTAATGATGTCTAACATATGAGTCAAAGGCTTTAGAAACCCTGTGTGTATTCTGGATTGAGGGTAAGAGTGATCAAAGCATAAATATGTTTATTTAAAAATTTTAAAAAGTAATTTTAAAATGAGATCAAGAAAAATATGTAAATCACAACTTCATTATGATGTCAAATTTTTTCGTCCTTATATCACGAGGACAGTACTATTTCTCATGTGCTCCGTTTCTTCCATTCTATTTTCTTCCATCTTGTTTTTCGCAGTTCATATATTTCACAGTCAGTTTTATATTTAACATTTCTGCTGCCACTTATGCAGTTTTCCCTTGTCGACAAGTCTTGGAACATTCCAGGTGCCACATCTGGAGTTTTTTTCTAGAAGAAAAGAAGCGAGTCAGAAGCGCATGCTTCTTTTGGCTTTCCGTGGCTGCGTCATAAACCTCCTTAATAGACAACCTTCTTCCGTCTTGGATGACTGAGTCGATGTATCTGAATTTCTTGCTTTAGACGACTTGTTCACGTAGTTGCTTAAGTCTTTTAGTTTAGAGTTTCTACAACTGGCCCCATACTCAACCTCTCTTAGTGGCCTTTTATGACAGGTGGGATGAAGACGCTAGCGATGGATAGGGCACACATTGAGGAAACCTGTTGATAGCATTACAGGGCAGTCCTTGTTCTGGAATCACCAGGGAAAGAGAGGCAGAGGTAGTTTAAAAAACACACAGGGAAGAGAACTGGAGACAGAAGTGAAAATGATGAGGAAAATGCGGAACGAACTTGAGCTCATGGCACGTGACAGGAAGACTTGGCGTGTTTTTGCTGAAAGCCTAGGCTCACTGGGGAACTAATGGCTTTTGATTTTATGATATGCCTGGTGGGTTACAATATTACTAATCTTCGCTAGCCTTTCGGGCTCCTGTAATATAAAACAAGCAGAGGTCAAAATTAGACATTATTTGGACATATACAGAGAAAATCAAGATATATATATATATATATATATATATATATATATATATATTTATATATATATAGTTATATATATATATATTTATTAAAATATATTTACCCCCCACCCCCTTTTCCCCCCCCCCCCCCCCCCCAAAAAAAAAAATTCTAGCCCTTTACACATAGGGTACTTACCATGTCTGAGATTTGCACTAAGGTCAAACCAAACTTAACAAGAACTGATAGAGAAGCATTGATCACAGGTCGCGAGTACTTGTGGTAGTTGTCAAGCAGACGTTCCATTAGAATTTGTTCATCGGGTACTGGAATTCTCGTAAACGTATCCTCAGCTGATTGGCCCTGTGGATTCTGATGCTGCTGCGTTTGTTGACTTTCTTGCTGCTGGACCACATTGCTGACTTGCACTTTGCTATGTCTATAAGCCTTAGATGTTTCATTGAACGAAGTCTGTGCATTTCCTGTGGATGTGACAACACCGTGAAGCAAGACAAAAAAAAGAAAAAAAGTTAAGACACTTACCATGTCGGAAATCTGCGTCAAGGTTATTCCAAATTTGACAGTGACTGTGTGGGAAGCATTGAAGACAGGCCGTGCTGCACTGTTGTAGTTGCGTAAAATATTGTCAATAAGGCGTGTCTCATCGGATTTTTCAGCTGCAGTCAAAGCTATCTCAACGATTGTTGTGAAGAGAGGCACAAAGGCAACGAAGAGAATCCAATGAAATATTTTTACAGCCATATCTCAGGGACGGTTTGATTAAGTCCCTAAAGTTTTATGTACTTTCTTAGTAAAGCTCTTGAAACTCGTTAACTAGTTTGCACATGCCAGATGGCCTCTGCAGATAAAATTCAACTTAAACGCACGATATAAAACACATTAGTTGAAAGTAAAGTGAATACATTATATCGTCTTGCAGATTGGATACACGGAGTGACTATTTTTTCCCAATACATGTGAGATGTACTGTCGATTTAATGTCAGCATTGTGGTAGTAATGGTAGTCAACTTTAGACAACACAACCAACATACTGCACATTCCGGCGTATGATCGTTGTATTGGGTCGTGTCAATGAATTTTTTTTTTTTTTTTAAAGGGGAGGAAGGGGGGTGATTTAATGTTTATACAAGGTAAGGTAGCGGCTACATGTCCAAACCTCCTTAGTCACACTCTGCGACATGCCTGAGAAGGTACCATGTTACCATTCCTTGCTCAATTTTGAGCCTCGGTAAGACGACTCTGCGACATGGAAAACAAATAAAACTAGGACCATGTGAACTTTCATAACGGGTGCTTGCGAAAATTTGATTGAAATGCTACGGCGGGATCATTAATGGGGAACTGATGGGCAGGATTACCAACGGGCTGATCACCCGTTTGCCAGTCACTTCGATTACGGAAACAACAGCAGATGGATTGATTTGCCGTTGCCCTAAAGACGCCAATAGGCGTGATGGGAAACAATGGCAAAGAAAACCTATCTGCTGTTGCCCTAAGACGCCACTAGGCGTAATGGCCACTGACTGCTTTGACGGTCGGTGGCTAAGGACGGAAGAAGAAGAAGAAGATGGGCAGGATTAGACAAATGCCAAGGAGCAAGAGGTGAAGAACACATGTTGCCATTGGATAGCACACGCACTGAGGAAACCAAAAGATAACATTACAAGCCAGTCTGTAATCTGGAATCCTCATGGTAAAACATAGACATAAAACATATGCAGGAGGGAATTTCGAAGAGACATGAAAGGGATAAAGAAGATATTAAAATACTTAGCAGGTATGTCACAGGACGAGAAAGCTTGCATGACTTTGTTGAACTTTTAAGACTCACAGTGAGCTGAAGGGTTTTGATTTGATTTGATGACATAAAGCATTAGGTCTTCTATAATTGTTAAATGTCTGTTATGGTTTTATGGTTGTATGAGCTTGTCAAAGCTGAAAGGGTTTGGTTTGATTTTATGAGGAAAAGCATTGTTGTTGTTGTTGGTGGTGGTGTTGTTTAACTAGGGCTGCTGAGCTTCTCGCTCTTTTGCAATCAATACCAAGTTGAAGAGTCCTTGGTATTATCTACACTGTAGATCTAGGCTTTTCCTGCTGTGACATTATGGCTCGTTTGCTTTTTCGTAATTTCCTCTCATCGCCTTTCTTCTTTCTTCTACATTAGGAGATCTCATCGCCATTATTATATATTATTTCGACACATTTAACGCACATAATTTCGTGCCTATCCTCTATTAAGAATTGTTACCATTTTTTTCCAACTATCCTACTTTCACTTTTCGATGCATGACAGAGCCAGACAATCACCCATCACTGAGATTAATTGAATCACTAAACGTGATAATACCACATTGACTCCAGGTAAATGTGAGCATAACGTGTTTGTTCAAGACTGCATAACCACTTCCGATTCGACAGTAGAATGTACTTGCAATACGGGTTTAATTGTATAGACCACGATTTGTCTAGACAGGCAGTCGGATTGCGACAAATGTTTCATTAAATTAACTGACATACTGGTGATTTTTCATTATATGCCTTGAGTGATACGATATGCGCTCAGGTAGAGCAAAAAATCTGAGAAAACAAACGGCTGATGGACAGCGGAAAAGGCTCCTGATTAACATCAGGAAAACAAAGACTCAGCGGAATTTGTTCTTTTATTCCCTCTAAAGTTCATGGTACCAGCACGAGGCGACCCGACTATTTGTGGTACGTCCCGAAGAGACCATTTGTTGCACTACCATTCTGTGGCTCAAAGCTTGTAACTGACACTTGCAGCCTACATTCCACGGGTTGTGAAGATTCTTGCATTGACCAGGAGCGGTTACTTCCTGACTGATCTGAAAACATGCCCTCACCACAGAGATGAATCTACGGAACCAGCAGCATCGACACTTAAGCATTTTGGCAAGTTCCATTTTTAGCCGGCGAAACAAAGAACTTTCTTTTCTAAAATTAAGCTTACGAAAGCCGATATAGTTTTATTCATCGCTCCCGATGTATATGATTTGTGCAGAGGATCTCCTGAATTCTAGGCTATAGGGTCAGCCTTTATTATATATGGATGCCATACTTAGTCATATATTCCATGATGAGGCTTACTTTTTATTAATCACCAGTTCTTATTTATTTGCAATTGTAAAAGTAATTGATCATTAAATTTGTATATGTTGTTGTTACAAATTCATAGTTGAATTAATTATTACAAAGAAAAGTTCATATGTACGAATAAGTATTCTAATATATATATATATTTATATATTTATATCTATATCTATACAGCCAATACGAGCAATAATAATACTAATAAGCAGAGAAATGTTACTGTTAATTCAGTTGGGGGCTTGAACGAGCTAATATTATATCTCTCCACAAAAGGCGGCGGGAAAGATAAAGAGTTAACGTGCTCAGACCCATTCAGCATTGTGGACCCTCCCTCGAGGTAGAAGCATCATTATCCTTCTATCTGCATCTCTGCCAAGAGTAATCTTGTGCGAAGGTAGACACCTTTGAAGACCCACATTAGCTATTCCTAGGTTTTGGCCACCGTTGGACCATTATTCAGAGAAAAGGGGAGGCAACCCGTGACATCTGTAGCTTTTCCACCATTCCAAAACGTGTTGAGTTAAAGTCATGAGCTCCAATTTCTCAAGCTTGGCTGGCATTTAAAGGATTATCACATCTTGTCCCAAGCTAGGATAAAGAAGTGCGTGGCATAGTGGCATACTATGCATTCCCAACCATACAAGGGGGCTTTCCACTAAAATACTGTGGTCTTCTGGACTCTCCCAAGGAATTGTCACGTTCTACAGACAGCCACTTCTCAGGTCCCCATGCCCATCATGGGCCCATAATGAGATCATCCTGCATGCAACCCCCCAGGTAAAAAGCTAAGGTTATGTCTGAGGATTAAGTGACTCCTCCAAGCTTACTGTGCAATGCTCTTTTTCTCAATATGTTTCACCACAGGGGAAATCCATGGAAGTGTGTGGATGATTTCAAGAGTCAATGAGGATGTAATTAGCCTCACAGACTGGTTTACTTCCATATTTGAACACTGTAGCATTGTACTTAGCTGGTGGTCATATAAAGATGACTCCGTATATGCCTCCATGCGTCGACATAAAGCATTAGGTCTTCTATAACTGTAAAATGTCTGTTATGGTTAAATGATTTTATGAGCCTGTCAAAGCTGCGTTTTCCCCACACTTAACATTCGATGATCTCAAATAGGTCTAGTGATTTATTGGTAATGTCTTTGAAGGTGCTAGTATTTACTCTTCCAAAACGATCGTCAGGCATGCCTATAACCGCTGGTTATATCAGACAAACCAATTGCATTTGCTTTAAAGACGATAACTGAAACTGAAAGAAATTGCAGTCAAATAAAGCAATATTATTATTACTATTAGTCAGACAAGCCTCAACAAAAATTGATATCAAGTGTATAGCCTGAATCTACCTTTATCGGAGTATAATCCGTGCCTCGTTTCAAACAAGATGACAGCAGCAACCTGTCCAACCAAGTCATGTCAGTAACATCTAAATTACTTATTACATAACACTGTTTATCTGTCTGCTTGTCTGTCTATCTGTCTGTATGACTGCATATTTGACTTCTGTTTGTCTGTCTGTCGACTGTCTGTCTAACCTTTCTGTCTACCATTGTCGCTCCCGCCACACATGTATCTGTCTGTCTGATTACCTATATCATTGTTTATTACAATATATCACAACTTACTTTTCCGTAAAATAACCTTCACAATATTTAGTTGTTCGTTTGTCTATGGATTTTTATTTATTTCTTCCATTTCGTGCAACTATAGCGGCGGTTTACGTCAAAAAACTTAAACTCAGCAAAAAAAATAAATAAAAGCTTCTCTTCCTTTATTTCAAATCATAACAAACGCCTGGTATATACCTACATAAAGCATGCCTAGATACAGCTGTCAAGAGGGTATTAGCTAAATAGCTAAGAAATGAGATGGACGTCCATGGACGCTTGTTTGTATTCATGGGAAGTAAGAATAGCTTGAATCCATTTTTCCACTTTAAACAAAAAGGAACTAAAACGATGGGATAACTCGTACAGACGTAGACGTTTGCGGTAATGCAAAAATAAAGACCTATCATCCCGATATGATCGTTTATTGAGGATCGTACGCCGCGCCGCCTACGACAACCGCGCAAGCCACTCATGCAAACAACACGCCTGTCAGTTTCTAAACGGCTCTGCCACTTCTCGTTGTTGTTTGTTGTTGTTTTCGTCTACTAGATTGCTGTAATACCCTGTTCAACCAAAACCCATTGAAGGGTTACAAACGGTTATATTGGAGTATACAGTATAGTGTGTTGGTATCTTCGCTGGTATCACTTTCCTAGTCCTGAAAAGGACTGGTCCTAAAAAGGACCGCTAGCTGGCTGTCTTGTTATCTCTTCGTTGCTTGTCTGTCGTGGCGTGTTCATGGTGTTCATTTCCTGCCTTCCTATCTGTCTTGTGTCGTTTTGTTAGTTTTTGCTTTCCTAGTTTCTGTTTCTCTTGTCTTCCTGCTTTCCTGTATCTGTAGTAGTGCTTTTTCTATTATTGCTGGTAGAAGTTTTTCAAGTGTTTCTTCGATGACTTCTTCGTCTGATTGTTCGTTTGTTTTGGTCGCTCTTGGGTTTGATGTCATTTCCTCAATGGCTCTTCGCTCTGTTTCGATTCTCTTGAGGATTTTTGAGTTTTCTTCCGTCAGTTCTGTCAGCCTCTTTACATTTGCTTCTATTTGCTGCTTAATGCTTTTCATGTCTTTCATCATTTCTCTGATGTTTTGTATTTCTATTACGTCTTCACCGCTGTCCTTTTCGTCTTCGGGAGCCTGCTTGCTTCTGTTTTCGACCTGGAGTTTATTTTTCAATTGTTTGACTTCAGCGGTCAGCTGGTGTACCTGTCGTCTGTCAATCGTGCGTTGTTTTTCTGCAACATCCGCAGCCACTCTGTGTTTTGCCTCCTGAAGGGGATGTTTTTGGAGACCGCTTCCTTCAGGATGCTCTTTGTTTCCTGGAACATCGGGCAGCCTCGGTATCTAGCCCCGTGGTTTCCGAGGCAGTTTGCACAGGTGCGGTTTGAGTTTATTGCTTTGTAGTTGGGGTCCTCCTTCGCCTTGGGGCAGTCGCGATATAGGTGGCCACCCGCACAATATCGGCAGACTGCGTCCCTCCTGCATGTTTTCTTGGTGTGTGAAAACTGCTGGCAGTTAGAGCACTGCATCACCGGAGGGATATAGGCTTCTGTCTTTTTTGTTGTTGCTTGGAGCGTCAGTCTCTCAGGTCTTGTTGATCCTTCTACCGTAACTATCATCAGATTGGTATCTTTCTTTGCCCAGGTTTTTAGCCTTTCGACCTGTGTGATTTTTAGATTTGCGTTTTCAGCCTGAAGGTGTCTGTGGACCTCGGCTTCGGAACATCTGGTATCCACCCCTCTGATGACCAACTTCTTTGTTGTTTTGTACATTTCCACCACCACTTTTATTTGGTGGGGCAACTGGACTTCTTTTGGGCTAGATTCCAGTTCGGTCATCAGTGAAGTGGTTGTTGTAGTGCTGTTGAGCGAAAGCACGACTCCCTTTTCGTACCTCCATACTTTAGAGACGCCTCTCCTGCCAGTTATTGACTCGAGGATGCATATCACTTTGTCATCTGGTAGGGCCCTGAGTGAAGCCTCACCTCCCGACATCTGCGTGATCTTAACGCACCTCTCTATCGCATCTGTGTCGCCGGCATCGTGTGTTGGTGTCTTCGGTGTTTGTCGTAGCTTCTCTGTGGTAGACAGGGTTTCTGCTGATGATCTTGGTTCGTGTGGTGATGGTCCCTCGGCTTTAGGCTCCTGTTTTCTTTTCTCTTTCCTTTCCAGCGTCTGTTCTATCCCCTGTATCAGTCTCTTCACCCTCTCACGCTCAGGGTCTAGGCCGTGGACGTTAGCAGCTGCCCTTTTCTCTCTTCTTTCCAACCATCCCTTCATCTTCTCCAGCTGGTGTAGCAATCTCATCGTTTCCTCATCCTCTGGATCTACATCATCTAGGCCAGGGACGCCTGCATCTGCCCTCTCCTCTGTCTCGCAAGGAGGCGGGCCCCTCAGCCTCTCAGTGGTGTCGACACACGTCGCAGCTAACTCCGTCGTCGTGTCTAGAGTTGGAGGAGGACCGGTCTCAGCACGAGTACTTGGGGCAGTCTTGCTCTCTGGCTGTCTGTCTTTGTTGTTTGAAGCTTTGTTATTCCCCTGGCTGTTCTGCGCTGGTGGGCTGGCGTATACCTTCCTCCTTTTGGCGTGATGTTTATTTCGGGTCATTTTGATGAAAATGTGATCTTGTCTCGAATAGTAGCGTCCTGAGAAGGACGTTGGTGTCTGTCGGGTGGAAAAAGCTGGCGTGTTTCTGTTTTGGTGAACGAAAATGTTATCCGCTGTTGTGATCTCTGAATCTTCCTTCCTATTTATCCTCGCCACGTCTACTTTGACACCGCGTTAGGTAATCATCGGGGTAAACAAACTTGGGTTGTGTGTTTTACTAGGACCAAGAACAAAGAAAATTGCTTACGTTACGGTCACAAAGTCTTCATTTGGGATAAAAGAACTGAAATGGATAATAAAGGAAGCGAAAACTAAGTAAAATGCATAAAAAGTCAATGCAAATATTACTTCTTCTTCCTCTTCGTTCGCCTTTAAAAAAGGAAAAAAAAAAATTGCCTCATTTTGGCGAGGCACTTCATTCAACCTAGACACATGGTCCATCGGTTATATTAGGGTGCATGTCCGAATATAAAAGACCGAGTGGTCTAGTTGTTTACAAGAGTTCCACATTATTGACTCTAATAAAGGCAGTAGTCAGCTCAAGGTTCCTGATATATCCAAACTGTTTTTCGTGGAAAGAAATAGGTGTTCTTGCCATACGCTTACTCCTTTCATTTCATTTCAATTACGCCCATACTCCCCAGGGAGCATATTACACGGAGAAAGGTTTGGTATATAGACGGGTGGGGAATAAGAGGCAGTTAGTTGTTCCACTCCCGTTTCGCACCCGCCTCATGCAAGAAATACATTTAACTCTACCCTATTCCATTAAAGGTTCATATGCCCTGGTAAAACAGGTCTCCTTGAATTACTTCTGGCCAGGTTTGCGACATGATGTTCTACAGTTTGTGCGAGACTGCTACGTTAGCCATAGCCTGGACAACCAGAAGGTTGAAACTACGAAGAAAGAGTTTGAGCAGAGTAACCAACAACCAAAGTTGGATAACTTGCACCTCGAAATTTCTACGTAGTAAAGCAGAGTTACGTCAAGCGCAAATGGAAGATATAATCCTAGCGCCATACTCTGAACAGAGTCGGATAACCCATGCTTCAGCTGGAGCATTTATCAAAGAACAAGGGATTATTTGTCGACGGACGAGGCAAGGGAAGCAACTCTTAGTGCCCCTCCCTTTAAGACCCTCCGTTATGAAAGCGGCTCACATTTCATCATCAGGAGAACAATGTTTCAGTAGGAACGACGATGAATAAACTTAAGGAGATTTATTTTTGACCTAGACGGTGGGCAGATGTGCGTCAGTTCGTTCAAAGCTGCACACACTGCCAAGCGAGAAACTTAGTCACTCGCCACCGAGATAATGAAGGAGAGGAAAACTCTACTAGAGAGAGAGAACCCGGTGGACAGTAGAACGCATCGAGAAGTGTCTGCCCATAGCTAGATATTCTGCAAATCTCTTAGGAGAGGGGGTATCTGTGACGAAATGGACGACCTCTTCACGATCTTTGTTTCACTCCGACAGGCGCAGAGATATATTTTGTACTGATTTTTATTTGTGTACTTTTAAAAGTACCAATGTCTTCTCATTATCGGCTAAGGGGTAAGTAGTTTGTATGTTCAATCATTTGTGACATTCCTTGCAGATAATGTTTATCCCAGCCTGCGAGAAGCAACTAGATAAGATGAGCGCCGGCGTTTTTAGATTAAACCGCTGATAAGCGACTCGTTTGTTAACAAGCAGGGCAAACACGTAGTATTTGCGTACTCATACGACAGATAACGAGATTACTGTCTGTGTGGCACATGTGGGCAGACAGGTGTGACATAATGACTTCCGGGCCGACTTGTTATGACAACATTACTTTCTAATAAAGTAATAAGTATTACAGCTTACCCATGTTGTCATGTGTGTCTACCGATCTGCCTGTGAGAGTGTATGCAAGGCATAATAATAATAATAATAATAATAGCCCCTTCAGTCATAACTGACTATGGGAATGCGCCCCTGAGGTGACAGCCCTCAGCTGCTTATTTTCCTGGTGCTCCTTTCGACGTTTTCTCCTCACCTCTGCTTCTTGTGTGAGCCTCTCTTCGCCCAATCTGAGGTGGCGCCGTAAATAGCATCGCCACTTAGTGCGATCGGCAGCTTCATCCTCCCATGTTGCTGGATCCATGTCCAGTGCCCTCATATCTCTCTTGCACACATCTTTGAACCTCAGCTGTGGTCGCCCAATTGTTTTCTTGCCATCTGCTAATTGTCCGTAGAAGATATCTTTTGGGATGCGACCATCTTCCATGCGGCGAACATGGCCAAGCCAGCGAAGTCTGCGCTGTCTAAGAAGCGTATACATACTTTGAAGGCCAGCACGTGACAACACCTCGACATTTGTCACTTTATCTTTCCACGAGATGCCGAGGATGCGGCGTAGACACCGCAAATGGAAGGTATTGAGCCTTCTTTCTTGCTTAGCATAGGTCGTCCAGGTCTCGCTGCCATATAGGAGTGTGCTGGTGACGCAGGCATTATATACCGCAGCTTTGGTCTTCATTGTGAGTTTAGAGTTTTCCCAAACACGCGATGTGAGGCGGGCAAAGGTAGCTGCAGCTTTGCCAATGCGGCTGTCGATTTCTGTATCCAGTGAGAGTTTGTCATGCAAGGCATCAGATGTCCATATATGATAATACGTGACCTTTGCAGGCACGAACCTTATTTCACATGGGACTATTTTGAAAATATCACACCCTATCTGCATGATTTGAAATGATTGGATCTTTCTGATTGGATTCATAACAACAATGCGTGAGAAGATAGGAATATAGTCTGACCATTTCGCAGCTTTATTTCACAGTGAATTTCACGCTCGCCAAGACAACATCAGACCTCGCCAGAGTGAAGACTAGATTCATGATTCCTTTTTTAACCTGACCTTTTATTGGAGAACCATATAAGACTTACAACGCGCAGGAAATCTCTACATTTTAATAAGGAACACCGGGACTAGGAAACTGAAGAAACACACGGAGTCAGAGAGGGAATCTATTGTCAAATTAAAGACACACCAGACGCGTGTAAGAGACCGATTCGTCTCTTTTATTCATCTGAGCAACAAGTCTGTAGCCAAGATTGGCGTAAGTAGTGCTTTTCTCATTCTATGTTTCATTACTAACATGTGAACTAACATATATATATATATCTATATCTATATCTATATCTATATCTATATATATATATATATATATATATATATATATATATATATATATATATATATATATATAAATATACATATATAAATATATATATATATATATATATATATATATATATATATATATATATATATATATATATATATATATATATATATTACCATGTGAATTTTAATGTATGAAAATTGCTACAGGACGCCCAAGTCATTTGAGGCTGGCAACCTCAACGTATATAATGATGATTCATGAACCACCACTGCACGGGCTGGTGATAGCTTTATTGAAAGTTTTGTAACGAGAACTAAAAGCATAAAGTATTTCCAGGTTTCTCTGGAGCAGGGAGGGAAAGATGAAAGAAATGATGTACATTCTAAGTATAATACTTACATTTTTAAAGCAGTGTAAATGTCCCTATAAACATAGTCACTTTAAAATTAATGTAAGTTTTCAAGATTTAAACCAGTGTAAATGTCTATGTGAAAATATTCGTTTTAAAGTAATGGAAGTTTCAAACTTCTCAATCAGCGTAAAACATAAATAAAGACACATTCAATTTATATTGTGAACACTTTTCGATCAGTGGACATGTAAATGTAAACAGACTCTATCTGTATTATTAACCTTTTCATTTAAATGGAATGTAAAGCTAAAGCTATTCTATTTAAATGGAAAGGAAGAGCTTTTTAGATTACAGAATTAACGTGCTCAACAACAGCCAGCATTGTTTTCGCTTATCTGAATATATTGTGAATACTCCTATGTGATAGAAGCTTTACTACCCTTCTATCTACATTTCTGCCAAGAGTAATCTTGTGTAAAGATAGACTCCATTGAAGCATATAATAGATACTCTTGAGTTTGGCCACTGTTGGACCACTACTGCAAAGCAGGGGAGGCAATACCGTCACAAGCCTCGTTCTGTCACAAAAGTGATGGCCCTACCATTTCACTCTCCTACGGCAGTATGTTCAATGAGACTACCGTTTCTCAATTATATACAACTTTTATCTGTTGTAGATCGCAATTGTAATCTATGAAAGTGTTTCTTAATTATAATCGATTTATTTAATGTTTGCCATCCCAGAAATTAATTTAAATGTAGTTCCCCCGATCTTTTTGAGTGCTTAAATGTTTATTAAGGCTATTCAACCTGTCTTGTCACCACGGTGCAGTTGAATAATGGGTAAAAGAAGAAATATTTGTCAACTAAAATTGTTAGGGGTAAAATAACAGACTGATTAAGTTAACTGTACATAACATAAGGCAACCAAGAAGACTGTTAATTAAAATTCGGATGAAAAAAAGGGCAATGTGACAGAGTTATGTAAATATATTACATATATCAACACGTTTTGCTTCCACCTGGTTTCCACCTTGGCTCCCTTATTAATATTCATGTTTTGTTAACGCAGAAGGCATGTGCTTCTATGTCTGTGGAACTGATACTTTAGCCACGCCTATTTTCTTTCTTTATTGTCTTGCAGACGATAGGAATGTTTATAATCAGACCCATTAGCGAGTCCAGAGCCGTTAACTGAATTATAACGCGAACGATTGGACAACCGTTGTATATTGACAGGCCAGACTGTTTCACGTATAGAGAGAGAGGGGACGGGTCGTATATTTGTAGAACCAAGAACGATAATTCATGAGTGCACTTTCTCAGGGGGAATTAATCTGAGGAAAGGGGAGATAATCACAGTTACCCCCCCCCCCCCACATCCGTTCGTTCGTGAATGTAGTTAAGCTACGGAACGAGGGAGAACAAAGAGAAGATTTGCTCGCGGAACCACGTCTGCGGTCGGCATAAGTGTAAAATTTGACTTTCATTCAAAATTCGACTGCAGATTTCACCAAGAATACGAGCAAGACGCAAAATCTGGTACTGGTTAGCGATTTTCTATCTATTTCCCATATATATATATATATATATATATATATATATATATATATATATATATATATATATATATATATATATATATATATATATATATATATATATATATATATATATATTATATATATATATATATATATATATATATATATATATATATATATATATATATATATATATATATATATATATATATATATATATATATATATATATATATATATATATATATATATATATATATATATATATTATATATATATATATATATATATATATATATATATATATGGTTATATATATATATATATATATATATATATATATATATATATATATATATATATCCCAGCCTTTAAAATCCATTATCTAGTACTCACATAATTTTTCAGAACATCTAGCTTCGATTTCTAGATTCATTGTACCATTGGAATTACTCAGTTTTTTCGATTGGAGATAGTTTTAAATTTCTGTGTTGCGGTAAATATTATACTAGAGTTCCAGTGATTTAATTGTTAAGTCCGTCATTAGATTTCACTAAGATTTTCTGTGTTGAGTGATTTAATGGTTAAAGTCCGTCATTATATATTACTAGGACTTTTGGTGTTAATTGGCTAGAAAATGAAATAACATATAGCTAATTTTTTCTGGCTGTAACGTAAATTTAATTACTCGCTACCATCCAGAAAAAGAGATAATTTAATTGACTAGCAAAAAGCACGGTTCTTGTGCGTTTATTCACCGGTTAAATCAAATTGTGGATATTTATTACCCAAACCGATCACCGTACTCTTTCTTGACTGAAAAAGTGTCATTGTCCTCTCCCCCCTCCCCCGTTGCTTAGAATTTTTTTTAAAACACGCCTGCCGTTCGTAAGGTTGTAGTCACGTAGCACATTCTGCCGTAGGGGAGTGAAGTGTTATAGACTTCGATGTACTGGTCCCAGCTTTATGAGGTGGGGTGGCCTGTTCCCTTCCTCGCTGCCGTTGCCTTCTCTAACTCAAGATCAGAGGCAGGTACCCTTTTACAGCTGGTTTGACTGATGCGTGACACCTGCTCCCTTTCTCGCTGCCGTTGCCTTCTCTAACTCAAGATCAGAGACAGGTACCCTTTTACAGCTGGTTAGACTGATGCGTGACACCTGTTCCCTTCCTCGCTGCCGTTGCCTTCTCTAACTCAGGATCAGAGTAAGGTACCCATTTACAGCTGTTATGGAGTGTTAGAGACTTCACCATACTGGGTCCAGCATCGAGAGATGGGGTCTACCTAGCTATAAATGCGTACTTAACTTTGAGTTAGGGAAGGAAAAGACAGCGAGGAAGGAAACTGGTCTCCCCACCTCTCGATGCTGGACCTAGTATGGTGAAGTCTCTAACACTCCATAACCAGCTGTAAATGGGTACCTGACTCTGATCCTGAGTTAGAGAAGGCAACGGCAGCGAGGAAGGGAACATGTGTCACGCATCAGTCAAACCAGCTGTAAAAGGGTGCCTGACTCTGATCTTGAGTTAGAGAAGGCAACGGCAGCGAGAAAGGGAACAGGTGTCACGCATCAGTCAAACCAGCTGTAAAAGGGTACCTGCCTCTGATCTTGAGTTAGAGAAGGCAACGGCAGCGAGGAAGGGAACATGTGTCACGCATCAGTCTAACCAGCTGTAAAAGGGTGCCTGACTCTGATCTTGAGTTAGAGAAGGCAACGGCAGCGATTTCCCTTGTTTCCTTTGTACCGTTAACTTGTAGAACTGATTCAATTCCGTTCTATTGGTTTATAAACTTTTTTTTTTTAAATCCGGGGGGGGGGGGGGGTGAGGGCGGGTCTGTCGTAAGCGTGTCAACTATGAATGCAAGAGAAACGCTTTTTTTTTTAACTTGCCTCCCAAATCACAATGTGAAATCAACATTTTTCAGTCAAGAAAAAGTACTGTTCTCAGTTTTGGTAATAAATTTCCAGAATTTGATTTAACCGGTGAATAAACGCACAAGAACCAAAAGCACTATTCATTATGAGTACTGACGAAATATATATTTATTACTAATTCATTATGAGTAATTTTGTAAATGACTAGAATTTATTTCACGGGTTAATAAGAACGATAAGACAAGCTATACACTCGTGTTTTCTAATCAAAGTTAATAACCGAGTGGATAAATAAATTATACCGTTACGCGGGTTAGGGTAGAATTGAGATTGTGGTTAATGTTGTATTTTTTCTTCCTATAAATTAGTACGGGTCACAACCCAAAACCTACCAGCGGCCTGCACCTTAATCTGAGAAAAGGATCTAAGTCTAGTCCAAAACAATACAAGAAAAAACATTCTTATGTAAAATATATCGGATCTTCGAGGTTGACCGGGTTGGTCTCTTGTTTCACCTAGAGAGAGAGAGAGAGAGAGAGAGAGAGAGAGAGAGAGAGAGAGAGAGAGCGTACCAATATATGACACTAAGAATAACAGTAACTGGACATTTAGCTACCCAGATTTCTTTTCCATTTTTTCATTTACATTCAGCCCGCTGTGGCGAAGCTATCAATATTAACATTTCCCGATTACCAACCACAGTGTTGTGGCGAGGATTTGTCCAGAAAGAAAAAGATTTATCTACCTGACATTCTATTTAACTATAGAGCATTTCAAGCTACTGTACACCGTGACCATTAGATCTCAAGTATTTTCCTACCTGGACTAATTTCGGTGACATGAACAGATTCAATAAACAGTAATAAAGCAAGCGTTCCCCAAATAAGAGGATTAATCAGTAAATTTGAGGAACTGGGGCTTGTTTTGCCAAAACCCCAACACTGGATTTGTGCATGTACCAAGGAGTTCTGTCCCAGACGTTGTTAATCAGCAATTAGGTAAGCGAGATTGGATATGTGGCCACTTGTTTGTCAGAGCGAGAGAAAGCAGGAATGAATAATTCTTATATTGTATAATCAATGTACTCACTTTGTTTTTTTCTTCTTATGTTTGCTAATACTGTTCATTTAAGAATAAATTAATTAGAAACTCTGTTCTTGACAGTATATTCAAATCCTATACCATAGTGCTAATCTTTTGACATTTTGGGGGTTAATTAACTCCTTCTTCTTGTGGGATCTTGTCTCAACAGAGTGGATTGCACTTATGTGTCTATTTCTTCATTAATTCTGTAACCTATGATTTTTATACTTTGATATTTGATATTAAATGTTGTGAAGTTCTTTTCTTTATGATAAATAAACTTAACATAAAACTTAATTACCTGTGTCGGTCAGCTCGTCCCAATATCCCTACTCCATTAATATAGTTTCACGTTTGTGCGTCTAATTGTCGTCACTTATCTGTGTGTGTCTATGTGAGTGGTTATAGTGTATATGTTAATATATACAGAGAGGTATGCAGTCTGATCAACAAATCTCAGTCGTAAATGATAGGCTGGACTAGAGTATCTTCACAATCCAGGGACAGACTCTACCTTTCACCATTTCACTCGTGAAAATCTATTTCTTTACCTTATCTCTCACTGAGTCACTACCTGTTCTAGTTCCATTCAGACGGGACCAGAATCTATCTTAATCACGTATCAAAAATCTACCACACGCAATAACTAGTGCAAATAAAAATAATAGGCTGTCAGGGTAATTAAAATATAAGAAGCTCAAAGCACATAAAGGTTTCACAAGTTTAACTAGAAAATTAGACCAGACAGTACTTAATCTTCGGTCGTACCCAGAAAGTCATCTTATTTGGGGTTTCAGAAACTGGGATGTGCTATGACATTTAATTCACGAACAAAGGAATCTAAAGTATATATATATACAAGTGTCCCTTCTGACTACTACTATCCGGGGCGCATTCGGTGCAGGGGATTCGGGGACATGACCGCTCAATCAAGGCGGTAGTTAAATCACTGACAGTAGGTATTTTTGAGCTACAGGTAGACATGTCCCTCGGACACAAGTAACCCCAACGTCAAACATCAGTACCAAACTCACACATCAGAAATAAAGTAACCAAAGCCGGACAATGTCCGTTGCATTAAAAAAAAACAAAAAAACAATAGACCCTGTGACAGGAGCGCGTCTCGCCAAAGCGTGTCAAAATTTTATTTAAAAAAAAAATGAAAGTGTATTTAACAAGTAGGACAAGTTCAGAATTTGTTTTAAAACAAACACCAGGTCCTGCCATTCGTGGAACCGCGAAGCAAATCAGGACGCGAGACATATTACAGGACACCAGAGTCCAGACATTTTGTTAATATTCCCGCCAGAAAAAAAAGAGTGCACGCGTGATAAAACTAATTTTGTCCACTTAGAGGGAGGTAATCAATTGTTTATTGACAGACTGTCGGTTGGACTCTTACAGTCACAGCTAAAGAGAGAGAGGGAAAAAATAAAAACTTTTCAACGACCTAGTACAGTCCTTCCTTTCGGCTATTTTTAACAGTCATAGACTGGGTGATGCGCCAGACAACAGAGGGCAGTCCAAGAGGAATAAGATGGACTACATTTTCAACATTGGAAGATCTGGAATATGCAGATGACATTGCACTGCTGGCACATTCACATCAACACATCCAGGAAAAAACGGATAGACTTAATTTTTTTTTTTTTTTTCTTAACCAGCGGCACTTAGGCTTTCAGCCCTTCGGCCCAATGACATGTCATTGCGAGGCTGGGGAACCTGAGGACTTTCCTTCCAACCCGGTCAGGAGCTTCGCTCCTTCCCATCCACAGAGGGTTTATCACAGGAGCCGTTCAGGCTATTCAGTCAAATTTCCGGCCGTAAACATTTCTTCAAACGCCGACGCCCGGGTTTGAACCATGAACACCTGGTCGCCAGTACAACGCCGAAGCCATTACACCAGCGCGGCTCGATAGACTTAATAAATTTAGCCAGCAGGTGGGCTTGAACATCAATTTAAAGAAGTCTGAGGTCATGACGCTCAATGTGAGCAACCCTGAGCCCATATCAGTAAGGAATCAGCAACTGGTACAGACAGATACCTTCACATACCTAGGAAGCATAGTAACACCAGACGGTGGGGCAGGCAAAGACATCAACATCAGAATGAATAAGGCAAGAACAGCCTTCTTTAGCCTAAATAACATCTGGAAGTCCTCCCAATACAGCACAAGCACAAAATTAAGATTATACCAGAGTTGCGTGCTTTCTGTGCTTCTCTATGGTGCGGAATGCTGGAGAGTCACAGAGAAGGAAATGTCAAAATTGTCCTCTTTTCACACAACATGCCTAAGAAAAAATTCACCGAATCTTTTGGCCGAATACCATCACCAACCAAGATCTGCTTACTCGTAGCAAGCAAGAGGACATGCATACCATCATAGCTGGCAGACGCTGGAGCTGGGTTGGTCATGTCCTCAGAAGAGACCCCGATGCCATCACAAGAACAGCTATGCTTTGGACCCCTGAAGGAAAGCGAAAGAGAGGCCGACCAAAAACAACTTGGCGGAGGACTGTGGAGGCTGAGATGCAAAGAATGAACCAGAGTTGGGGCACTGTACGAAGGATGGCCACCGACCGTGCAAAGTGGAATCAATTTGTTGTTGCCCTACAAGACGCCACTAGGCGTGATGGCCACTGACTGCTTTGACGGTCGGTGGTTAAGGATCGAAGAAGAAGACCTACTACAGTGGCACATGAATACAAGCAGACTTCTTCTTCTTCTTCCTCGTTCGCCTTCAGACTTCCACATTAATGACTAATAAAGGCAGTAGTCAATTCAAGGTTCCCGACATTTCCAAACAGTTTTTCGTTGGCAGAAGTGGGTGGTTGCCATATGCTACTCCGTTCATTACTGTAGGTTGGGCAGTACTGCAGCAGGTGTTCGGCTGTCATCGGGCTGGTACCGCAGGTGCAGAGATCTGTTGCACCAATTTTGTATTTGTGGTATAGATGGTATCTCAATCTGTTGTGACCAGTCCGTAGCCGAAAAATGATGACCTGTTCTTTCCTGGATAGTTGATGATATGCATCATTTTTCAAATGGCCCGGGTGCTCTCTTTCCCATTTGGACTTGAATGTAGCCTTTATAGTAGTCTTTGCCATTGCGTACGTTGTCTCTATATCATTTTGTTGTAAGGCACTGTGGTAAAGTGGGATGTTATAAATATTTATAGGGGACTTAGTGTACTGACTGAGATCAGCTGTGAAGGTATCTGTATCTAATAGGTGTAGTGTTTTACAGATAACCTTACTTGCTACCACATTATGCCTCAGTCAGAATTATTCTGGAATATTGTGATGACTACGTTAAATGTCTAGGTTATGTATATGATGAAGTGTAAGTCACAACAACAACAGACAGATAAACAATTTAATTTATTCCACCACACTTGACAACACTGTGACACTCACACACATGTAACATTCTATAAGACTATCTTAAATGAGTCACTGGTAAATTTTCAAATATCAATATGTATTAAGTACTCTCATTAATATATATGTCCTGATTCAACTACAAAGTGAACCAGGAATCACAATCAATTTTAATTACAATTTATATGTACAGAATTTATCAATATGAATCTTGTAGTGACATATTTTATTAAGATTATCCTATGTGTGTCAGTTGTGTAGTAGTAATATGAGGTAATACTGGTTTTGTTTTTTCAAGCTATGTTGTTATTTGTCATCATGACTTCAAGTGTTTGTTTCTGTTGGAACTAGTATTGGAGATGTTCTCAGTTCCTTTCATTAAAACAATTAATTTCCCCTCTTATTTTTATACAATGTCAGTTTAAGATGGGGTTACATAATGTTGAGCTCCGCTGGCCACATAGGCTTATCTTTCGTGATGGCGGCAGGAAAAGACTCCTCTGCTCGATTGCTCCCCTGTGTTCTGGAGACAACTCACTGTTTGCTATATGGACCAAGGAGTATGCTGTCCGACTCTGGATTCAGCAAAGCTCTGACCAGGTGCTGCTCAATAACTTTAGGACCACAGTCCCTGAAACAAGAAGGTTGTACCTCCTATTTCAGAACTAATTTATACTCTATTTCTACACTGAGCACAATACATAATAAACACTGAGTTCAGAGCGGTAGGCCAACTGCTATCTTCATCTGAAACAATTTTCACCAGTATATTCCTCCCTAATGGTTACTACGCCTCTGCAATTCCAGCATTATTTCTTTCTGGTCAATAAAGTAGGTGTCAGTGTACTGTTTGGCAATTCCATGTAAGTTTTACTTTCCTCCGACACCTTCTGTTCAGGTTGGAGCACTATATAGGCTTCACCTCATGTTCGCTACTGAACCACACATATATACAGACATAAATTATCAATTTACATTCAATTTTCATTAAAAAGATATCAAATATTTCAAGCTTACCACAATTCATGGAAATAATACAGAATTACGTTGACTGGCACTGAATATAGCACAATTTCGATCTGCCGATGTCCCAGGCTTTTATTTAGAAAAATATGCACTGGCGCTCAACGCACTGGTTCTGTAGTAAGTTTATTTGCAAATGTGGTGCTGACCTGACGCCTCTAATTGACTATATTCGCGGGTCTAACCAATCGTGCCATGTTTACCCAATCGTTTGGAAAAAAGTACTCCTACTCCCGTTTCCCCTGACAACAAAAGATAGTATTTATAGCCCGACTAATCGTGTTTAGCCTTACATTTATTGCGCTCCAATCAAATCGTACAATGGTGGGGTGAAAATCTGCCACTGAGCGATTCTGATTTGGGTGTTGTCTGACATCCCTCACTATTTCTTTTGGCTATAATTTGGTAATTCCTAGACTATTTGCGTAACGTTTAACATATTCTTTGTCACCAAGTCCTAAGGAACCCAAATATACAAATTTAAAGGAGCTAAGTGGCTGCGTTCAAAATATGCATTTTCTTCTAGGATAGTCGTGCTGTTGCCACCTCCTCACTTCCAAACTTTATGGTGTCTGCTGTACTGTCATACTAATGTTAGGATTTCAGACATAAAACAGTAGAATGTCATGTTTCCTAATAAGCGTTTTGTAAGTTTTTTAAAACCTAACTCTCGTTTTATCACTGTCGATTTGAAAAAAACTAGTGCATGTGGCCTTACACGCGTGATGGTAGTAATTGTGTATCGCGAGACTGTGTTAGTATTGCCTGCGTTCCGGCTTTCAGCCTCTCCCTTTCTTTCTATCTTTAGTCCATCTGTCTTTCGTTTTTTTAACGTAGTGTATAAAATGACATGAATGGAATTTTAAATCTAGGTCAACCTGCGTATCTCAAGGTTTTTCTTAGAAATGCAGCACATGTTTTATCGTAGAAAGCGGGTATTGAAGCAGTAGGCTTTTACTATCAACGTGAAACGTTACAATTTGCAGACGAAGTAGAAAACAAGGGGGATTTCGCGTACAGTCATTGTGACAGCACTGTTCTTTACCATTCTTCTTTCCTTTTATTGAATTTATGTGTTAGGCTTTACATTTAGGTTTTAATTTATATATGTGGATTTGAATATTTCACGACATCTCCCCTCTTAAAACAGACATCTTATGTCAGTCCTTTATTCTATATACACATAGATAAATGTAAGTCAACTTGACTTTACTCTGCTGTTGTGCTATCATGGTTTTATGTAGTTGGGTCCATTCAGAGTAGGCACTACTCATGAAATCTGCCTCAGACCTCTACAACCAATAATATCTTTCGGTTATGTTACTGAACAGCCGCAAGTGTGACTGCTTGTCTTAATGCTGCTTCACAACCCGTATTCACCATTTCTCTTCTCTGAGTCCAGAGAACATTAGATTTTCCTCAAAATGTACGTTATGAGGAGATAACATATACCTGGTGATAGCAGAGTTTTCGTAGTGGATCCCATAATCTTCTTATTAGCCTGTATGAAACATTCGGAATATCCTCAATCAAAGAGGCAACTCAGGGATTCATTACGTTCCTCCGAATTGTTTCCATCTAACAATTTTGTCTGATCTCAGGTTTTACTGGAATCTGATAGTAGCCTTTACTCAGATCCACCCTTGAGAAATATTTAGCTTTATTTAGCCTGGCAAACAACTGATTTGTATCCGGCAATGGATCCACCTGTCCTTCTGTAATAGCATTCAGTCTCCTGTAATCTATACAGAGTCTATGTTCTATAGAGGGCTTCCTTAAGAGTACAACACCGGAACTATACGAAGATTCACTGTGTGAAATAATTCCTTCCTTCAACAAATAGTCTATCTCTTCCTTCAAAGCTTTCTCCTTAGCAAAAGGAATCGAATATGGTTTCATACATACAGGTGTGGGGTCTATCAGTTTCATATCATATTCCTATAAGTTTGTATGCCCTGGTCGGTCTGTTAACACCTCTGCATGATTATCTAGAACCTGTTGTACTCTCTCTTTCTGAGTTTTCGTTAAATGTGTACTGATTTTTACCTGTGCCGCTGTCTCACAGGGGTGTAATGGATATTCAAATGATGAAAGTGGTTCCTTTTTCATCTCCATGGCAATGGACAAGGTCAACAAGTGTGTCTCTTCCTGATGTTCTCTTTCCAAATATTTCTTCAGGAGATTCACATGATAGATTTTTTCCTTCCCCTTCTTATCTATCTTATAATTGGTTCTAGACACCTTCTCTAGAACTGTATATGGACCTTGCCATCCAATTTGTAACTTATTCTGACTACCGGGGAGAAGAAGCAGTACCTTTTCTCCCACAGCCAAATCTCTGTCTTTAGCTTTCCTGTTATAATAAGCAGCATGTTTCTTCCTGGCTTGTTTCAAATTTTCATTGGCAAGTTTCCAGCCAGTTTTTAAACGAGTGGTCAGCTCATTCACATATTGGTATGAGGATGTAATGTTTTCCTCTGCCTTTTCATCAGTCCACGTTCTTAACAGCGCTACATATGGACCTTTAGTTTTGTGGACCTATTTGTCCATGCACCGGTATGGTCTCTTCCACTTGAAGCGCTATAGTGATGATTTTTCTTCCCAGAATTATCAGTCACAAAACGACCGCTACCAATTTTCCTCTTGGGGCTTTCTCCCCACTTAACATTCTTGATGAGAGATTTCCTCTCTACATCTTCTTCCTCCAGTTTGTTTAAGTCCGATTGAGGGATTTTCGGCTTATCCTGGGGTAAGACATCTTTTTGCACTCTCCGCATAGTGGCCATTGTAAAACAGTTAAGTGAAGCTTGTCCGTGAAAAGGGGCTTCCCATTCCCTTTGGTCCACTTTATCAAATTTATTTTTCTTTTTATTGTCAGGCCTAATTTTGCCCCTTGGCGTGTCCAGGTCCTGATCAATGTTCCCACTTGTGGGTGTTCCCTCATGTGCTATGCTACACCTTTCTACAAAATTCTCAATGTCCCATCTTGCCTTGGGCCAATAATAATTGTGAGCCACCTTTTGGATGATGGTACCTATTTTTTCATGGTCCCCATCTGGTTTCACATGTAGGCTCCTTATTAAGTCTGCCCTATATCTTTTAGGAAGTACCAGCTGTCCCTGACCTTTGGATCTAGCTCCAGTCTTCCTATACATCAACTTGTTTTTCATGTAAAAATCTCCCTTGCCTGGAGTTGTATGACAAGTTGACAATTTCCTGAAACAAGGCTTGAGGGTCTTATCCCCAGCCTGTGCCTTCCTCATCTCTTCTGGAGTGGTATCCAATATAATATCCTCCTCCTGTCTTGAGGTCGACCTGACCTGAAGGGTGGCCATATACACAGGTTTCCTTCTGCAACGGTCAGTGTCATGATTGTCCATCTGACAATTTTTACACCACCTTTTCCCTTGGTTGAAAGATTTTCTTTCATCATATTTCCTTTCATCGAATTGTGGGGTTTTATTTTTATTGTCATACCGTGGCCTATCAAATTGGTGCGTACCTTTGTTTTGATCTCTTAGGATCAAATTTATTAAAGTTCTGTGGTGCCCTAAAATTTTCAACCTGTTTCTTTTTGTTACCTGATACTTCTGCCTGAGCTGCTTGATACCTTTCAGCAACATTTAGCAACTCACCCAGCCTCTCTGCACCTTGTTCCATGAGAAACTTTCTCAGGTCTGGAGCCATGGACTCTCTTAATTGTTCTATAAGGACCATTTCCTTAAGATCTTGGGTTTTCCCCAGAGAAGTCCATTTCTCCAAGTATGTCTCTAACCGTGCAGAGAACTGGTGATAGGTTTCACCTGACAGTAGTTTAGCATTCCTAAATTTTTTCCTATAAAATTCTGCGTTCTTTTCATATCTTAACAAAAGAGCCTGCTTTAGCATGTCATAATTTTCCTGATCACCTCTGCTCATTTTGGCAAAAACTTCATAAGCTGCCCCACGAAGACCTTGAGATAACTTTAAGCTCCACCTTTCTCTCTCTAACCCATATGTGGTAGCCAATAGTTCATATCTATTTAGATAGCTCTCAATATCATCGTCTTTCTCAACAAAATGATCTAAATGAAAATTCATAGCTGAGGTTGAGGCTCCCTGACTAGCAGTGGCATCAGAGGTAAAGGGACTGGCACCATTTTCAGGAGCATGGCCTTGAAACTCAAACTCCCTTAGTCGTAACTCATGTTCCCTTTGTAATCTCTTATCTTCTGCTTCCCTTTCTGCAGCTAATCGCTTGTCTTCCCTTTCTGCAGTCAATCTTCTTTCTTCTGCAGCCTGTCTTCTTTCCTCGGCTTCCAATGCTTTAGCCTCTTTGTCAGCCTCAATCTGCAACCTCTTAGTCTCAGCCTCTAACTTTCTTTCGGCCTCTTTTTCTAATCTTCTTTCTTCCCGTTCAATATATTTGTCACATTCAGCAGTGACATAAGCAATCATAATTTGTCCGTCCATTCCTAACTCTTTCGCAGTCTGTACAGCAGCAGATCGAAATTTTGCCAAGTCGGCCATTGTCTAACATGCAATTCAATCTTTCAATAATTATCTAAGGACACTACAGGCACTGAGAGCTCAACCTTATTTATTTCCACCCAAGGATACCTTTTAATTCTTATTATTCCCAATATCTATAACAGGAGAAAGTTCAATATCCCTGGAGCGAGCCCCCAATATATGTGGTAAAGTGGGATGTTATAAATATTTATAGGGGACTTAGTGTACTGACTGAGATCAGCTGTGAAGGTATCTGTATCTAATAGGTGTAGTGTTTTACAGATAACCTTACTTGCTACCACATTATGCCTCAGTCAGAATTATTCTGGAATATTGTGATGACTACGTTAAATGTCTAGGGTATGTATATGATGAAGTGTAAGTCACAACAACAACAGACAGATAAACAATTTAATTTATTCCACCACACTTGACAACACTGTGACACTCACACACATGTAACATTCTATAAGACTATCTTAAATGAGTCACTGGTAAATTTTCAAATATCAATATGTATTAAGTATTCTCATTAATATATATGTCCTGATTCAACTACAAAGTGAACCAGGAATCACAATCAATTTTAATTACAATTTATATGTACAGAATTTATCAATATGAATCTTGTAGTGACATATTTTATTAAGATTATCCTATGTGTGTCAGTTGTGTAGTAGTAATATGAGGTAATACTGGTTTTGTTTTTTCAAGCTATGTTGTTATTTGTCATCATGACTTCAAGTGTTTGTTTCTGTTGGAACTAGTATTGGAGATGTTCTCAGTTCCTTTCATTAAAACAATTAATTTCCCCTCTTATTTTTATACAATGTCAGTTTAAGATGGGGTTACATAATGTTGAGCTCCGCTGGCCACATAGGCTTATCTTTCGTGATGGCGGCAGGAAAAGACTCCTCTGCTCGATTGCTCCCCTGTGTTCTGGAGACAACTCACTGTTTGCTATATGGACCAAGGAGTATGCTGTCCGACTCTGGATTCAGCAAAGCTCTGACTAGGTGCTGCTCAATAACTTTAGGACCACAGTCCCTGAAACAAGAAGGTTGTACCTCCTATTTCAGAACTAATTTATACTCTATTTCTACACTGAGCACAATACATAACAAACACTGAGTTCAGAGCGGTAGGCCAACTGCTATCTTCATCTGAAACAATTTTCACCAGTATATTCCTCCCTAATGGTTACTACGCCTCTGCAATTCCAGCATTATTTCTTTCTGGTCAATAAAATAGGTGTCAGTGTACTGTTTGGCAATTCCATGTAGTTTTACTTTCCTCCGACACCTTCTGTTCAGGTTGGAGCACTATATAGGCTTCACCTCATGTTCGCTACTGAACCACACATATATACAGACATAAATTATCAATTTACATTCAATTTTCATTAAAAAGATATCAAATATTTCAAGCTTACCACAATTCATGGAAATAATACAGAATTACGTTGACTGGCACTGAATATAGCACAATTTCGATCTGCCGATGTCCCAGGCTTTTATTTAGAAAAATATGCACTGGCGCTCAACGCACTGGTTCTGTAGTAAGTTTATTTGCAAATGTGGTGCTGACCTGACGCCTCTAATTGACTATATTCGCGGGTCTAACCAATCGTGCCATGTTTACCCAATCGTTTGGAAAAAAGTACTCCTACTCCCGTTTCCCCTGACAACAAAAGATAGTATTTATAGCCCGACTAATCGTGTTTAGCCTTACATTTATTGCGCTCCAATCAAATCGGATTTAACATGGAGACCCATTTCCCGTACAATGGTGGGGTGAAAATCTGCCACTGAGCGATTCTGATTTGGGTGTTGTCTGACATCCCTCACTATTTCTTTTGGCTATAATTTGGTAATTCCTAGACTATTTGCGTAACGTTTAACATATTCTTTGTCAGCAAGTCCTAAGGAACCCAAATATACAAATTTAAAGGAGCTAAGTGGCTGCGTTCAAAATATGCATTTTCTTCTAGGATAGTCGTGCTGTTGCCACCTCCTCACTTCCAAACTTTATGGTGTCTGCTGTACTGTCATACTAATGTCAGGATTTCAGACATAAAACAGTAGAATGTCATGTTTCCTAATAAGCGTTTTGTAAGTTTTTTTAAAACCTAACTCTCGTTTTATCACTGTCGATTTGAAAAAAACTAGTGCATGTGGCCTTACACGCGTGATGGTAGTAATTGTGTATCGCGAGACTGTGTTAGTATTGCCTGCGTTCCGGCTTTCAGCCTCTCCCTTTCTTTCTATCTTTAGTCCATCTGTCTTTCGTTTTTTTTTAAACGTAGTGTATAAAATGACATGAATGGAATTTTAAATCTAGGTCAACCTGCGTATCTCAAGGTTTTTCTTAGAAATGCAGCACATGTTTTATCGTAGAAAGCGGGTATTGAAGCAGTAGGCTTTTACTATCAACGTGAAACGTTACAATTTGCAGACGAAGTAGAAAACAAGGGGGATTTCGCGTACAGTCATTGTGACAGCACTGTTCTTTACCATTCTTCTTTCCTTTTATTGAAGTTATTTGTTAGGCTTTACATTTACGTTTTAATTTATATATGTGGATTTGAATATTTCACGACATCTCCCCTCTTAAAACAGACATCTTATGTCAGTCCTTTATTCTATATACACATAGATAAATGTAAGTCAACTTGACTTTACTCTGCTGTTGTGCTATCATGGTTTTATGTAGTTGGGTCCATTCAGAGTAGGCACTACTCATGAAATCTGCCTCAGACCTCTACAACCAATAATATCTTTCGGTTATGTTACTGAACAGCCGCAAGTGTGACTGCTTGTCTTAATGCTGCTTCACAACCCGTATTCACCATTTCTCTTCTCTGAGTCTGCGCAATGACATGTCCAGAGAACATTAGATTTTCCTCAAAATGTACGTTATGAGGAGATAACATATACCTGGTGATAGCAGAGTTTTCGTAGTGGATCCCATAATCTTCTTATTAGCCTGTATGAAACATTCGGAATATCCTCAATCAAAGAGGCAACTCAGGGATTCATTACGTTCCTCCGAATTGTTTCCATCTAACAATTTTGTCTGATCTCAGGTTTTACTGGAATCTGATAGTAGCCTTTACTCAGATCCACCCTTGAGAAATATTTAGCTTTATTTAGCCTGGCAAACAACTGATTTGTATCCGGCAATGGATCCACCTGTCCTTCTGTAATAGCATTCAGTCTCCTGTAATCTATACAGAGTCTATGTTCTCCAGAGGGCTTCCTTAAGAGTACAACACCGGAACTATACGAAGATTCACTGTGTGAAATAATTCCTTCCTTCAACAAATAGTCTATCTCTTCCTTCAAAGCTTTCTCCTTAGCAAAAGGAATCGAATATGGTTTCATACATACAGGTGTGGGGTCTATCAGTTTCATATCATATTCCTATAAGTTTGTATGCCCTGGTCGGTCTGTTAACACCTCTGCATGATTATCTAGAACCTGTTGTACTCTCTCTTTCTGAGTTTTCGTTAAATGTGTACTGATTTTTACCTGTGCCGCTGTCTCACAGGGGTGTAATGGATATTCAAATGATGAAAGTGGTTCCTTTTTCATCTCCATGGCAATGGACAAGGTCAACAAGTGTGTCTCTTCCTGATGTTCTCTTTCCAAATATTTCTTCAGGAGATTCACATGATAGATTTTTTCCTTCCCCTTCTTATCTATCTTATAATTGGTTCTAGACACCTTCTCTAGAACTGTATATGGACCTTGCCATCCAATTTGTAACTTATTCTGACTACCGGGGAGAAGAAGCAGTACCTTTTCTCCCACAGCCAAATCTCTGTCTTTAGCTTTCCTGTTATAATAAGCAGCATGTTTCTTCCTGGCTTGTTTCAAATTTTCATTGGCAAGTTTCCAGCCAGTTTTTAAACGAGTGGTCAGCTCATTCACATATTGGTATGAGGATGTAATGTTTTCCTCTGCCTTTTCATCAGTCCACGTTCTTAACAGCGCTACATATGGACCTTTAGTTTTGTGGACCTATTTGTCCATGCACCGGTATGGTCTCTTCCACTTGAAGCGCTATAGTGATGATTTTTCTTCCCAGAATTATCAGTCACAAAACGACCGCTACCAATTTTCCTCTTGGGGCTTTCTCCCCACTTAACATTCTTGATGAGAGATTTCCTCTCTACATCTTCTTCCTCCAGTTTGTTTAAGTCCGATTGAGGGATTTTCGGCTTATCCTGGGGTAAGACATCTTTTTGCACTCTCCGCATAGTGGCCATTGTAAAACAGTTAAGTGAAGCTTGTCCGTGAAAAGGGGCTTCCCATTCTCTTTGGTCCACTTTATCAAATTTATTTTTCTTTTTATTGTCAGGCCTAATTTTGTCCCCTGGCGTGTCCAGGTCCTGATCAATGTTCCCACTTGTGGGTGTTCCCTCATGTGCTATGCTACACCTTTCTACAAAATTCTCAATGTCCCATCTTGCCTTGGGCCAATAATAATTGTGAGCCACCTTTTGGATGATGGTACCTATTTTTTCATGGTCCCCATCTGGTTTCACATGTAGGCTCCTTATTAAGTCTGCCCTATATCTTTTAGGAAGTACCAGCTGTCCCTGACCTTTGGATCTAGCTCCAGTCTTCCTATACATCAACTTGTTTTTCATGTAAAAATCTCCCTTGCCTGGAGTTGTATGACAAGTTGACAATTTCCTGAAACAAGGCTTGAGGGTCTTATCCCCAGCCTGTGCCTTCCTCATCTCTTCTGGAGTGGTATCCAATATAATATCCTCCTCCTGTCTTGAGGTCGACCTGACCTGAAGGGTGGCCATATACACAGGTTTCCTTCTGCAACGGTCAGTGTCATGATTGTCCATCTGACAATTTTTACACCACCTTTTCCCTTGGTTGAAATATTTTCTTTCATCATATTTCCTTTCATCGAATTGTGAGGTTTTATTTTTATTGTCATACCGTGGCCTATCAAATTGGTGCGTACCTTTGTTTTGATCTCTTAGGATCAAATTTATTAAAGTTCTGTGGTGCCCTAAAATTTTCAACCTGTTTCTTTTTGTTACCTGATACTTCTGCCTGAGCTGCTTGATACCTTTCAGCAACATTTAGCAACTCACCCAGCCTCTCTGCACCTTGTTCCATGAGAAACTTTCTCAGGTCTGGAGCCATGGACTCTCTTAATTGTTCTATAAGGACCATTTCCTTAAGATCTTGGGTTTTCCCCAGAGAAGTCCATTTCTCCAAGTATGTCTCTAACCGTGCAGAGAACTGGTGATAGGTTTCACCTGACAGTAGTTTAGCATTCCTAAATTTTTTCCTATAAAATTCTGCGTTCTTTTCATATCTTAACAAAAGAGCCTGCTTTAGCATGTCATAATTTTTCCTGATCACCTCTGCTCATTTTGGCAAAAACTTCATAAGCTGCCCCACGAAGACCTTGAGATAACTTTAAGCTCCACCTTTCTCTCTCTAACCCATATGTGGTAGCCAATAGTTCATATCTATTTAGATAGCTCTCAATATCATCGTCTTTCTCAACAAAATGATCTAAATGAAAATTCATAGCTGAGGTTGAGGCTCCCTGACTAGCAGTGGCATCAGAGGTAAAGGGACTGGCACCATTTTCAGGAGCATGGCCTTGAAACTCAAACTCCCTTAGTCGTAACTCATGTTCCCTTTGTAATCTCTTATCTTCTGCTTCCCTTTCTGCAGCTAATCGCTTGTCTTCCCTTTCTGCAGTCAATCTTCTTTCTTCTGCAGCCTGTCTTCTTTCCTCGGCTTCCAATGCTTTAGCCTCTTTGTCAGCCTCAATCTGCAACCTCTTAGTCTCAGCCTCTAACTTTCTTTCGGCCTCTTTTTCTAATCTTCTTTCTTCCCGTTCAATATATTTGTCACATTCAGCAGTGACATAAGCAATCATAATTTGTCCGTCCATTCCTAACTCTTTCGCAGTCTGTACAGCAGCAGATCGAAATTTTGCCAAGTCGGCCATTGTCTAACATGCAATTCAATCTTTCAATAATTATCTAAGGACACTACAGGCACTGAGAGCTCAACCTTATTTATTTCCACCCAAGGATACCTTTTAATTCTTATTATTCCCAATATCTATAACAGGAGAAAGTTCAATATCCCTGGAGCGAGCCCCCAATATATGTGGTAAAGTGGGATGTTATAAATATTTATAGGGGACTTAGTGTACTGACTGAGATCAGCTGTGAAGGTATCTGTATCTAATAGGTGTAGTGTTTTACAGATAACCTTACTTGCTACCACATTATGCCTCAGTCAGAATTATTCTGGAATATTGTGATGACTACGTTAAATGTCTAGGGTATGTATATGATGAAGTGTAAGTCACAACAACAACAGACAGATAAACAATTTAATTTATTCCACCACACTTGACAACACTGTGACACTCACACACATGTAACATTCTATAAGACTATCTTAAATGAGTCACTGGTAAATTTTCAAATATCAATATGTATTAAGTATTCTCATTAATATATATGTCCTGATTCAACTACAAAGTGAACCAGGAATCACAATCAATTTTAATTACAATTTATATGTACAGAATTTATCAATATGAATCTTGTAGTGACATATTTTATTAAGATTATCCTATGTGTGTCAGTTGTGTAGTAGTAATATGAGGTAATACTGGTTTTGTTTTTTCAAGCTATGTTGTTATTTGTCATCATGACTTCAAGTGTTTGTTTCTGTTGGAACTAGTATTGGAGATGTTCTCAGTTCCTTTCATTAAAACAATTAATTTCCCCTCTTATTTTTATACAATGTCAGTTTAAGATGGGGTTACATAATGTTGAGCTCCGCTGGCCACATAGGCTTATCTTTCGTGATGGCGGCAGGAAAAGACTCCTCTGCTCGATTGCTCCCCTGTGTTCTGGAGACAACTCACTGTTTGCTATATGGACCAAGGAGTATGCTGTCCGACTCTGGATTCAGCAAAGCTCTGACTAGGTGCTGCTCAATAACTTTAGGACCACAGTCCCTGAAACAAGAAGGTTGTACCTCCTATTTCAGAACTAATTTATACTCTATTTCTACACTTAGCACAATACATAACAAACACTGAGTTCAGAGCGGTAGGCCAACTGCTATCTTCATCTGAAACAATTTTCACCAGTATATTCCTCCCTAATGGTTACTACGCCTCTGCAATTCCAGCATTATTTCTTTCTGGTCAATAAAATAGGTGTCAGTGTACTGTTTGGCAATTCCATGTAGTTTTACTTTCCTCCGACACCTTCTGTTCAGGTTGGAGCACTATATAGGCTTCACCTCAT
Source organism: Oreohelix idahoensis (assembly GCA_024509875.1). NCBI lineage: Eukaryota > Metazoa > Mollusca > Gastropoda > Stylommatophora > Oreohelicidae > Oreohelix > Oreohelix idahoensis. Next base: position 1,375,268 of record JAMPIV010001454.1, read on the forward strand.
GTTCGCTACTGAACCACACATATATACAGACATAAATTATCAATTTACATTCAATTTTCATTAAAAAGATATCAAATATTTCAAGCTTACCACAATTCATGGAAATAATACAGAATTACGTTGACTGGCACTGAATATAGCACAATTTCGATCTGCCGATGTCCCAGGCTTTTATTTAGAAAAATATGCACTGGCGCTCAACGCACTGGTTCTGTAGTAAGTTTATTTGCAAATGTGGTGCTGACCTGACGCCTCTAATTGACTATATTCGCGGGTCTAACCAATCGTGCCATGTTTACCCAATCGTTTGGAAAAAAGTACTCCTACTCCCGTTTCCCCTGACAACAAAAGATAGTATTTATAGCCCGACTAATCGTGTTTAGCCTTACATTTATTGCGCTCCAATCAAATCGGATTTAACATGGAGACCCATTTCCCTTCTTTGTCAGCAAGTCCTAAGGAACCCAAATATACAAATTTAAAGGAGCTAAGTGGCTGCGTTCAAAATATGCATTTTCTTCTAGGATAGTCGTGCTGTTGCCACCTCCTCACTTCCAAACTTTATGGTGTCTGCTGTACTGTCATACTAATGTCAGGATTTCAGACATAAAACAGTAGAATGTCATGTTTCCTAATAAGCGTTTTGTAAGTTTTTTAAAACCTAACTCTCGTTTTATCACTGTCGATTTGAAAAAAACTAGTGCATGTGGCCTTACACGCGTGATGGTAGTAATTGTGTATCGCGAGACTGTGTTAGTATTGCCTGCGTTCCGGCTTTCAGCCTCTCCCTTTCTTTCTATCTTTAGTCCATCTGTCTTTCGTTTTTTTTTAACGTAGTGTATAAAATGACATGAATGGAATTTTAAATCTAGGTCAACCTGCGTATCTCAAGGTTTTTCTTAGAAATGCAGCACATGTTTTATCGTAGAAAGCGGGTATTGAAGCAGTAGGCTTTTACTATCAACGTGAAACGTTACAATTTGCAGACGAAGTAGAAAACAAGGGGGATTTCGCGTACAGTCATTGTGACAGCACTGTTCTTTACCATTCTTCTTTCCTTTTATTGAATGTATGTGTTAGGCTTTACATTTAGGTTTTAATTTATATATGTGGATTTGAATATTTCACGACAGGCACCTCCTTCCTTAGCAAGTTTGTCTGCCTCCTCATTTCCTGGTATGTTGCAATGGGCTGGTATCCACTGGATTGTGCACTTGTTGAAGCATTTGGCCAGTCTTTCAAGGGAGATTATCAGATCTTTCAATCCTTTAGCTTGGTGGCTCTTCAGCGCTGTTATTACTGAGAGGGCATCTGTAAAGATTACTATCTGGTTTTCTGCCTGTGCTTTGCATTCAATAAGAGTTTCCGCTGCCTGTTTCAGGGCTTCTGCTTCAGCACTGAAGTTATTGCAGTATTTGCCAGTGGCAATTGCCATAGAGTGGATTCAATTGTTTAATTTTATGAGGATGCCGGCACCCCCATTTTCAACTGCATGTTTTGCTGAACCATCAGTATATGCATGTGTCCAAAGCTTTGCTGGGAATTTTTGGTCAATATACTTGGTTGCTAAACACTTTCTATCTGTCATTGGCTGGAGGCATGTAATCTTTTCGAGTTCTTTTATAGGTGTTGACTTCATGCCTCCCGTTATGATTCTCATTGCTTGATTTTGGAGTCTGCTAATTTTATCGAAGTTTGTCTTAGCTGCTGTTGCCCATGCTGCCATGCCATATTCAAGAACTGGCCTCACTCGCCCTGTCTACAACGTCTTAAGCACTTTCTCATCTGCACCCCAAGTTGTTCCAGCAAGTTTTTTCATAATTGCCATTCTTTGTCATGCTCTCATTCGATTTCTGTCAACCTGTTTTTTCCAAGTCAGACGGCGATCACAAATAATGCCTAGGTAGCAGGGCTCAACAACAGGCCGAAAAATTCAAAAGACTAACAGACCACCCAATGTGCCATAGAATAAATGCTCTTAGAAGGCAAAGACTCAAACGAAGTAATTTTGTAGAATCAACCAAACCACAAATGAGAGCAGTATCCATAGATGAAATATCCACTGTTAAACCCATCTACACTGCACATAAGCTTTCAGTTTGGAAACAAAATCGTTTCCCTAAAATGATAGAAAACATTCCTGGAATTGAAAGTAAAAAGAGCCAAACTGCAACAGATAGAAAATCCATAGCGACAAAATACATAGAGAAACATTATCCACGCAACACCTGGATCCATGCATACACAGATGGATCAGCAACAAATGCAACAGAAAATGGAGGTCTTTCTGACCTTAAGCACTGGTGCAGAAAAAAGGCTGTCAGTGGCGACAGGACGATTCTCCAGCAACTTCAGAGCAGAGGCAGAGGCCTTGAAAACTGCAGCAGAGGTTATATTGACAGAAGAAACGGCAGAGAGACAAGTTGCTTTCTTTACTGATGCACAGTCAGTAATTGCAACGTTGAAAAGACAAAATAATACAGACCTGGATGATCTCAGAGTAGTGCTCCACAAACTTTGTGTACGATTCAAAAGTGTTGTGATCCAGTGGATCCCATCTCATTGTAACATCGCCGGCAATGAAGAGGCTGACAGAATGGCAAAAGAAGGTTCACATCTACCTCAGCCTGATGCAAGCATAACTTTTGAGGAGGCAAAGAGTTTTATCAGAATCAGTTACAGAAACAAATGGAATGTAGAACATCCAGGGCACACACAGAATGATGCTTACTACCAGCTCCACAGAAGAGAACAAGTGGTAATCTTCAGACTCCGCACTGGCCACAACAGATTGAGATACCATCTATTCAACAAGCTAAAGATAGGAACTACCGATCAGTGTAACTGTGGCACTGATAAAATGACTGCTGAACATCAGCTTCTAAGTTGCCCCTTATATGTGGTACAGAGAAAGTGCATATGGCCGACGCCAGCTCCTTTCGTGGAAAAGCTTTACGGGGATTCAAATAGCCCCAAACTGACTACTGCTTTCTTTGAGAACATTCAAGTGGACGTCTGAGAGTGTACGAAGAAGAAGAAGAAGAAGAAACAATTTCTTTGTGTTTCTGTCTGTGTTCCCTTACTTTCAATGCCTGGAATATCAGATTTTAGCTCAAGAAATCATCTTATTTTCCACAGTGGGATAGTTGTGCTTGTTGGTATTTTCTTTGCAACTGAGCTTGCTAGCATGGTATTTGTGCTAATTTTTTCTTTTGCTGGAGCTACAAAGTTAGTTGGCTTGAGCCTGCCTCTTCCTAGCCTATTCATTTTTTGAACATGGGGTATTTTTCGAGTCTCTTAAATTTTTCAGCTCGTTGTAGGACTCTGCTGTCACGTCTTTCCTCCATTGACTGTAGCCCTGTAATGTTTTCCATATAGTTGATTTTTGTGGACTTTAGGGCCACTTTTATAATACGTGCTGCTTGGTTACTCTGTCAAAATTTGACTTTGCTGCCGTCGACCAAGCTGTGATGCCGTATTCCATAGCAGGTCTGACTCTGCCTGTGTACAGCTTTTTGAGGATATTCTCATCCGCACCCCATGTGGTACCAGCTAACTTTTTCATGATGGCCATGCGAAGTTTTGCCCTTAGCTGTATTTTGGTTATCTGTGATTTCCACGCCATTCGGCGGTCTAGTGTGATTCCTAAGTATGTTGGTGTTTATCTTCTCGTAATGCCTGCCCATCTGTTGTAGCTTTGCTTGCTGTGGTTTGTTTGACAAGGTAAAAATAGTGTGGACCAACTTTCTGGACCAACTTTAAAGGGCTAGCAGTGAATCCTGCATGCGCACTCTTGCTGTGGTGATATATTCTTTTGAAGTCCACATGGCCAGGTCATAAGCATAGAGGGAGTTGTGAACATTCTTGTGGATGTTTTCTGTTATATCATATATATATATAAGGAATAGCGGTGGGGAAAGGACCCAACCCTGTGGGACTCCATGTTCCATTGTAGTCTTTTTGCTTAATTGTCCGTGCACCTGCACTCTAGCTGTTCTGTTTGTTAGGTAGTGACTGATCCAGTTATACATTCTTCCACATACTCCATATTTAAGCATCTTAACTCTTAGCCCAACTTTCCAAACTTTATCAAATGCTTTCTCCATGTCTACCCAGATTGCTAATGTGTGCTTTCCTTCTTGGAAAGCATCTTCGATTTTCTGTGCAATGTAGGTGACTTGGTCCTCTGTAGACCTATGTTGCATGAAGCCTGCCTGTTGGTGCAGTAGAATATGTTTTTCTTCGAAGTGCCAACTTAATCTGGTATTGATCATTCTCTCCATAAGCTTTCCCGTGCAGCTTAGAAGGCTGATTGGTCTGTAGCTGTTGGGGTCCATTCGGTCTTTGTCCTTTTTAAAGACTGGAACTAGTACTGCTTCTTTCCAGGCCTGTGGTACAATTCTACGCTTCCAGCTATAGTTCATAATAAGGAGGGCTTTCTTGGCATTAGGCCCTAGCCCTTTAAGCATGTCATTTGTTACCCCGTCTTTTCCAGGTGACTTTCTTTGCTTAAGGGATACAATGGCTGCCTCTAGCTCTCTCATGGTGGGATTTGATGTCATGTGCTCTTCTGGAACAGTTGATATATTTTGGTAAAGTTCTTGCTCTTTGATAATTTCCTGTTTTCTGTCAGGTGGAACATTTATCTGGCTCTCATGTGAGAATTTTTGAGCAAAGACATTTGCTTCTTCTTTCTTTGTGAGTATTTTCTCATTCTGTTGTAGGGCTATTTCCTTATTTTTGCATTCCTCATCATTTAAGGCTTTGGCGAGCCTCCCTAATTTTCTTCCATCTTTGTCGAGGTTAAGACTTTCTGTTGTTTTGATCCAGCTATTTTTGGCAGAACAGTTTAACGTTTTCCTGTATTTTGCAGAGATAGCTTTGTAGGCGATGTTTTGCCTCAACTGTTTTGTCCTTTTCTGCTACTTGTCTGGCCTCTGTTACCTGTTCTTCCAGTTCTTTGAGTTCTTCTGTCCAGTACGGTTTATAATCTTTTCTTGCCCCTCGTGGTATTGATTCTAGGGCAGCTTTCAGAACTGCTTTATTAAATCCGTCAGCTATTTCTCCAATTCTTTTGTTTTGGGTGTTTATCAAGCCACAGTATTCATCTGTCAGTGCTGAGAACTTGTTCCAGTTGGCATTTTTGTAGTTTCAGCGGGGTAATGCTTATGGAAGTGGACCATATTAATCATTAGTTTTGATCGGTTTGTGGTCACTGCTGTGGTAAAGTGGGATGATATAAATATTTATAGGGGACTTAGTGTACTGACTGAGATCAGCTGTGAAGGTATCTGTATCTAATAGTGTGGTGTATTACAGATGACCTTACTTGCTACCACATTTATACCTCAGTCAGACCTATTCTGGAATATTGTGATGACTACGTTGAATGTCTAGGGTTATGATAATCATGAAGTGTATGTTCACAACAACCAACAGACAGATACACAATTTAATCCACAATACTTTACAACACTGTGACACTCACATACATAGAACACTCTATAAGACTATCTTAAATGAGTCAAGTGTTAACGTTTAAAAATATATATGTATTAATTCCTTCAAATATTAGATATCCTGATTCAACTACAAAGTGAACCAGGAATCACAATCAAATGTAATCACAAGTTATATGTACACAATTTATAGATAGAATCTTTGTATTGACATATATTATTATTGCAATATGTGTGTAAGTTGTGCTGTAGTACTCTGAGGTAATACTGGCTTTTCAAGCTAGGTGGTTGTGTGTCATCATGACTTCAAGTGTTTGTTTCTCGTGGACATAATATTGGGAAAGTTCACAGTTTCTTTTTATTTGAAACTAATAAATGTCCCTCTAGATTTAAGGCGGTAGGCCAACTGTTAGCTTCTCATGTAATAACATTCACCAGTATTCCTCTCCTTAATGATTACAACGCCTCTGCAATTTCAGCTGTAATTCCTTCTATACAATAAGATAGGTGTCATAGTACTATTGGCAATCCCATGCAGTTATACTACTCTCCGACAAGTTTTGTTCAGGTTGGAGCAATATCTAGGCTTTGCCTCATGTTTGCTACTGAACCACACACATATACAGACATAAATTATCAATTCACATTCAATTTTCATCTAAAAGATATCAAATATTTCTAGCTTACCACAATTCATGGAAATAATACACAAAATACGTTGACTGGCAATGAGTTATGGCACAATTCCGATCTGCCTCTGTCCCAGGCTTTCATAAGAAAAATATGAGCTGGATCTCAACGCACTTGCTTCTCAGTAAGTTTATTTTAAAAATGTGGCACTGAACAGACGCTCCTAATTGACTACATCAAATGATCTAACCAATAGGACCATGTTTACAAAAGTATTTGAAAAAAAGTACCCTTCCTACCGTTTCCCGTAACAACCAAAAATAGTATCTGCAATCGACTAATCATGTTTAGGCTTACATATTCTTCTAGCCAATGAAATCGGATTTAACTTGTTGGCCTATTTCCCGTAAAATAGTGGTTTCAAAACATGCCACTGAGCAATTATGATTTGGTGCTGTCAGACAACCTCACTATTTTATTTTGGCTATAATTAGTTAATTCCTAGACTATTTGCGTAACACTTGACATATTCTTTGTCAGCAAGTCCTAAAGAACCCAAACATATAAGTTTTAATGGAGCTAAGTGGCTGCGTTCAAAATATGTATTCTAGGATAGTCGTGTATTTGTTTTTTTATTTTTTATTGTTTTAGAACCGCCACCTGTCCTGCCTTTTCGACTGTTCTGTCAGTATAAAGTCAGGATTTCAGACGTAAAACAGTAGAGTGTCATGTTTCCTAATAAGCATTAAACATGTTTTTTAAAACCTAACCGTGTATTGGTAGTGTTTTTTATCACTGTCTATTTGAAAAAAAGTTAGTGCTTCATGCCTTTCGCGTTGGGGGTAGCATTAATATTAATCGCGAGACTGTGGTAGTATTGCATGCGTCCCTCCTTCTTTCTCTCTCTCTCTCTCTCTCTCTCTCTCTCTCTCTCTCTCTCTCTCTCTCTCTCTTCTAAGCTCGTCTGTCTTTTCATTACGCAGTGTATAAAATGAAATTAATGCTAGTATTTTATCTAGGTCATTAAGCAGTGTGCGTATCTCAAGGTTTTCTAAGAAACACAGTACCGGTTTTATTTTTTTTTTGAAACGCGTGTATGCTGCTGTAGGCTTTACTATCAAACGTGAAAGCGTTACACTATGCAGACGAAGTAGAAAAAGGGGGATTTTTGTAAGCCATTGTGACAGCACTGGTCTTTTACCATTCTTCTTTCCTTTTATTGAATTAATTCGTTAGGCTTTACCTTTACTTTTTAATTTAGATATGTGGATTTAGAATGTTTCACGACAAATTCTCCCCACTTAAAACAGACGTTATATGTCAGTCTATAATTCTATATACACATAGAGAAATTTATTATTATTCCTGGGGCTTACGGTGATTTTCATCACACGGATGGCGGCTTAGAAAATCCGCTCCCAGGTTGTTTTTTTCCAGAAATATACTCTATGCTGAAATCGAATGGCTGCAAAAGTAAGGACCATCTGAGTAACCTCGAATTTTCATGCCTAGCCTGCGCTAGAACCGACAAGGGTTTGTGATCCGTTTGCAACTTGAATGCCTTCCCATACAGATAAATATTGAATTTCTTTATCGCCCATATTACTGCAAGACATTCTTTGTCGCTAGTTGAGTAATTGGTTTCAGCTTTATTCAACTTCCTACTAGCATATGCCACTGGGGTTAATTCCCCATTCAGTGCATCTGATTTCTGTAACAGGGTCGCACCTAACCCGATATTACTTGCATTCGTTCTCACAATGAATTCTTGACTTAAGTCAGGTAGTTTCAAAATAGGTTTGCTTGTGAGCTTTTCCTTCAATTCCTGGTAGGCCAATTCACATTGTGCTGTCCATGTAATTCGATCTGGATTTCCTTTACGTGTCAAATCATTTAACGGTGCACATATGGAATTAAAGTTTTTGATATACTTTTGGTAGAAACCACATAATGAGACAAAGGATCTCACGTCTTTCTTGGTTTGTGGTCTCGGGGCTTTCTTTAGTTTCTCTAAATTCTTGGGGTCAGGGGTCATGTTTCCCTGATGGACTGTGTGTCCCAAGAATTCTAATTCTTTACATCCAAAGCAACATTTGGTTGGTCGGGCTGTCAAATTCGCTTCTCTAAGTCGATTAAACAGCATGTTCAGAGAGTCAATGTGTTCCTCAAATGTTTCTGTTGCTATAAGGATATCATCCATGAAATTGTGATGCATGGATTATTCAGGGGATCCAACAATTTTCTCACCGTTCTAGAGAAGACACTAGGCGCATTCTTCAATCCAAATGGCAATCTGTTAAACTCATAGTGTTCCTCTGAGGTACTAAAAGCTAGGTATGGTCTAACCTCAGGCTTTACTGGAATCTGATAGTATCCTTTGCTCAGATCCAATTTTGAGAAATATTTAGCTTTATTTAGCCTGGCAAACAACTGATTTGTATCCGGCAATGGATCCACCTGTCCTTCTGTGATAGCATTCAGTCTCCTGTAATCTATACAGAGTCTATGTTCTCCAGAGGGTTTCCTTAAGAGTACCACACTGGAACTATATGAAGATTCACTGTGTGAAATTATTCCTTCCTTCAACAAATAGTCTATCTCTTCCTTCAAGCTTTCTCCTTAGCAAAAGGAATCGAATAGGGTTTCATACAGACAGGTGTGGGGTCTATCAGTTTCATATCTTATTCCAATAAGTTTGTATGCCCCGGTCGGTCCGTTAGCACCTCTGTATGATCATCTAAAACCTGTTGCACTCTCTTCTTCTGATCTTTCGTTAAGTGTGTACTGATTTTCACCTGTGCCGCTGTCTCACAGGGGTGTAATGGATATTCAAATGATGAAAGTGGTTCCTTTTTCATCTCCATTGCAATGGACAAGGTCAACAAGTGTGTCTCTTCCTGATTTTCTCTTTCCATATATTTCTTCAGGAGATTCACATGATAGATTTTTTCTTTCCCCTTCTTATCTATCTTATAATTTGTTCTAGACACCTTCTCTAGAACTGTATATGGACCTTGCCATCCAATTTGTAACTTATTTTGACTACCGGGTAGAAGACGCAGGACCTTCTCTCCCACTGCCAAATCTCTGTCTTTAGCATTCGTGTCTATTTTTCCATGCACTGGTAGGGTCTCTTCCACTAGAAGCACTGTAGTGATGATTTTTCTTTCCAGAATCATCATTCACAAAACGACCGCTACCAATTTTTCTCTTGGGGCTCTCTCTCCACTTAGAATTCTTGATGAGAGATTTCCTCTCTACATCTTCTTCCTCCAGTTTACATAAGTCCGATCGAGGGATTTTCGGCTTATCCTGGGGTAAGACATCTTTTTGCACTCTCTGCATAGTGGCCATTGTAAAACAGTCAATTGAGGATTGTCCGTGAAAAGTGGCTTCCCAGTCCACTCGGTCCACTTTATTATTCTTTCCAGTGTCAGGCCTACGTTTGCCCCGTGGCGTGTGGAGGTCCTGATCAATGTTTCCACTTGTGGGTGTTCCCTCATGTGCTATGCTACACCTTTCTAAAAAATTTTCAATGTCCCACCTTGCCTTGGGCCAATAGTAATTTTGAGCCACCTTTTGGATGATGGTACCTATTTTCTCATGGTCCCCATCTTGTTTCACATGTAAGCTCCTTATTAAGTCTGCCCTATACCTTTTAGGAAGTACCAGCTGTCCATGACCTTTGGATCTAGTTCCAGTCTTCCGGTATATCAGTTTGTTCTTCATATAGAAGTCTCCTTTTCCTGGAGGTGTGTGACAATTGGACAACTTCTTATAACAAGGCTTGAGGGTCTTATCCCCAGCCTGCGCTTTCCTCATCTCTTCTGGAGTGGTATTTAACATAATATCCTCCTCCTTTCTTGAGGTCGACCTGACCTGAAGGGTGGCCATTACTATAGGGTTCCTTCTGCAACGGTCAGTATCATGATTGTCCATCCGACAATTCTTACACCACCTCCTTTTTTGGTTGAAAGATTTTCTTTCATCTAATGTCCTTTCATCGAATTGTGGGTTTTTATTTTTATTGTCATACCGTGGCCTATCAAACTGGTGCTTACCTTTGTTCTGATCTCTAGGATCAAATTTATTAAAGTTCTGTGGTGCCCCAAAATTATCTACCTGTTTCTTTTTATTACCTGATACCTCTGCCTGAGCTGCTTGATACCTTTCAGCGACATTCAGTAACTCACCCAGTCTCTCTGCACCTTGTTCCATGAGAAACTTTCTCAGGTCTGGAGCCATGGACTCTCTTAATTGTTCTATAAGGATCATTTCCTTAAGATCTTGGGTTTTCCCCAGAGAAGTCCATTTCCCCAAGTATGTCTCTAACCGTGCAGAGAACTGGTGATAGGTTTCACCTGACAGTAGTTTAGCATTCCTAAATTTTTTTTCTATAAAATTCACCATTCTTTTCATATCTTAACAAAAGAGCCTGCTTTAGCATGTCATAATTTTCTTGATCAGCTCTGCTCATTTTGGCGAAAACTTCATAAGCCGTACCACGAAGCCCTTGAGATAACTTTAAGCTCCACCTTTCTCTCTCTAACCCATACGTGGTAGCTAACAGTTCATATCTATTTAGATAGCTCTCAATATCATCTTCTTTCTCAACAAAATGATATAAATGAAAGTTCATAGCTGAGGTTGAGGCTCCCTGACTAGCAGTGGCATCGGAGGTAAAGGGACTGGCACCATTTTCAGGAACATGGCTTTGAAACTCAAACTCCCTTAGTCGTAACTCATGTTCCCTTTGTAATCTCTTCTCCTCCTTTTCTGCTTCCCTCTCTGCAGTCAATCTTCTTTCTTCTGCCTCCCTTTCTGCAATCTTTTTTCTTCTCTTTCTGCCTCTAATTGTGACTTCTTAGCCTCAGCCTCCAATTGTAACTTCTTAGCCTCAGCCTCTAATGCCCTAGCCTCTTTGTCAGCCTCAATCTGCAACCTCTTAATTTCTTTTTCAGCCTCTAACTTTCTTTCAGCCTCTTTATCTAATCTTTTTTCTTCACGTTCAATAAATTTGTCACATTCAGTAGTGACATAAGCAATCATAACTTGCCCGTCCATTCCTAACTCTTTCGCAGTCTGCACAGCAGCAGATCGAAATTTTGCCAAGTCGGCCATTTTCTACCAGGCAAATGTATACACTATTTAACCAAACAATTTTATCTATAAATAATTATCTAAGGACAACCACAGGCACTGAGAGCTCAACCTTATTTTTCCACCCAAGAATACCTTTTTAATTTTTATAATTTCCCGCAGTGAATTACTCCCAATATATATGCTAGGGGAAGGTTCAAAATCCCGGGAGCGAGACCCCAATATATGTGGTAAAGTGGGATGATATAAATATTTATAGGGGACTTAGTGTACTGACTGAGATCAGCTGTGAAGGTATCTGTATCTAATAGTGTGGTGTATTACAGATGACCTTACTTGCTACCACATTTATACCTCAGTCAGCCCTATTCTGGAATATTGTGATGACTACGTTGAATGTCTAGGGTTATGATAATCATGAAGTGTATGTTCACAACAACCAACAGACAGATACACAATTTAATCCACAATACTTTACAACACTGTGACACTCACATACATAGAACACTCTATAAGACTATTTTAAATGAGTCAAGTGTTAAAGTTTAAAAATATATATGTATTAATTCCTTCAAATATTAGATATCCTGATTCAACTACAAAGTGAACCAGGAATCACAATCAAATGTAATCACAAGTTATATGTACACAATTTATAGATAGAATCTTTGTATTGACATATATTATTATTGCAATATGTGTGTAAGTTGTGCTGTAGTACTCTGAGGTAATACTGGCTTTTCAAGCTAGGTGGTTGTGTGTCATCATGACTTCAAGTGTTTGTTTCTCGTGGACATAATATTGGGAAAGTTCACAGTTTCTTTTTATTTGAAACTAATAAATGTCCCTCTAGATTTAAGGTAGAGTCACTGTTAGAGGGGGTAAACACAAGATTGAGCTGCTCTGGCCACAGAATCTTAACTTCTGTGTGGGCGGCAGGAAACAGTCTCCACTGCTCGCTTGCTTCACCGTGTTCTTGAGACACCACACAGGTCGATATATTGACTAAGGAGTCTGCTACCAGCCTCTGGATTCAGCAAAACTCAGACCAGGTGCTGCTTTTAATATGTTAGTACCACTGTCCCTGAAACAAGAAGGTTGTACCTCCTACTTCAGAACTAATTTATAATCTATTTCCACACTGAGCACAATACATAACAAACACCGAGTTCAGCGCGGTAGGCCAACTGTTAGCTTCTCATGTAATAACATTCACCAGTATTCCTCTCCTTAATGATTACAACGCCTCTGCAATTTCAGCTGTAATTCCTTCTATACAATAAGATAGGTGTCATAGTACTATTGGCAATCCCATGCAGTTATACTACTCTCCGACAAGTTTTGTTCAGGTTGGAGCAATATCTAGGCTTTGCCTCATGTTTGCTACTGAACCACACACATATACAGACATAAATTATCAATTCACATTCAATTTTCATCTAAAAGATATCAAATATTTCTAGCTTACCACAATTCATGGAAATAATACACAAAATACGTTGACTGGCAATGAGTTATGGCACAATTCCGATCTGCCTCTGTCCCAGGCTTTCATAAGAAAAATATGAGCTGGATCTCAACGCACTTGCTTCTCAGTAAGTTTATTTTAAAAATGTGGCACTGAACAGACGCTCCTAATTGACTATATCAAATGGTCTATCCAATAGGACCATGTTTACAAAAGTATTTGAAAAAAAGTACCCTTCCTACCGTTTCCCGTAACAACCAAAAATAGTATCTGCAATCGACTAATCATGTTTAGGCTTACATATTCTTCTAGCCAATGAAATCGGATTTAACTTGTTGGCCTATTTCCCGTAAAATAGTAGTTTCAAAACATGCCACTGAGCAGTTATGATTTGGTGCTGTCAGACAACCTCACTATTTTATTTTGGCTATAATGTGTTAATTCCTAGACTATTTGCGTAACACTTAACATATTCTTTGTCAGCAAGTCCTAAGGAACCCAAATATATAAGTTTTAATGGAGCTAAGTGGCTGCGTTCAAAATATGTATTCTAGGATAGTCGTGTATTTGTTTTTTTTTATTTTTTATTGTTTTAGAACCGCCACCTGTCCTGCCTTTTCGACTGTTCTGTCAGTATAAAGTCAGGATTTCAGACGTAAAACAGTAGAGTGTCATGTTTCCTAATAAGCATTAAACATGTTTTTTAAAACCTAACCGTGTATTGGTAGTGTTTTTTATCACTGTCTATTTGAAAAAAAGTTAGTGCTTCATGCCTTTCGCGTTGGGGGTAGCATTAATATTAATCGCGAGACTGTGGTAGTATTGCATGCGTCCCTCCTTCTCTCTCTCTCTCTCTCTTCTAAGCTCGTCTGTCTTTTCATTACGCAGTGTATAAAATGAAATTAATGCTAGTATTTTATCTAGGTCATTAAGCAGTGTGCGTATCTCAAGGTTTTCTAAGAAACACAGTACCGGTTTTATTTTTTTTTTTTGAAACGCGTGTATGCTGCTGTAGGCTTTACTATCAAACGTGAAAGCGTTACACTATGCAGACGAAGTAGAAAAAGGGGGATTTTTGTAAGCCATTGTGACAGCACTGGTCTTTTACCATTCTTCTTTCCTTTTATTGAATTAATTCGTTAGGCTTTACCTTTTCTTTTTAATTTAGATATGTGGATTTAGAATGTTTCACGACAACTGCCTGCCAATTGGTTGAGCACAATGCGTTCGATCTTATGATTAATGTCTTCTGTTGAGAAGGCAAGTTCGGGTGTTGAGGGTGATTGCCATCTTCTTGAGTAGAAGCTGGGTGTATCATCTGCTCTATTGATGAGTTGCAGATTTGAGTCAATCTCCCAGTCCTCTACCTCAATGCCACGGGTATCGGCCCCTGTGTAACCCCACCTTTCTGAATGGCTGTTGAAATCACCAACAACCAGGCAGTTGGTGCGCCTAATCTCCATTGTGGCTAGTGAAAGATCTCTATCTGGGGGCATATAGGTTGTACACTCTAACAGTCTGGTCATCTATCGTGATGTCAGCTCCTATAAATTCTGCCTGACCATTTGTAGCAACAGAAAGCTCTCTGCTAGGCAAGGAGTTTCTGATTAACATGAGTACTCCTCCCTTGTGTCCCTCTCTATCAAGCCGGAAGGTTTCATATCCTCTTACAGAAAATCTGTGGTTTGAGTTTAGGTGTGTTTCTTGAATGCAGGCTATGTCAATTTGTTCATCGTGTAATTTTTTAGCGAGCGGTAGTTTCTTCTTTAGGACACCATCTGCATTCCAATGGAGTATATTGAGTGTTCTTTCCTGGGTGTTTTGACTAGTCGAATTTTCCCTAATATTCCACACCTTGGCCGCACGATGCGGAGATAGGTGACCACTAGTAGATTTGGGTGGACCCCATCGAGGCAAGGGGTCCGGCACTCTTCTCACCTGGTGGATCTCCTTGGGTCGAGCACCATCTCGTTGAGTCAAATTTGCATCTGTCATCTCAGGCGGTTTGCGTTGCACTATGTTGTGCGCCATGCGACCCAGTGCATCCGTCTTCAGCATGCATTTGTTCGGGACTGCTTCCCTAGCCTCTGGTTTTCCGTGACCTTCCTGCAAGGCAGCAGATGTTTGACTTCAGAGTTGTCTCTCATAGGAAAGCTGTCTTTCAGGACTAACGAGTCTTTATTACCCGGGTTTGTGTGAAGTTGTCCTTCTCTTAGATGGAGTGTCAACCAAAACTATCGTGCCTCCCCTGCACTGATTTTTTTGTTGCAGGGTTTACTCCCTCGCTTTAAAGGATAGAGGACAAACAGTGAAGAATGAGGCAAGAAAGCATTTGTCCCATGAAGTGGGAGTGGATTGGTGCAGACCAGAGCATGTACCACTTGCCAGTGGTTTCTGCATCTACACCTAAAGGGTTCCACCTACTCCTCGGCCCATTTAGTCTGACCCCTCACCAAGGACCTATTCGGCTTGGGCGACCCTGCCAGGAGTAAAACTCCCGCCGGCATAGCTCCCGGGATCATTGGGGCACTTAAGCTCTCCAACCAACGGCAAGGTAGGCTTACACGTTGTGAGCACAAGTAGACAATTTTATATACATACGCGGAACTTTCATCATCAACATTATCATCATTCCCTTTCCGCTCACTCTGGAGTACGGAGTCATCACTGTGAATGGTCTTCTGGTAGAAAACACGCATGCAAGCATTTATGTGCTCTTGCAGTGATTGTTTCTATAGAAATTTATTTTCCATAATGAGGCCTCTTGTCTCATGCAGAATCTCATATTAGTCCCGAGAAAGATTATTATGAGGTTGTGATTAATAATTTCAATAATAAACGAGAGACTCGATCATTAACCTCAGTCGACACTGCACTCGATTTAAGATGATGCGGAAATGTCTTAAAACACGCTTGAGGTAACTGTTTTGTTCTGTCTTTGTCTCCTCTTAGGCCCTGGGAACTAAACGAATGTGAATGCTCTGTGCAAGATTCCTGTAAGGAGGTCAGCTGTAGTGGTAGCTAGCGAAAAGGTTAACGATGATGATGAAAGACAGGCAAAAATCAGCTTTCCACAACATGAAATGTATTCTTACAAAAGGAAAAAAAATGTCCCTGGCAATGTCGAAGAAGGTTTTAAGATGCTACATTAGAGCCTTCATATGTTACTCACGTGAGACCTTGAAAATATGCTACATTAGAGCCTGTATACCTTATTCACGTGAGACCTGGAAAATATGTTACATTAGAGCCAGCATATCTTACTCACGTGAGATCTTGAACATATGCTACATTAGAGCCTGGCTATCATATTCACGTGAGACCTTGAAAATATGCTACAATAGAGCCTGCATATCTTACTCACGTGAGACCTTGACAATATGCTACATCAGATTCTGCATACCTTACTCACGTGAGACCTTGAAAATATGTAACATTAGAGCCTGCATACCTTATTCAAGTGAGACTTGAAATAAGCTGCATTAGAGCCTGCATACCTTACTCACGTGAGGCCTTGAAAATATGCTACATTAAAGCATGTATATCTTACTCACCTGAGACCTTGAAAATGTGCTTCATTAGAACGTGCATATTTTATTCACGTGAGATTTTGAAAATAAACGAACAGGTAGAAAGAAAATGTGAGGCAGCTGAGTTGTGGCTTTAAGAAGGATGCTGCGGATACCTTGGGCTGCCAGAAAACAAAAAACCCAAGACAGATTGTGGCCAGATAATCAACTCGAAATAATGCAAAGAAAGTTACGTGGACAAGTCATGAGAAGAGAAAAATGAGATAATCAGGTGACAGCTGGTTAATTCCTTGTCAAGTGTAGAAGCAGTTTGCAGAGAGAGAGAGAGAGAGGAGGGGGGAAGAGAGAGAGAGAGAGAGAGAGAGAGAGAGAGAGAGAGAGAGAGAGAGAGAGAACGAACGATCTAACGAACGAACGAACTTTAATTTTCGAAAGGATAACAATTGGGCGCGCAGGCCCGTCTAACATTCTGCCCTTCCACTCTCATTTATCTTGCATACTATATCCTTTCATTCTCACGTGTTACTTTAAGCATTAATTTAAAGGCATGTAACATTATAAAAGTAGTATAACAGCATACATTTACAGTATACAATCAAATTCAATATTAAGTACGCTATGTTTTTTTAAACAAACAAGAAAGAAGTGAAGGAAAAAAAAAAAAACAAACAGAAGCAACATTTTAAAAATACATAAAATAAAATAAATAAAGTAAAATAAAAAATAAAAAACAAACAAAAACAAAAAACAAATCCAAAATATTCGTACAGTAAATCAATAATTCGAATATAATCAGATTAGGGTGGTTTTAGAGAGCTAGATACATCGATAATGTGAACGCAGTGCATATAACGCAATTCAAACATCAGTTGATGCAAGACAGGATGAGAGTAAGATAAGAAGATATTGTACTCGATTTAAGATAATGCGGAAGTTTCTTTTAATAATTTCATTTGCACAAGAAATACATAACTTTCATCCAGTCAATGACAGTCAATAAATGTCAGAAATAAACTTAGCACTTCGTAGACATAAATTATTAATTGTTTAAATCATTTATCTAGGATTGAGCTGGCTCTGATGACTCTTTACTTAGTTGAAATCACTGACACTTATCTTTAGAATAAAAATAATGAAACTGAGCCAGAACTGATTAATTTGAATATAGTATACTGGTCAAGAGAAATTCCTCGACCAATCGAAATCTTGCCTGAAATAAATTCATCTTAGTATCCGAGTTGTCGGAGATATCCCTGATTAAAGACTTGTTGGCGAGAAAAGCTCTTTGGATTGTTTTAGTGATCGTGTGTGCTTATCTTGTCGGCGCAGACGAAGACTGTGACATGCGGTATTCTCAAACTAACACTGGTTGAGTTTAAAAACAAAAGGAAACAAAACACGACGTGAAAGTGGAAGAAAAAATACGTGAGATAACTAGCTACAGAGATTATGCAGTTCCCTCGAAAGTCTCGTGACGTATATACAAGCCGAGGCTCATTAACCACAGGGATGAAATCATAAGGAGGCCCTTGGTCCCAGTAAGACCTAGCACCAGGGTCGGTTTAGCAATTAGGCAAACTAGGCGGTCGCCCAGGACTACAACATTTGGGAGGGCGAAAAAGTTTAGCGAACTAAAACATTGGTACTAAGAAGAAAATGAAGAAATTCACAGAGACAAAAGAGGTATTTTTTATTGTCTGTGACTCTTCTACACCATTGTCAATTAGCATGTAAAGATATATTTGTATTACATTTATTTGCATATTTCATATGCTTGAGTGTATGTACGAATGCAAGTGTGTGTGTGAGTGTACATAAATACCCCGTTTGCCTAAGACGCCAATATCCGGTTTACCTAAGATGCCAAATACCCTAGCCCCGGCCCTGCTTAGCACCTACAGTCATTCACCGTACTGCTGTTGATTGTTAAATTCAGTGGATTGTCATCCACTTTAACCTGTTTATTGCCTAGCGGATCAGGAGCTACGTTTTGGTCAAATAAAAGTTCAATTCTTCCTCTTCTTCTTTGATCCTTAGCCGCTAACTGTTCAAGCAGTCAGTGGCCATTACGCCTGGTGGCGTCTTGTAAAGCAGCAACAAACTGCTTCCACTGTGCTCGGTTGGCGGCCATCCTTCGTGCAGTGCCCCAGCTCTGGTTCATTCTTTGCATCTCGGTCTCCACAGTTCTCCGCCAAGTTATTTTTGGTCGACCTCTCTTTCGCTTTCCTTCAGGGGTCCATAGCATAACTGTTCTTATGATGGCATCAGAGTCTAAAAGTTGAATTAGAGTGACTAAAATTAGCAGTTTGTCATGAATTATCCAACATATTTTGTTTTTTTAAACCATGTCTTTCAAAGTGACATCATCTTCCAAGATCATGTTTTGTTGTAATCATACGATGTCATAATTGAAATCATCATCATCCATTTTTGTCTTTGTGCACCATCTGTAACATGAAGCCACCACTGCAGCTAGGTCCCTTAAGGAAGCCTGCACTATGCAGTCACATGCTCTTGCAGCAATGTTTTCTGTGGCAATTAGTTTTAATCATGAAATTGCCAGCCACAAACACAGTCTCATATTAGTCGACTGTTACGACATGACTGAGAGTGTGGTAGTCGTATTCTTCCTCTGTATCTTCAGAGACCACCAGGAACCAACGGTGACTAGTAATTGAAATAATGCAGCGTAATGAATGAATTGTTATTAAAAAAGGTACAGGTAATAAGTTTATCATCTGCTTGATTCCCCCCTCCCTTTTTTAGAGGGGGAGAAAGGGGGGGGGGTATTTGTTGGTTGTTTTGGCCTTTTGTTTCTTTTTTCTTTTTAAACTTACTTGTCATGACACATTGTTTAATGTTTTACATTCAACTTCCTCTCAAATTAATTGTTCAAGGAGTTGTTACGTTCTGAAGTGTGTCAAGTAAAGTATTTTTAACTGTCTCTTTTTATTTATTTATTGTTTAAAATACTCCTTTTATTACTAGCTGGTTTGAGCCCAACACTGCTTCTACCTGTTTTGTTTCCTGTCAATTCATCATTGGTGAAATTCTCTTACATATGTAATAAACTGGACGCCCAAAAATGTCCAGGATTAATCACTGGAATGCCTACATTATTAAACATACCGAGCTTCTATGTCGGCATTAACCACGCGACGTCTGGAGATTAGCCTGACCAGTCCGGAATAAAAAGACGGCCACTGATAAATTTACGAGATGTGAGGGGAAATTTAATTTCGCGTGGACGGTCACGGGAGGCCTGCATATGCGTAAAGTGGGGCTAAGAGGCCTTTAATGCTTTTCAAGGCTGAGTCACTGTTTATTATATTGCCTTCTGCATACATGTCTAGCCAACAAGTTGCCCATCAATGGATCATGACACATGTAACGTTCACTTTTAGTATGAATGTATCAAACGATGCGTGTATGAATGGGTGATATGTGTATTCTAAAGACAATGTGGAGAGGCAATTTGGAAAGAACCAAATAGTACAAAAACCAAGTTAAAGTAAGGAAGAGAAACAAGATGTAAAGCCATTGAAGATAACATCTATGAGGGATGACCAGGAAGACAAATTAGGAAAATGGACAGAACTATGAAACGTTTATATATTAGGGGGAAAAAAACCAGTACCGATATATTACCTTGTTCGCTTCAGGGAAAATGACAGCTTTAAGTAATAGCTGCGATGTCAACTTGCCATTCTAAGAAAACACTATTTATAATACACTGATCATCTGGTGTTGTTTGAGTCAAAAGCGAGAGAGAAATATTTATATTACCTTACCTTTTTAATATTTACGAATTATCAATCCTAAATGAAATGGCACACGTTTTGAACATTTTGACCTCGTTAAATAATATATAGCTGTCTAAGATCACAGATGCGAAATGTGAAATATAGAAGTGATAATTTTTAAAGTACACAACTTGTGACATTCTATGTAGCGTTACCAAATGAAGTATCAACATTGCTATAGTTTTCAAGATAAACTACATAACATTTGAACATTTTGATCGCTGCATATCTGTCTAGACTATAAATACGACCTGTAAAATACAGAAGTGATAACTTTTACAATACAAAACTTGTGATACTCTATGTAGACTTGTCAACGATACGTGCAGAACTTATGAAATTGTACGTAGCTTTGTCAACGGAAGGATCGCCATTACTAAGGTTTCTCATCTCGGCGCACATGAGTGATACATGAGATCTTTCAAACACTATAGAATCTCCGAGAAGTGAGTGGGACGTAAGAGAGAAGTGCGCGCGGGTGGGAAGAATGGATCTGTATTATCATAAGGATGGGTCACATGTACACTATAATAATTTTTTTTCAAAAGCGCTTTATTATTCATATTGTGATAATAAAAGGCTAGACCTGTACTATTTTAAAAATACATTTTCGTAAAAAATAAAAAAGTTCTGTTTTGCTTATAACAGAAAGCAAAGTTTTATGTTTGTGCAATCTGTGTGTGTGTGTGAGTGTGTGTGTGTGCGTGTGTGTGTGTGTGCGTGTGTGTGTGTGAGCGTGCTTGCTGCATATAATAGATATTTAGAAAAGAAAAATTACGAAACCATAAAGACTACTACTAATTACTTATTCGTTTCTCTTCTACTCTATGGTGTAGAGCAGAGGTGGCCAAACTACGGCCCACGGGCCAGATCCGGCCCACCAACCAGTTTTGACCGGCCCGCCAACCTGTTTTGGCCGGCCTCTTATTGTTGATTGAAAATTACTGTATATTCCGACCACTGTGCTAAACAAAATATTACAAAATAGCACGCACAGGCACGAGAAACAAAACCAAAAAGACCCAAAATGTACGATTAACATCTCCCCACCTCCCACAACACCACCAACTCTCTCTCTCTCTCTCTCTCTCTCTCTCTCACTCTCTCTCTCTATCATACCAATTGAGCTCTACTAGATAGTGCCGACAAAACGGAAATGATAACATCAAATCTCTGATCGTGCACGTGGACAGGCGAAGACAGTGTCGGTACCTATTTTGATAATGAGAAACTGAAAGCAATGACAGATCTTTTCTGCGGTCTGAAGTCTCTGAGATCCAATGATGTTGCTTTGTTTTAGCATCGGTATGGGAAAGTGGTCGTGGGAGTGGGGGTGGATGGTAGGTACATTTCTATAGGAAGGAGTTGAGGTGCACAGTTGGTCTTGTGAAGTGTGTTAAGTATAAATCAGCCAGTGACACTTCTGGGCTTGTAGCTATTGTGCACGTTTACATGTATAAGAGTTTGCAATTGTAAAAATGTTTTCTAAGTATAGAAAAGTGGACAGTGAAAATCGCGCATTTAAACCAGAATGGGAGTTCGATTATTTGTTCATTCTCAATAAGGATAATAAACCTCAGTGCTTAATTTGCGCCGAAGTGTCAGCCGTTGTGAAGGAATATAACTTGAAACGTCACTACATCACAAATCATCAGAAAAACAACGACGAGCATAGCAGCGAGTCGAGAAAGCTTGTGATTGAACAACTCAAGAAAAAACTGAATCAGCAAAAGAGTATATTTAGTTATGTAAATAAGATTCAGGAATCATCGCTCATGGCTTCCTATGTGATTAGTTATGAGCTGTCAAAAGCAAAAAAAGCTGTTTCCTGATGGAGAGTTTGTGAAAAAGTGTGCAGTTCAAATGGCAGAAGCGTTCAATGAAGAAAAAGTAGTAAAAAAATTTCAAAATGTACCTCTTTCAAAACAAACCGTAGCTAGGAGAACAGAAGATATTAGTTTGCATTTGTCCCAGAACTTGAAATCTTTAATTGAAAATTGTCCATACTTTTCACTGGCGATTGATGAAAGTACAGACATCACAGACACTAGCCAGCTTCTTATTTTTGTTAAAGTGATCCAGGAAGACTTTACTGTTTCTGAAGAATTACTTAAAGTTTACTCTTTGCATGGTACAAGTAAAGGGGATGACATATTTTCTGCAGCTCAAAATGCCATGGAAGAATATGGTGGGTTTGAAAAATTGTCTGCTGTGTGTACCGATGGTTGCAAGGCTATGGTTGGGAAAAAATACTGATTTTGTTGGACTTTTGAAGCAAAATAAAATTGACGTGCCTACATTACATTGCATAGTTCACCAAGAGGCCCTTTGTGCAAAATCCATAAACCTAAATGACACTATGGCTACTGTAATGAAAATAACGAATTTGATCAGAGGAGGACACAGCTCTCTAACTCACAGGAAGTTCCTTGCATTTTTAGAAGAAGTGGATTCTGTTTACGGTAATCTCCTGCTTAATGCTGAGGTGAGATGACTTAGTCGAGAAAAATGTTTAATAAGATTTTGTG
Source organism: Oreohelix idahoensis (assembly GCA_024509875.1). Taxonomy (NCBI): domain Eukaryota; kingdom Metazoa; phylum Mollusca; class Gastropoda; order Stylommatophora; family Oreohelicidae; genus Oreohelix; species Oreohelix idahoensis. The sequence goes on from JAMPIV010001454.1 coordinate 1,397,786, forward strand.
AACTGAAGGATGAAATATTTGACTTCCTGCGAGACAACTTACCATGTTCAATTGATCTTCAAAATAAACTCAAAGATATTCATTTCATTCAGCACTTGGCATTTCTCACAGATATAACAAAACATTTGAATGTACTGAATTTGCAGTTACAAGGAAAAAGGCAAACAATTTTTCAAATGATGGACTATGTTGATGGCTTCAAAAAGAAACTGAGCCTATTTAGTCTGTCTTTGCAAAAGAATGACCTGTTTCATTTTCTTTGTTGTAAACAGCTGTCTGAGAAAGAGAGTGTTAACTTCAGGAGGTACACAGATGACACTGAACAGCTGATTTCTGAGTTTGATCGTCGATTTCAAGATTTTGAGATGTTTCGTCCACAAATGGAACTTTTTAACAAGCCATTCAAGTGCACAGTGGATTCTCAGCCAGCAGAACTACAATTACAGTTATGTGAACTCCAATGTGACCCATTCATCAACACAACAGAAGCAATTGGAGCTGATTTGTGGAAATTACTACCAAAGGAACGTTACCCACTTCTGAGAAAATTGGCCCCTAAAAGTGTGCTCTATATTTGGTAGCACATATCTTTGTGAGACAACATTTTCTGCCATGAAGCTTATCAAATCCAAGACCAGAAACAGATTAACTGACTCTGTATTATCCCATGTTCTCAGAATTGCTACGTCACAAATGGAAGTAGACTTCAAATCACTGGTGAAAAGTTTTGATAAGCCACACTCTTCACAATGAAATAACACACAAATGTATGTTTGAAATAAATAATTACATGTCATATTACAAATTACAAAACAAATTAAAACAACAGATTCATTATATTTATTTTTTACAGTAATTTCAGTCCGAAGACTGGTATACATGTCTTGGCAGATGTGCAGTACAGTAGTTTGCCGTTGCTTTCTGTACGTGGTTCATTATATATGTAAAATTAAATCTCAGAACATTATTTTTTAAGGATTTTATAGGTCTGACTCTCTGGTGTTACCCTTTACCATAATTTGACCCTCGGCCAACCTTAGCTTGGCCACCACAGGTGTAGAGGTTTGCCAGAGAGAACGACATACTGTCCTATCGGCAGTCTTCCTCCTGGCCTGGTTCCAGTCTAGTCCTCGGTCTTTCAGGGATTGTCTAATGCTGTCGTCCCAGCGAACTCTGGGTCGTCCTGGATGTCTGGATCAGTGGGTCTCGGCTTCCCATATATGTCGTCGTAGTTAATCTTATTCCACTCTGCAGATATGGCCAAACCATCACAGTTGGGACTGTTCTACTTGGGTCTGCAGGGGATGGGTTTTTAGACTTTGCCGTATCGTCTGGTTGCGGACAATGTCTCTTCTTGTAACTTCAATAACCTTCCTTAGATTCCTCATTTCTGAAGTTTGGAGCAGGCTTTTGTGGCTTGTAGTCATTGCTCATGACTCGCATCCATATGTCAAGACTGGGTCATATGTGGAGCCATCTTCATCCTCTTGCCAATCTTGACCATAAAGAAAACAACTAAAGCGATATCATCTTGTAGATTGGAAGGACAGAAAGAGCAAATACTATCTGCAGGGTTTGGTTTAGACACGCGCAGTTCAGTCAAAAGATATAGTTCCTTCCTTTCTTCGCTTTCTCTCTCCGTTTGGGGCATGGGGGCCATATCTATATCCCCCATGTGTGTGGCCTGCCCCATGACACTTATGTGCTCTTGAGTGTGTCATGTGAGCAAACAGTACATGTCCTCCAAGAATGCCGGTTTCACGAGAGCAGCAAATTAATAACATGACCTTCATCAACCCCTGTGCGGGAGAAACTGTATGGCGACGAGAGAAGCATGAGAGAGACCTCCAACTTTATGTGAGATGCGGTTACGTGACAGCAAATAAAGAACTTCAATGCATTAGAATTAGTTCAATCACTACATCATTTCTTGCATTCATCTACAACATTTTTACTTCATAAGATATTTTTTTTCTTGATCTCGCTGATACATTTTCAAACTGATTTATTGTCACAAGATGATATTCAGTCACTCTTGTTTTTTTTCTTTCCATCTGTTATCACCCTCTCTTTTGCCTCCGTTTTACATTCCTGCTTTTTAATGTTCTCCTTTACTCCCTGGTACATTTTTCGTCAGTTGATATCATAGAACCACTGCTTTCCTTTCTGCTTGGGGCCTCATGTCCAATACCAAAATGTTTTTCTTATTCTGACCGCTGAGTTAGACATATCAAAAGCCACTCAAATGTTACTGTCTGGTGAATAGACACATATTACATTAAGATTTCTCAAATGAATACTGCAATTATCTCACTACTTGTCGCGAGAGGTTTGGATGTTATTAAAATATAGACTTTCCTGGACACAAAGGTGTATCAGATGTTACCAGGATAGTGCCAGATAAGAGACTGGTCTTATAAGAAATACCCCCTTCTCTGAAAAGAGCAAGGGTGTATCGACATCAATAATGGGGTCAAGCTATGTAAACCTTCAAGTATGATGATAGTGTTGGGTACTGAAGATCTATCTGCTACCTCTCTAGATCCCACATTGATTAATGAATATACTTTTGTTTTAATGGCTAGTTATTGTGGTGATGTTATGAGGTGTTGTATTCACCTACGTGTACACCGAGTGAGGTCAAGCTGTGTACGTTCCTGAGTCTAATCGTTGAGAGTTTATGTATTCTCAGGGTACCTACGGTGCAACCACATTTAGATCTCACTCGGGCTATATTTTTAGGTTGTATGTTAAATTTGCTACGTGTCTAGGGTAATATGAAGGTGGTGATGTATTAATACAACATACACAACTAAAATTTAATAATATCAAATGAACAAGACTTTGGGTAAAATTTGACAATCACGTATAGTACCATTTAATTTTTCCTGACCCTAAATGATCTGGGTCAGGACTGTTAATTCAAAATAAGAAATGTGCATTTATACAATAATTAATAACTAATGTAGGTAATCTGTCTATAAGAATGAAAATGCTATCTTATTAATGGATATGTATTCCCCTCTTTTTATCTTTACTTTTAATAATGGATAAGTGATGGTGGGTTGGGGTGGATCATCATCCACTCTTGTGTTTTCAAAACTTTTATTACAATTGTACAAAGTGGATATGATATCAAGTGCCGACCAAGTGGCACTTATCTTAAAATATGTTGTATAGTGCTGATGTGGTTCTTCAGTGACCATGGACCTGTCTCAAGGAAGTCCTGGCAGTACCAGTGGCAGGGGGCTTGTATTTTGCTTAACAGCTCCTCCTCACACACCATAAGGCCTAACCAGGAGTTCATGGTCTGGCTTTTAAACACGAGATTTAACCCTGGGAAAAGAAGGTATTTCCCCTTCTGTACATCACATTCAACTAATGATTATACAGGTTAAAACATGGTACATTTAAAACAAAGAGTTTCAGCTCTTTACGACAACCCATTTCATCCATCTTAATATGACAGTGGACACCAGTGTTTCCATGCTTCTTTCAGATAGTTGCAAATCCACTGTCATTTCAATATTGATCTTCTTCCATGTAATCGGGGGGGTGGGGGGGGGGGGGGGGGGGTATACACTCTCCTTCTGACAACTTATATTTATTTTCTTTTCACAATCACTTTACATAAGTGTTCAGGTGTCAATTGAACACTGAGTTACAGTAAAGGACTTTCATTAATCTCTTGACTTACTGTCGTAATATTTTATGATATTAATTTTCAGATACAATGTCCCTTTATTCATGACTACCTTAGGCATGATGTGCTCCCTAAGGATAGCATAGGCTTCTTTTACTTACTATGTCGGGTAATACAAAGTTATAAGCGCCCTTTCAAATGAGGTCTATCTTTAAAATGCAACAAAAGATATTAATAAAACATTTCTCTTACCGAAATCAATGAAATAATTCACACACTAGTAATAGTTTGACTGGCAATTCTTTAGCACAATAATAAATCGCCTGTGTCCAGACTGCAAGACTTTTGGTCAAAGCTTGACTTCTGCTCTCAAACATACACTAGGTTGAATATTTTGTTGTCAAACGGCACTGAACCTTGGTTTACTTCCCTATTGTCAAACCCACTGGCCAATGAAAAAGACGAGTTCAAAAATACGACTCTTTTTTGAAAATCTCAAATACGTCTATGTGTTTGTCGCATAGAGATTATGATCAATAAATGTTCTATATTCTCTTCATTTTTTTCTACCCGTGTCCTCTATTTATTTGTGCACTCTTTATCCGTTTCCTGTGTTTTTCGCATTCGTACGTTTGCGACTATAAACATTACTATTTTCCCATTCAAACTTTCGCCTGGTTTCGGTTTCTCATTTAGAAACGCAGTAGATTACCTAACGTGTCAGTCCCTGGCACGAGATGATTTTAGGTGGGATTTCAGTCTATCAGACATGATGAGCAGACAAATTGTCTACATTTGCAGCTGTCACGAGAGTTTTTCGTCAGGCTAGCTCCCGGCGAAGTGTGAAATTGCCCTCTGCAGTGGAGACGGGTCGTCTGACATTCGCATCTGACATGAGCGCTCACTGTACGATAGTTAGACGGAGGTGTGAATCGCGCCAGCCATGCTCGCTCAGAGCAGACAGAGTGTCTGGCATTTCGCCTCTGACACGCGCGCTTACGGTCAGATAGTTAGACAGAGGTGTGAAGACGCAATGGTGGCAGTTACGGCATGCGTCTAAGCTAACGTAGGTGTTAGGAGAGGGGAGAGATCGGGATTTTGGAAATAGTAGGAGCCTTTGTCTGGTTTAAGATATTAACCAGAGTTTGAAACTTGATTTCACTCATTCTCCATTTGCAGTAGACGTGGTCACTTCGTTCTAGATACTTAAACTTATAAGTGAAATCTCTTAGTTTCGTTGTGATACCGTAGTTCTGTGTTGAGGTAAATATTACATTAAGTATCTAATAATTTGTGAGTGATTAAGTGTTTAATCGCCTATTTTTCACTAGTTCTTTTGTGCAGAGTGAATTAAAAATAAGTCTGTTATATTCTCTAGTCGACGAGTTGCAGTGGTAAAACAGAATAAATTATAATTTCTAACTTAAAATCATGTAGCTATAATGAATTTAATTTAACTGCTAAATAATCAGACGAGAATAATTTTTCTAAACTAACTTATAAATGCTAGATGCCTCATGAGTGTTGACGGAATACGTATGTATTCCTAATTCATGATGATTGATTTTTATATATAACTTATTTCACGGGAAAGTTTAAACGTCAAGTCAAGCTCTACGCTTGCAGTTCAAAATGTAAGTTAGATTGAGTACATAATATGTAAACTATTTCATATGTGTTTTTTTTCTTTATTCAGTGAATACTGGGGTAACCCAAACTTTGCCGGCGTTTGGTACAGAGACAAACCTGTGAGAAACATAAACATTTTATATCTTTAACCACGTGGGTTTTCAAGTAACACCTGTCTGACAGGGCGTGTGCCTTCAAGAGATAGACAGAATACCAAATCCCACTAATGGGTTTTTTAAAAGAATAAATGCTATACTGGGCCTTTGAGCCAGATCATATTTCTTCACAAACTCTAATGTACATGCTGCCTTGTGGCGAGAATAATTACAGAAAAAACATTAACTTTTCCGACATTATTTGACCAAGTGTGTGGTGAACCAAGATTATCTGTTGAGAGAAGTTGTCCACCGGTCATCTTCCTAATTAAGGGAAACCTCGTGTTCTGACACTGTGTGCACGCTGAAACCCAAACTCTTACCTCGTGAATAAGTGACATTAACTTAAATCTGTAAAGAAAGAACGATCGCCTGAAGAGGACGCTAACCCGGACACGTTGAATGAAACCAATATCTGCAGAGCTGGGTATCCGCTTCATCCACAAATAGACAGATTAAACGAAGTCTACACTAAGGCTTGCGCCAGACGGCGAACCACAGCACGATTGTAGGTAAGGTTGTGTGAGTCAGGGCCCTGATGAAAGAACCGAGTGAAAGTAGACTGAAGGATGTTCTTCGTTTGATTCACTCACTTTGTAACTTTCCTTATGCAAGATTTTGTTGCTAAACTATATTTTTCCTTAGAATAGATACTGCTATCAAAGTCAGTTCATACCTTCTAAAGGGGAAAATATTAGACCCAAATCATATGTATCTGTGACTCTTTGGGCTATCATCGTTCTCCTAACGGGACTGTGGGCTAAACATCGAGGGAAGATCATAACTGTGTGTCTATCATTTCTTGTAGAAATTCCTTGATTTTTATGACTATTTTTATATGCTTTGATGTAATTTTATATGTTGTGACGTAAGTTTATATTGATAATTAAACTGCCCTTAAACTTAATCAGCGTGTTTGTCAGCTCGTTCTAAAATATCTATATAATCATCTGTTATAGTTTTCCCACGTCTGTACATCTAACTGTCGTCTGGTATGTGCGTGCACGTGAGTGGATAGAACTATATATATATATATATATATATATATATATATATATATATATATATATATATATATATATATATATATATATATTGTGATGGGCCGGGAAGACACCCCTGAGGCCCCACCCCTGTGATGGGCCGGGAAGACACCCCTGAGGCCCCACCCCCACTTCAGTTCAAGGCATGTTTGTCGCCCATATATTTTCGGTCGGCCCACGTGACTGTCAGATCACGTGACGGCGCGAGCCTGGGTTGTGAAAAATCTGAAGTAGAAGATTGATGAAAATGCCATAATAATGCATTTAAATTAAGTTGTGGTGTAGAATTGTGTTATATTAAATAGCTGTAGGTTTTATTTGTGTTTTCGCTATTCCTAAGCGATAATCGCGTGTGATATTTAAGTAGTCAAGATTAATACGCCTAGCGCAGTAAAGTGAGTGATTAGCCTAGTGCCTATAAAAAGAGATAGCGAGCTACCAGCGGACCTTTTCCTAGTATCAGCCGCCAGAGAGAACAGACGACAGAGCCAAACTGTAAATGCATTGAGCACATTAGCATCGGGCACTGTTGGGTGTTTTGTTTGTTTGGTTTGGTGTTATGTTCGCTAGTTTATTTGTTTAATGTTTGCTTTGTCACTGAATGGGCTGTAAAAATAAATATAGCCCCTGCCTCTAGAATCAAGAGTTTTATTGTTGTTCGGGTCGGTGCGAGTGTGACAAGAGAGTGATATCACAATCACAACATAATCATCATCATCATCTCGCCCACCCTACCACAATTGGCGTTGTCGGCAGGATAAGGCAGACAGTGACACCGAGCAAACAGCGAACGAACAAATAGTGTAAACACCCAGCAGTGCATTCCTGCAGCAAGATGGCTAATGCGCATATGAAGGTACTGTACGTGGAGGAGCCAGAGATAAGGTTATTTAGTGGAGAGGGGAGACCCACTTGGCAAGAGTTTGTGGAGGATGTGGAAGCCGCGTGGAAGGTGGCGCCTTTTTGCGCAGAAGACAAGTTAGACATGATATGGAACAACGTTACACCAATGGTATCTAGAGAGTTACGGATACAAGGTGGAGCCAAGGCCAGCCCTGAGAAGTTACTGGAAATTGTAAAAAAAGCCTACAGCGAGCAACCACAAGTCAGTGAGGTGAACAGGAATTTCCCTTGGGAATATGCTGTTTATGGTGGAAGTAAAAAGCCTGAGACACGGGTCCAGATAGCAAGTGCAGAAGTTAAGAAGGAGGAGGAGGCACTCAGAGCAGAGTTATCCTTCCTAAAATCCCAGATAGCACAGATGTCAGAGTCCAGTTCGCCAGCACAAGAGGAGGTGCAGAGAAAAGGAGCACCATGCCAGCCGCGGAAGCAGCCAAAGCACAACGAGGAGGTGTGTCCGCGGGAACAGCCAACGCAAGACAAGGAGGATGTGTCCACGGGAACAGCCAAAGCACGACGAGGAGGTGCATGTTCTGGTATGTGAGAGTCAAGCTGTTGTTAACGAAAGCAGTGAGCTGACAGTACCGACCAGTGCAGCTGCACCGACAAGGCGAAAAGGAGTTTGCAAGTGGTACAGTGTCCGCAGGGGATGGGGATTCATCACGCCAGATGATGGAGGTATTGATGTATTTGTACATCAGACCAAGATCTTCAGAAAGGGATTCCGGAGTCTGGCGAGAAATGAGAGAGTAGAGTTTGACAGCAAACCATCGGTCCAGGGCATGGAAGCAATTTATGTATGCGGCATTGGCGGTCAAGAGTGTAAGGGCAGCAGAAAGCGACCCATGGCACAGAGGAAGCCCAGAAAGATAAGGTGCTATAATTGTGGTGAGATCTCAGGCCACATGGCAGCCAAGTGCCCACAAGGCCCGCTCCTGAAAAGATGCTTTGGATGCAAGTCAACTGAACATTTGATAGCCGCCTGTCCCTCAAGAAGCTCTTTCCCTAGACGGACTGCCACAGCCAGGTTGCCTTTAGGGCGCAAGCCAAGAGATGGCCACGACAACTGTCACACTAAGGGCGCCGAGAAAATTACGCGTCGTCTAGGGGAGGAAACCCGTCCTAAGCAGATAGGAGGGAGTGCAAATCAAGGTTCAGCAGAGGAGACTCATCAAAAGCAGACTGTGGGGAATGTAAGCCACCGTCCACACAAAATGAGTGCAGAACACGTCAAGAGCGATCCCCCTACAGATTCGACAGCTACATGCACTGGCAAGCAGATGTCACAAGCCAGCAGCGACGCGGCACAAGTAGGCGAATCTTCTAGACCACAGCAACTGCCAGCCCGACAAAGCACAACTAGGGACATGTCGACCAAGACAGTCCCCAGCCGGGTTGTACCGATGACAGAAGCTCAGCCTAAAGCATCGCCGCAGAGAAAGAGTCATACGCAGCACCAACGATCTAAGAGGCTACGATCGAAGCGCCAGAGGTGGTGATGTTGTCGGGACGACAACAAAATCAGGAGGGAGATATGTGATGGGCCGGGAAGACACCCCTGAGGCCCCACCCCCACTTCAGTTCAAGGCATGTTTGTCGCCCATATATTTTCGGTCGGCCCACGTGACTGTCAGATCACGTGACGGCGCGAGCCTGGGTTGTGAAAAATCTGAAGTAGAAGATTGATGAAAATGCCATAATAATGCATTTAAATTAAGTTGTGGTGTAGAATTGTGTTATATTAAATAGCTGTAGGTTTTATTTGTGTTTTCGCTATTCCTAAGCGATAATCGCGTGTGATATTTAAGTAGTCAAGATTAATACGCCTAGCGCAGTAAAGTGAGTGATTAGCCTAGTGCCTATAAAAAGAGATAGCGAGCTACCAGCGGACCTTTTCCTAGTATCAGCCGCCAGAGAGAACAGACGACAGAGCCAAACTGTAAATGCATTGAGCACATTAGCATCGGGCACTGTTGGGTGTTTGTTTGGTTTGGTGTTATGTTCGCTAGTTTATTTGTTTAATGTTTGCTTTGTCACTGAATGGGCTGTAAAAATAAATATAGCCCCTGCCTCTAGAATCAAGAGTTTTATTGTTGTTCGGGTCGGTGCGAGTGTAGCAAGAGAGTGATCACACATCACAATATAATCATCATCATCATCATTATCTCGCCCACCCTACCACATATATATATATATATATATATATATATATATATATATATATATATATATATATATATATATATATATATATACACATACAGTAGACATTCAAAAATCCGGCAACTTCCGGACCTGAGGAGTGCCGGATTTTTGAAAATGCCGAATTTTTTATGGTTATATATTCTGTATATATTTAACAGAAAATGATACCTGTACACTTTATCTGCGATCGACAATGCACGATGTTTACGTTTTACACCACTTCTTTTATTTGCTGAATCCATAATGGTGCTATACAGCAGCAAATAAATGATAAAATGAGAAGGAATGAGCAGGGATGCCTGTTAACACGTGCAAGCAAGACCCAACAGCTGCATCAAAACATAAACGGCTCCAGAAAACAGTGGCGCCAACTCGGTAAATTTAAAAATGTGCTCCGAAATCCATGCCGGAAATCTGAAGTAACCGGATTATCGATGGCCGGATTTATATATATATATATATATATATATATATATATATATATATATATATATATATATATATATATATATATATATATATATATATATATATATATATATATAATATATATATATATATATATATATATATATATATATATATATATATATACTGAAGCACATTAAAAATGCACCACCTGTATAATCCAGGAACAGAGTGTGAAATGTAAATATAAGTGTGTACAAGTTTACATATTTGGAATCTTTATTCATTTTCCTATGAATCCATGCTGGTCATTAATTTGTACATTTGATTGTTATGAAATTCATTGCATTCTGTGCAGGCAAGGGAGAAAACCAAAAATACAAAAAAAATGCACGTGCGTTATCCTGCTGGAGAAGCTGCAAGTCTGGATAAATTGTGAACGCAGGAGCAACCAGTGCATCCAGAACCTCATCTCGATATGTCACAGCATTAACATTTCCACGGAAGACGTGAAGAGGCAAGCGATGGTGAAAACTGAATCCTCCCCAAATGTGAATACTGCCACCTCCAAATCGGTTGACACAGCAATCTGCAAAGCGCTCTTCACACTGTCGCTAAATCCGCATACGTCCATCTGCAAAGGATATGTTGAATCTGTTCTCGTCTGTGAATAGGACAGCATTCCACTGCAGTCTAGTCCATCTGATATGTTGCTCTGCCCATTGCAGGCGCTGCTAACGATGTCTGTGAGTCAAGTTTGGCCGAACATAAGGTCGTCTTGCAGTAAGGCCTGTATCTTGAGTCGTCGTATGACTGTCATTCGAAAGACTTGCCCATGTCTACCCACTATTGCTCTTGCTGGTTGACTTGCCGGGAGAGTACGATTCCTTAGGTGACTCAGCACAATATGACGATCTTGCGCAGGGGTAGTAACTCGTGGTTGGCCACTCCGAAGTCTATCCCGGGCACTGCCAGTGGTTCCGTAACGTTCATTGAGACGTACAATAGTGCTGTGGTGGCAATTCATCCTTCTGGCAATGGCCCGCGAGCTCATTCCGGTCTCCAACATACCAATGGCTCGTTGGTGGTCGTTTTCAGATAGTCGTGGCATTTCAAGCACATGTACTGGGTGTTTTGTCTCAACGGCCTTTTTATACCGAGTATACTGCCACAACGCGTACACATTTTCAGGGTCATAGCTGTTGGGAATCGTGTTGCACGTGTAACTTTCATCGTTTTCATGTATTCTGTACACACAACCGTGGGTTGAATCTTGCACTTTCCATTCCAGCAGCCATTCGCTCTCTACCTCATGGCAAACACGGGGAAAATCCATTCCCACACTTTTTTTTAGCCAGCTTCTCGGCATCAGTGTATATAATAGTGGTGCGTTTTTAATGTGCTTCAGTATATATATATATATATATATATATATATATATATATATATATATATATATATATATATATATATATATATATATTATATATATATATATATATATATATATATATATATATATGCAATATATATATATATGCAATATATATATATATATATATATATATATATGCAATATATATATGCAATATATATATATATATATATATATATATATATATATATAGATATATGTAATATATATATATATATATATATATATATATATATATATATATATATATGTGTGTGTGTGTGTGTGTGTGTGTTTAGACTGTCTGACTCCTCTAAATCTGTCGTAGAAGATAGGTGAAAGAGAGAAGATTTCTCGATTTCAGAGACAGCCTCTATCACAGTCTACCATCTCACTCGTGGAACTCTATTGCTATTACTATCTCTCACTGTGACTATCACTTATTCAAATCTATTCAGAAGGGACCAACCCAAGTCTTAATTCCCCTATCAAAAATCTACGACAGTGTTTATACATGCGCTGGTCAGTGTGTCTTTACCATTACGGTGTGAGAAAATGTTTCGCGTGGCTAACAAATTTGCAGTTTCTACCTCCCCTCTTTCTTCATAACTAACTAGCATAAGCCAATAGGATTCAAATCAACGGATTTGACTTTTGGTTTGAAATGTTACCAAAACCGAGTATGAATGTGTCAAACCGTATGTCTCAATACTTTCGTTCTTCCTTATCTTTGTTATTATTTGACCGATTGAAAAGATTAAAATTGTTTATTACTCTGTCAAGTGTCCTTCATCTTACTGTTATATTTTCGTCTCAGTCGTTATCAAATTATCCATTTTTGCTTTTCATCTTTATTGGTTCAGAACAACATACTTTTATTATCTAAGTTCAGAGAACATATTAGAAAGATGATATGGTATAGAATAAACAACATTATCGTTTTTATTTCACTCTGTCTTTCCTTTTTATGCTTCCGTCTATACCTTACACGCGTTCAATAGTCCCTTTCTGTTCTCCCCTCTTGCGCTAGTCGTTTCAGTTGCCAAGCAACTAGTGTCACTAGGAGTACGGTAGATTTTACTCTATGCTAACTCCCTTTGCAGTTTTGCCTCTCTCTCGCTCGAAACACGTCTTGGTCTAGTGCCATAATCGTTTTTAATTTATATTTAGTTTTCATTACGGAGATGGGCAAAGACGGTGGGGGGTATCCTCACATGGCGTTACTAGATTCAAAATCGCGTGTCGTTGGCGGGCGTTTTATTGGAAAAAAAACGACTTTCTAGAGACAAAATATTACATTATTGCGTCCGATTTGTGACTTTTTGGTAGTGGCTTTGCCCTTAGGCAATTATCACTAGGAGTAGGGGTTCTTACGGTGTAACTAGATTTTAAAATGGGGGAATTGTGAGCGTGTTGTCCATACAGATCTCGCTTTACGATAGTTATCTAGGGGAAAATTTGAATATTTATATGTAATAAATCTCAATAGAGAACATTAACTTAATAAGAATTATTAAGCAAGACTGACTGAAATTATTTACAATTTATTTGTCCTATACCGCTTTATTTTTTCGGTCAGGAATTCTAAAACACAACAAATGGTATTTACATCATTAAATAAATAAGAAGGAATGTACTTTTCCATAATGAATAATATGGTAAAGGTAACGAGATAATGTCAATTACTTTCTTTACTAATACTATAATCACTGTCCCTGGACTGTAGAATTCCCTTTATTGAACAAATACCCTTCATATATCATCCTTAAATGTTTTTTTATTAGGTGTGGTGTTTATAATTTTATTTTTTGGCTGGATTTGCTGTACAGTGGAACTAGATTCCACCTATCTTATTACATGATGATCTGCCTCCAACAGGCCAGGATTACACAAACTGCAACTCCAGGCATGGTATGGCTCTAGGTATATAAAGAGCTGTAGGCACCAACAGACTTCCTCTACAGTGGATGTTTCGTACTTTGTAATATCGAGACAGAACCATCAGGCAATAATACACAAGCTGATACCGGCTTTCATTAGGACTGCTTCTAGATCACAGCGGCAAAAGACTGTACAGTAACAGTTTGCGCTCGATTCATTCAGCTTGGTATATTTAAATTTTGTGGCAGAACTCCCCTAAGTCCCAGTTCTATATATAGCGCCGTGTCCGCCCAATCGGAAGCACGGTCCAAATTTGTGTTTAAGAATCAAAACCTAAACGTCTTTCAGCTTGCCCGTATAATGTGACTAAGTTTAAATATTCTATATCTAACTTATTACTGGGCCGATTTTAGTTATTTAAAGTGATATTTAAACTGCTAATTTATCTCTATCTTTCTATATCTTTGTTGTTTAGTTTTTACATGGCATTTAAATCTATGCAGTCTTTAATTAGCTAAATCGGGAACTACCCTGATGTAGAAATATCACTAAAACCAATTTTTCTCTTTAAATGAATTACTATTATGAGGCCGTCTTTGTACCTACTTATTATACATACTAGAAAAGGAGCGTCCTGATTGGCTATTCTATCGGTCCATTTATCCTATAGTGAGCGCGGTAAATATGACCGTGTTGTTAGACAGATTCAAAATACGACCTAGCTCCCCCGTTAAAAAAGCGTGAACCACTAGTGAAGCTTTCATGTCTGTATTACAATCACGTCATATTACGCCAAATTGAATTTCACTCTGCCTTAGTGTTATCCTGGTTTCCTGCAGGTGGGTGCCTACTTAAGGAATCTGCCCCAACGTTCTGCGATCCAGGAATGTACTCAATGGTAAACGAGTAAGGTTGTATGAGAAGAGACCACCTTAGCAATCGTGCATTACCATGTTTTGCCTGAGCAAGAAAAACCAGTGGCTGATGATCGCTTTGGACCACGAAATGCCTACCATACAGATATATTTGGAATTTCTTCATTGCCCAAACTAAGGCTAAACATTCTTTTTCTACTGTGGAGTAATTTTTCTCCGCTTTGTTCAATTTGCGGCTGGCATACGCAACGGGGTTCAATTCTCCAGCTGGTAATGGAGATCTTTGTAACAATGTTGCTCCCAAACCCACATTACAAGCATCCGTTCTCACCACGAATTCCTGACTCAAATCTGGTAGTTTCAATATGGGCTTACTGGTGAATTTGTGCTTTAGCTCAGTATATGCCAGCTCACATTCTGCTGACCACTCTATTCTGTCTGGCTTGCCTTTCTTAGTTAAATCTGTCAGAGGAGCACACACAGAGTTAAAATTCTTGATATATTTTTGGTAGAATCCACATAGTGAGACAAAGGATCTCACATCTTTCTTAGTTTGTGGTCTGGGTGCTCTCTGTAGTTTTTCTAAATTCTTAGGATCAGGGATCATACTACCCTGATATACAGTGTGTCCCAAGAACTCCAATTCCTTGCAGCTAATACAACATTTAGTGGGTGTAGCAGTTAAATTTGCCTCTCTGAGTCTGTCAAATAACATATTTAGAGAAGCTAAATGTTCCTCAAATGTTTCAGTGGCGATGAGAATGTCACCCATGAAATTGGTAATACATGGATTTTTCAGGGGATCCAATAGTTTTCGCATCATTCTGGAAAACAAACTCGGAGCATTCTTCAATCCAAAAGGCAACATATTAAGCTCATAGTGCCCTTCCGAGGTGCTAAAGGCCAGATAAGGTCTGATCTCAGGCTTCACTGGAATCTGATAATATCCCTTACTGAGATCTACCTTAGAAAAATATTTTGCCTTATTCAACCTGGCAAACAGTTGATTGGTATCAGGTAATGGATCCACCTGACTCTCTGTGACAGCATTCAGTTTCCTGTAATCTATACGCAGTCTATGTTCCCCAGAGGGTTTCCTCAACAATACCACACTGGAGCTGTAAGGGGATTCACTGTGGGAGATAATACCTTCTTGCAATAAATATTCTATCTCTCCTTTTAAAGCTTGTTCCTTAGCGAATGGGATAGAATAGGCTCTCATACAGATGGGTGTTGGGTCTAGCAATTTCATTTCATACTCCAACAAGTTGGTGTGCCCCGGTTTGTCCGTTAACACGTCTGTATGATTCTCCAGAACCTTCTGAATCTTCTCCCTCTGCCCTTTTGTCAAGTGATTACTGACTTTTACCTGTGCAGGAGTTTTGCATGGTTTCAAGGGTATTCATAAGACGTGAGAGGTTCATTTCAGTGGCTATGGCCAGGGTCATCAAATGTGCACCTTCCAACACTTTCCTATCATGATATTTCTTGAGGAGGTTCACATGATAAACTTTTTCCTTTCCCTTTTTGTCTATCTTATAGTTAGTTCTAGATACCTTTTCTAGAACATTGTATGGGCCCTGCCAGCCTATCTGAAGATTATTGCTGCTGCCGGGTAATTGAAGAAGCACCTTCTCCCCCACAGCTAGCTCTCTATCCTTCGCCTTCCTGTTATAGTACTCAGCATGTTTCTTTCTGGCTTTCCTCAGATTATCATTTGCTAGTTTCCAGCCAGTTTTTAACCGAGATGTCAACTCTTTCACATACTGGTATGATGAGGTTACAGTCTCTTCTGCTTTCTCATCTGTCCATGTCCTCAATAAGGTTTCTAATGGACCTTTGATGGGCCGAACAAATAACAATGTGGCCGGTGCCATTGTTGAATTATGGGGGACTTCCCGATAAGCAAATAAGGCAGCGGGTAAGTATAGATCCCATGTGTCAGGTTTTTCATGTGCCATCTTTAGCAGGATAGAAATAAGGGTCCCATTGAACCTTTCTACCTGCCCGTTCCCTTGGGTGTGATACGGACTACAGTTAAAGTGCCTGGCTTGGAAGATCCTGAAAACTTCCTCAGTTAGTTTCCCCTTGAACTGAGATCCATTATCAGTCAAGATTTGGTGGGGAAATCCTAACCTCGTGAATATTGTGAGTAACGCCTCTGCCACATGTTTTGAGTCGATTGATGACATGGCTACTGCCTCTCCCCACATAGAGCAAGTGTCCACCAGAGTAAGAATGTAACTGTTTCTCCTCTTGGCTCGTGTGAGAGGTCCAACAATATCCACTGCAACTCCCTCAAATGGAGTTCCCATGATTGGCATTTCAGCAAGAGTTGCAGGTGCAGTCCAATATTTTGGAGCTACCCTTTGACATTCTGGGCAGGATTTGACATACCTTTTTATATCTTCAGTTATCCCTGGCCAGAAGTAGTGACAAGCTATACGTTGTCCTGTGTCGCTGATCCCCATATGTCAACTAAAGGGGATAGCATGTCCTAACTCCATCACCTTTTCCCTATATGAAGATGGTAGAACTAGTTGTCCATTACCATTGGATCCTGTTCCAGCCTTCCTATAAAGCAACTTATTCTTCATATAAAATTCTCCTTTATTAGGAGGGGTAAGGTTTTTTGGTAGTTTTCTAAAGCAAGGCTTTAATGAATTATCTTCAGCCTGTGCCTTCCTCATCTCTTCTGGATGGGTATTTATTGGGTTATCTTCCTCCTTCCTTGACTGTGACCTGGTCTGTACTGCTGCCATAATCACTGGTCTTTTGGGACTTCCCAAAAACACATATCTACACCCCAAAATTAGAGGGTAGATTGGGTCATTTATCACTGCTGCTCTAATCACTCCTTCCACATAGCGAGTTTTTACATTTATTCTTAATAGGAAGTGTCATGGTTGCTACATCCTTAGTTGCCCCTTGTATCTCCACTGTTTCAATGGTATACTGATATTGGTGCACAAGGTTATAACACACAACTGAGTCAAAATCCAATCCAGTATCATAAATGCACTTGATAGTGGCCCCATTACATACTACTTCTTCACATACAGTGGGATGATGAGGTTCTTGCTGCCCTGTAGACAGTTCCTTCTTTCCCCTGTTTCCTGTTTTGAGGCATGCAGCGAAATATGGAGGGTTCTTTTTCCTACAGTCTTTAGTATGGTAATTATTCATCTCACAAATTTTACACCATTTCCCTTCTTGTCTGTAGGGTTTCTTTTCTTATACCTGAGGGTTTCTGTCTCTTTGATCATATCTAGGCCTGTCATAACTTTGTTTGAATCTAGGTGGTTGATCCCTATTGTCGAACTTATTCTGGTTTTGTGGGGTTTTATTACTATCTCCTTGTTTCTTCTTAACTCCAGCTACTTCTGACTGAGCCGCTTGATATCTCTCAGCAACTGTGAGAATCTCCTCCAACCTCTCTGCACCTTGTTCCATAAGACATTTTCTCATGTCTGGAAGCATAGACTCTCTTACTTGCTTCATCATGACCATTTCGTTTAGGTCTTGAGTCTTCCCAAGAGTAGTATACTTCTCCAAGTAGGTCTCGAATCTTGCAGAGAATTGGTGGTAAGTTTCTCCAGACAGCAGCTTGGTAGTTCTAAATTTCTTTCTATACAATTCTGCATTCTTCTCATACCTAACTAACAATGCTTGTTTTAAAAGTTCATAGTCTTCTTGGTCTTCTCTACTTAATTTAGAAAAAACTTCATAAGAAGTTCCTCTCAGCCCTTGTGATAATTTTAGGCTCCACTTCTATTTCTCTAGGCCATAGTTAGTAGCTAATTTTTCGTACCTACTTAAAAATGACTCAATATCATCTTCCTTCTCCACAAATGGATCCAAATGGAAATTCATGGCTGAATTTGATGCGCCCTGACTTGCACTAGTATCAGAGGTAGTTGGGCTATTTCCATTTCCTGCAACAGGTCCTTGAAGTTCCAGCTCTATCAGCCTCAACTCATGCTCTCTTTGCAAACGTTTTTCCTCTCTATCAGCCTCTCTTTCCGCAGCCTGTCTTCTCTCTTCAGCCTCCATTTGTAATCTCTTTTCCTCTTTTTCAGCCTCCATTTTCAATCTCTTTTCCTCTGCCTCCATTTGCAATCTCTTTTCCTCTTTTTCAGCCTCCATCTGCCTAGCCTCCCTATCACCTTCTAATTGTAATTTCTTAGCTTCAGCCTCTAATTGGAACCGTCTTTCTGTTTCTAATTTCTTGTCTTCCCTTTCTATAAACTTATCACATTCAGTAGTAACATATTGAATTAGAGAATCCCCACTCAAGCCAAAATCTTTTGCTGCTTGCACTGTACCAGACCTAAATTTTGCTAAGTCTGCCTGCTTGCACTGTACCAGACCTAAATTTTGCTAAGTCTGCCATTCTCTTGCAATCTTATACAAATTATAAACTAAATAGGGTATCACTAACTTATAATATAAACTTAATTAACTATAACCACTGACAGCTCATTCAGTCACCACAATTTGGTTAATTTTATTTATTGACTTTTTTAATCTTATTATATTATTACCTTATTCCTACTTTTACTCTAACTATCTCAAGTAAAGGCCCCAGGGTATGAATGAAAAATCCCGGACAGGACTCCAAATGTCGTGAGAGGTTTGAATGTTATTAAAATAAAGACTTTCCTGGACACAAAGGTGTATCAGATGATACCAGGATAGTGCCAGATAGGAGACTGGTCTTATAAGAAATACCCCCTTCTCTGAAAAGAACAAGGGTGTATCGACATCAATAGTGGGGTCAAGCTATGTAAACCTTCAAGTATGATGATAGTGTTGGGTACTGAAGATCTATCTGCTATCTCTCTAGATCCCACATTGATTAATGAATATACTTTTGTTTTAATGGCTAGTTATCTAGGGGAAAATTTGAATATTTATATGTAATAAATCTCAATACAGAACATTAACTTAATAAGAATTATTAAGCAACACTGACTGAAATTATTTACAATTTATTTGTCCTATACCGCTTTATTTTTTTGGTCAGGAATTCTAAAAGAAATCAAATGGTATTTACATCATTAAATAAATAAGATGGAATGTACTTTTCCATAATGAATAATATGGTAAAGGTAACGAGATAATGTCAATTACTTTCTTTACTAATACTATAATCACTGTCCTTGGACTGTAGAATTCCCTTTATTGAACAAATGTCCTTCATATATCATCCTTAAATGTTTTTTTATTAGGTGTGGTGTTTTTAATTTTATTTTTGGCTGGATTTGCTGTACAGTGGAACTAGATTCCACCTATCTTATTACATGATGATCTGCCTCCAACAGGCCAGGATTACACAAACTGCAACTCCAGGCTGGGAACGTGGTATGGCTCTAGGTATATAAAGAGCTGTAGGCACCAACAGACTTCCTCTACAGTGGATGTTTCGTACTTTGTAATATCGAGACAGAACCATCAGGCAATAATACACAAGCTGATACCGGCTTTCATTAGGAATCTAGGACTGCTTCTAGATCACAGCGGCAAAAGACTTTGCAGTAACAGTTTGCGCTCGATTCATTCAGCTTGGTATATTTAAATTTTGTGGCAGAACTCCCCTAAGTCCCAGTTCTATATATAGCGCCGTTTCTGCCCAATCGGAAGCACGGTCCAAATTTGTGTTTAAGAATCAAAACCTAAACGTTTTTCAGCTTGCCCGTATAATGTGACTAAGTTTAAATATTCTATATCTAACTTATTACTGGGCCGATTTTAGTTATTTAAAGTGATATTTAAACTGCTAATTTATCTCTATCTTTCTATATCGGTGTTGTTTAGTTTTTACATGGCATTTAAATCTATGCAGTCTTTAATTAGCTAAATCGGGAACTACCCTGATGTAGAAATATCACTAAAACCATTTTTTTCTCTTTACATGAATTACTATTATGAGGCCGTCTTTGTACCTACTTATTAAGTAATATCCCAGATGTTATAATAGTTATGTATTTCCCTGTATATATCGTTATTCTTTAAGAAATAAAATAACTCCTTCCTATCAAAAACACAGAATAGCCCCTTTCTGTCAAACATAAAAAGATTTCTTTATACATACTAGAAAAGGAGCGTCCTGATTGGCTATTCTATCGGTCCATTTATCCTATAGTGAGCGCGGTAAATATGACCGTGTTGTTAGATTCAAAATACGACACTACTCACGGCCATCAGACGTCAGGTCAGCTAATTTTCCACTGATAGCACGACAGACTCGTTGTTTTGCAGAGACCTGGAGCTTTTTGCCAACTTTCTCACTTAAAACAGATGAGCATTGCGCGTTTGAAATTCACAATAGGACCATGCCATGGACGGAAGTAAGGACTCTAGCTTCCTCAGCTTAGCAGTTAGCCGCCAGATGTGAGCACCGTTTTATGCCCGTTCACATGTCAAAGAAACTGACCGGAAATATTTATTACAACGAGGAATATTGCACGAAAGCGGCATGAGAAATAATGTAAGGGTGTGGCGTGCTCATCTTTCCTGCTCCGCAGTAGTGGTCCAATAATCTTAGAGTATAATGATGAGTGTATTCAAAGTTATCATCCTTCGCTCAAGATTACTCTTGGCAGAGATATAAATAGAAGATGCTTCTATTTAAGGGAGCCTCATAGGTTGTTAAAGAAAAGCAAGCACGGCAACTGAGATCATCTCAGCTGTCAAGAACTTATATTCTCCCAACCGTTCTATGAAGAAATATTGACCCGTATTTTCTGAGCCCCCAGCTGAAGCTGATTCAGCATTTATTAATTTTATAGCTCTATATGTTTATTTATTTAACACAATGAGTCACACGGGTGCAGACATACAATTCACTCAATAGGGATTAATCCATCTATAGCTTTAAAGTTACATATTAACAGACTTAATAATTACTTAGAGTTTAACAAGATTTAAAATAACTAACGTTGTTTTGAGACAAGAGACAATGGTACTTATCATCATTGGAAGATTCAAACTGTGGTGGACTTTGGGAGAAAGATTTGAAATGCCCTTTGGTTGAGCTGATATGGTATTTAGCTTCCGTGGGGGGGGGGGGGGGGGGGGACGGGGGGGGGGGCGTTTAGCGTCTGCTTTAGCCTCTATTGATTCCGACAAGTGCTTCGGACTAAACTTCTTGTCAATAATCAAATATTGCAGCCGAGGCAACTGCTTACGTTTTCCAGTCAAGCATCTCAAGATTCGTCTAATATTGGTGTTTATCGCCGACTACTGGCAACATGTACCACAAACTAAGAGGAAAACATGTGCCTCTTTTGAGTATTGGGTCTCTTGATATGAGCATTAGGCGCTCAATTCATGATGTTTTCACTGCAGCCAGTAAACAGATCAGAAGAAGGAACAGCACTCTCCCAATTCTTGTTGTAATGGTTGAAAACTGCCCCGGTTATTGTCCTGTGTTACAGTACTAACTGCTTCAAATATATTTTATTTTTATTATTCTTAGATATACCCCATCAATATTTATATTTTCTAGCCTTTCGATCTTTTCATGTTTCATTTTTTTTTACAAATGCTTTAGTATAATCTATGAAGTATAGATCTTAAGTGCAAATAATAGAAGTGTTTTAGTATGATCAATAATTTCATCTTATTTTCTATTAAATCTGACCTTTCTCCTTCTTGAAGTTCCATTGTGGGTTTTCTCTTTTACAACTCTGTCATCAACTGTTGAAATAGTGAGTTGTCTTGTTAGCTTAATATTTCTTTGTTGTTTATTGTATTTTATTCATTTATAATTATGTGGTTATTCATTAATTCGTTCTGTGTAGTTCCCGGTGGTCTCTGAAGAAACGAAGAAAGAACAGGATTACTGCACCCTTAGGCATGTCGTACAAGGCGACTAACTGAGATTGTGCATGGAGTTGGTAACCTAATCATGTAAAACAAAGAAACCACCGTTGCAGGAGCATGTGAATGCTTGGTACAGGCTTCCTGGATGGGGACCAGGTACAGTGGTGGCTCTATGCTCAATTAGAAGTTCAAAGGAAAAGTGATGACGATGATTTACGAATTCGTTAATTTATGTTCCAAACTTTGTCAGGGTTCTATTCTTTCTTTGTTTCCTAAGAGACATCACAAAAACCACATATGGTATATTCTAGCATTTCTCTATTATCTTTTGGGGGAATTCCCACGCGTCTCTTAATAGAGACTCCGATTAGAGTCATTATAGAGAATAGGCTTATTTCTCCCCCATGCATGTCATAACAGGTGACTATTATGAAGGTGGGTAATCCCTGGCCACCTGATCATTTACAACAGATTGCTACGGAAACAACGCTGCAAGAGCTTATTAATGCTTTCTTGCACGCGTCCTACAGGGGGACGAGCTTTAGTGGTGGCTCCACGCTTCATACGAACGGAAAATGAAAGTAATGATGTTGAAGACATTTTGTTACGTAAAATAATATATTTAAAACAAATTTGTCTCGGAACAATCTACAATTTACAATCCTCTCGTTTGCCACCAGTCGTAAATGCACCATATGTTGAGTAACGTTTGTTGACTCCACATTTTGTAAAGCGTCAACAAGAATTTTCAGCGATAAACCGTATTAAATATAACGGTCAGTAATGCAATGGTTTCTATTTACCTTTATATACGGTTTTCTATCGCGTTCTCAATTTCAAAATCATTGCTTTCCTTGTTCGTTTGCGCAAGATAAATATGTGTAATTATCACGATTATCGTCTACAAATGCCACACTGTAGCTTAAAATAATTGCTGTTAGCAACATAGACAATACAGTTCATTTGATAATAATAAACTTGATTGGTCTGAACATTAGTGACGTTAAGTACAGCTATTACATTGTCTGATGTAATTTTAGACGTGAGGTTGACTGAAAGGACAAGGGGAGATCGTAGAGTACAGAAGAGAGGATTATTTTAAACTGCATATTATTCTTTTCTAAAACCCATGGCATTCCAAACCTTCCTGTTGAAGCTACAACAGCCTTCTAAGCACGTCTACGAAGGTTAATTCTAAACAAACCCTGTTTGTATTTTCTAACCTCTCGTTATACGGTCGTTCAAATCAACATCATGTCTTCTAGCTAGACGTTAATCGCGAGGTTACCTAGTGCTTTACACCCTCTCTCGTTTTTTAGCTATTCTGGAATGTTTGTAGACGTTTTTAAGTGATGCTCAAATACACCCTTCATTGTCTGCTATTGGTTACAGATGAAGCTGTACACTTTGTCTAATTTTGTCAGGTACATAGAAACTGTCTGTAGTTGGTCACAGATGAAGCTGTACACATTGTCTAATGCTGTCACGTACATACGTAACTGTCTGTAGTTGGTCACAGATGAGGTTGTACACATTGCCAATACTTCAAGCATGTATGTAACTATCTACCATCCAATACCATAATTCCCGCCGTAAGGTACTTCGGTCGGTCGGTCTGTCACACTTAGCACACTGTCATTTGCGCACTTTTTCTATTTTCAAGAGAGTGCATTCACTTTCGAGCACAGCTAAGGGGGTGCAACTGTGGTTGAAAGTTAGACAATAATTGTATTGTTTCCCCTTATATGTACTCTCGTGAAAATAGCAAAGTGTGACGGTGTGCATTAAATCAACAGACAATCAAGATACTCTTCTGTGCAGTTTCATCTGGGAAACGGATTTAACTCGTCATTTTCTTAAAAATAACCTTAAAATGTAAGTTTTTAATTGTTTCTTCAAGACAAAATTTTAATTTAAAGTATTGCAGACTTATTATTATGGATCAAAATGATAAGATGGCTAAAAGCAAGAGACGATCGCGTCATTCACAGCGAGCAAGCGAGACTATAGAAGAAACAGCAATGTAATACATGTAACAGAAACAACACGCTATAAATAAAAACCTGCTAATTTTGGCGGGTTGTTGCTAGTTGTGGTATATTATGTTGTACCCATATCAAATATGCTCCGTCCGTGCACTTTTTCTGGTCTGTTATGAGACAAAGAAAAGAATAGGTTTAATGCTCTGTCAGGCATTGCTAACGAGGCGACTAATATGTGGCTGTCCATGAGGCTGGCAACCTATCATGTAGAACGAATTGCTACAGAAACCATTGCTGCAAGAGAATGTGAATACTTTCTGCAGACGTCCTGCAAGGGGGCCAGCTAGTGATGGGAAGTAAACAGGACAATGATAATATTTAAAACGTAGTTTTTTTTTTGAAGTTTTTTTTTTGGTAGCTTTAAGTTTCTACGTTGTGTAATGACCCAGCTTTCTTTAGTTCTCTACTAACATATGCAGATATCATTCTATTTTGAATAGTTAAAAAAGGTAATCCCATAGCAGATACTGCCGTAGGGGAGTGAAGTGTTATTCATTATACTAGGTCCAGAGTCGAGAGATGTGGTGACCAGTTCCCTTCCTCGCTGCCTTTTCCTTCCCTAACTCAAGTGCAAAGTCAGATACCCATTTAAGCTAGGGTAGACTGAAGCGTGTCGATACCGTGAATCGGACCCGACTTCTTTGCAGCGACAGACCAGCGCTCTAACCACTCTGTCAATCGGATATTTTGAATAGAATCAAGGTTTTTTAAAAAAAAAAGTAAAAATAAATGCTTTAAAACAAAAGGACAAAGGAAACTATAAAACACGCGCCTCAGGGTGGTCGAATGGTTAGATTTGTAAAATCTGTTATGAAATAGATTCCATGATCTCCATTATGCATTGTGGTGTGCTATGGTGTCTATCTTTCAACTTTATTTCTTACTAAGTGTGTCGCACTCTCTGTTAGTCTGTATATTTCTGCAAGTAAGTAAGTCTTCTTTTATCTCAGCTTTCCAGACTTCATTCTGGCTCCTCCGTCAACTTTATCGCATTTTTATCCATCGATCTGTCTGCGACCGTTTTCTGAATGATCTTTGTTTATTTCTGTCGTAAACTGAATGCGAATCGCTGCCACTTTTAGCTGAGTGGTCCGCCTCTGTCTTATTCTCTATTTTATCTCCTCCCACTTTTTCTTTGTAATAGCTCCTACAGCTTTATTTCTGGATTTAATCATGTCACTCTTGCGTTGGACGGACTAAATTCCACCCCCTTTGCACGTGCACATCGGCACCGAGCTAAAGGTCTTTGCACTTATCCTTTCTTGTGGGTGACGGCAAAGTTCCCTGGTTCTTCGATTCAGACAGAAACTGGACACACATGAAAGCGTCCGTCGCCTTTCACGTGTTCGAACGCGTCTAGAATCGCGAACTGTGGTCGTTCGGATGACCGCCAAAGTTTCGCTACAGATTACGTCTCTTTCTTTTATCACGAGACGTCAGCCAGATAATTCCCCGGTCATTACGTTGTGATTACACTGCTCTCAATCCACGTGCGACCCCACGCTTGAACACCTGCTACAAAATTTACCTATATATGCTAGGTGTCCCTAACACTCCTTGCCATTGTCTCCAGAGAATTCTGCTACCGTACCTTACAAAGTGATACTCTGTGCTAGAGCAAATAACAATTGTAGTGTGTTTAGGATATTCTTGTATTCGGTATGCACATTTACTTAATTAATGCAGTAGTATTGGCCGCTAGGTGTTTTAACTTAATTATATGGAATAGAGTTCCCTTGTTACTTTGTTTCATCTTATATATATATATATATATATATATATATATATATATATATATATATATATATATATATATATATATATATATATATATATATATATATATATATATATATATATATATATATATATATATATATATATATATATATATATATATATATATATATATATATATATATATACATTTTTCCTTAAGATAATTTTTTTTCCGTGACAGGGAAACTCTGAGAGTTATTAAGTGGGCCATCTTTCAAAATCACTAAGGATTAATTTAAGAAAGATTTTCTTAAGACGAAAGGTGTGAGCTTGTGTATAATATTACTCTAAAGAGTATTTCTATTTTGTAAATACTGAGGATAAGCTCACTGCTTTTTGTGTAACGTATCTGGTTTTATTACTTACTTAAGTTATTATCTATCAGGAAACTTTTAATTTCCTTGGGATGAGTGTATAACCGTAAATTGTTTTCAAAACATCACTATCTGGTTCGTAAACTTTGTGCGTGTGTGAAATAATTTGGCCCAAAAGCCGTGACCTCAGATTTAAAAAGGTTGCTTCGCGTTTAGCCAGTGTACTCCGCCACGCAAAACGCAAGGGACGGAAGACTTTTAATCGATAAGGAGCCGGGACTTTACTCGTGAGTCTGATACACGAGGGGAAACAAAACAAGACGTGAACGAACGAACGAACGAAGAAATATTGACCCGTATTTTCTGAGCCCCCAGCTGAAGCTGATTCAGCATTTATTAATTTTATAGCTTTATATGTTTATTTATTTAACACAACGAGTCACACGGGTGCAGACATACAATTCACTCAATAGGGATTAATCCATCTATAGCTTTAAAGTTACATAATAACAAACTTAATAATTACTTAGAGTTTAACTAGATTTAAAATAACTTAATACCATGTATGTTGCAGTTACCTGCAAGTACTCATTATTCCAGGATATACGACAGTATAACCTAGTGCGACAGCATATACCTGCTTCCTTCAGCACCTACTTATTAAGGCAAAGACTGCGATATCTTCCTTTGCCATGCCCTTACTTGGCACACACTGCCAAACCTATTAACATCCACTACGTCGTCATTTAGTGACATAAGATCAGAAAGAATTAGTCAGTTGCCGATACTCGATACCTTTCTGGTGGCTCAAGTTCATCATTAACCATTACACGAGGTGCGTCATTTGACCCCCTTCATAGCTAATCGTTTCCTAGCAGAAGTCAGTGTCTGATAAATCTGCTGGGGAAATTTTCACAGCACACGTTAAATCCCCTTCACCCGCTATTATCGCCACAAGCCAAAGGCGTTTGAAAGCCTTATGATTTAGTACGAAGTAAATACAGAAAGAGCTCACCTTCATCGTCTTAGATCATCAAATTAGGTGGAGTTGTACAGTGATTTTCTTGAAAACTAGGTGTCTTCCTTATTGAATTATTAACAGCCCAGGATCAATGGCCTTTATTCAAGAGGACTGGGGGTTGATCCCTGATAGTTAATTAGACACCTGTATTCATGAGAAGTTGACTGTGTAAAATCAATTTTTATTTATCTTGGCCTCTCTTATTGTAATAGCTAGCTCATTTTCTCTTTTTATTCTAGTGAGCTTTGGTGTAATTTTATTATTTTCTTTTTTGTGTGTGAATTTATCTAATAAATATAATTATATGTTCTAAGGGGTCAGAATTCACTTTCTACCTGTCACTTGATGTTAACTGTTGTTGTCCGTATTGTAATAGATTTCCCTATTTAGCAGAGAGGACGGAGGAGGTTAAATCACGTTCTTAACATGTCTTGGGTGTGGCTGGAAGAAGACATTAGATACCTAACTACATATCTCGTCTTTCCAGAAGTCATACCTCACTCTCTATTTTACATTAGCGACTTTATTCATATCAATTTTCAAACTACTCCTTCATACGAGGCGTGTTCAAATGAAACCCGACCGTGCTGCGCCAATTGGACATTCGTAGGAGGAGCATGATGACGTCACATCTGACGTAATAAGCACATACGAATGTACAAGTGTGTAAGTGTTCATTCTCCTAGTATTCATTGGTTGTGCTGCAGACCGTTAAAATAATGGCCGGTGTGATAAGGAATCTGTCCAAGGTCGATCAGCGAGCGGTGATTCAGTTCCTAACAGCCGAAGGATGTCGACCAGTCGACATTCGTCGCCGAATGAAAGCAGTGTATGGTGACAAAAGTGTGTCTAAGACTACAGTGAAATACTGGGCACGAATGTTTCTAGAAGGACGTTAGTTAACGAAAGATCTTCCGCGGCCAGGTCAGGTGCAAATTGTTGCGACAGAAGAAGCCATCGCCGAGATTGATGCAGCATTACGGGTGGACTGTCGTCGGAGCTTACGTTCGCTAGCAGAGGAAATCGCTGTGTCTCTTGGGACAGTTCAAATGGTGGTTAGGAAGAAACTGAAGTATCGAAATGTGTGTTCACAATGGGTCCCACGGATGCTGACCGATCACCATAAGGAAGAACGGATGGGGTGGAGTTTGAACCACCTGCTGCGTTACGAAGAGGAGGGTGATGCATTTCTGGTGCGCATAGTGGCAGGCGATGAGTCGTGGTGACACCACTTTGAGCCGTGCAGCAAATCAGCGATCATGCAATGGAAAAATCCCGGATCACCAACACCCAAAAAATTCAAGTCACAGATTTCCGCCGGTAAGGTTATGCTGACCGCATTTTTTGACCATGAAGGGTTTCTATTGGTAGATTTTAAAGAGCCTGGCGTGAACATCAATACCATCCGCTACAAAGACACACTAGACAACAAGCATACAGCCATCAAGAATAAACGACACGGCATGCTTTCGCGTGGTGTGATTCTGTTGCACGACAATGCTCGTCCACATGTTGCGAACATTGTGCAGGAAGCGTTAGCAAGGAAAAGGTGGGAAGTTCTGCCACACCCAGCCTACAGCATGTGACTTTCATTTGTGTCCGGACCCTGGTGACTATTTCTAAAGAACCCAAGTGGGTACTTGCTTCATAACAATTGCTATGTTTAATTCTACTACAACTGCTGATGCACCTTACATATATTTGTTATAAAGCCACTGAGCGGGTTTCATTTGAACACACCTCGTACTATGTCTAAACTCAGACATCATCTACTTCCATACTCGTGACAATTTCTCACTGTCCTTTTTTCAGTTCTTAAATTCGTTCAACCTTCGTAGACATCAATAAATTTACAGTACTGTTAAGTATGTATTGAAAGAGAATACGGTTAGGGGTTTAGAGTTAGGGCTATACAGAAAACAAAACAATAACTCGAGCTCTAACCCTGTCTGCTACAAGTTGGCACACCGAACAGTAAATAGTGATTCATCGCAAGAAAGTTTTAAATCAAATACACCCCCCTCCTGTTAGGCCTTTCCAGGAGAAAAAAAAACAAACATTTTTCCTGCTAAGCAAGGGGTTGTCAATTTTCCATGGAAATATAATCATTATTATTTTTTTACGCTCCTTACGGAGCATGGAGCCACTACTGGTCCCCTTGCAGGATGCCTGCACCAAACACTCACATGCTCTCGCAGTTGTGGTTTCTGTGACAATTTGTTTTACATGATGATGTTGTCAGCTCAATGCACAACGTTATATAAGTCATCTTGTATAAGATGCCTGAAGGTGCAGTAGGCTATATATATATATATATATATATATATATATATATATATATATATATATATATATATATATATATATATATATATATATATATATATATATATATATATATATATATATACACACACACACACACACACACAAAAGCTTTTAACAAAGTGAAACACCAAGACCTTTTTGATATTTTACATGCACTAAATATAGACAGGAAAGATCTTAGGATAATAAGGAACATATATTGGAAGCAGGAATCCGCGATCACATTTGAAGGAGAACTAAGTGAATTCAGAGCAATTAAAAGAGGAGTTCGACTGGGATGTGTGTTATCACCTGATCTTTTTAACATATACAGCTAGACGATACTTCGAAACATTGAACACCTCGAGGGAATTAAAGTCGGAGGACGAAATATCAACAATCTGAGATATGCAGATGACACAGTTTTAATAGCAGAGTCAGACGAAAATCTGCAAATCATTATAGACAAAGTAGTGGAAGAGAGCGAGTTGAAAGGATGATCTTTGATGTCAGCAAAGCTGTATGTATGGTAGTTTCTAAGAAAATACAAATACCAGTATGATCTTTGAACAACAAAAGAGAAAAAAATCATACAAGTCAATCTCTTTAATATTTAGGCTACACGCTGACATCAGATGGCAGATGTGGCACAGATATAAAGAAAAGCATCGCCATGTCAAAAGAAGCCTTTACTAGGATGAGCAACGTAATGAAAAACAGAAACATCACCATAAGCACAAAAATTCACTTACTAAGGGTCCACGTGTGGTCCGTTCTGTTATATGGATGCGAATGTTGGACAATGAGTAACCATATGGTGAAAAAACTGGAGGCAGCGGAGATGTGGTTTTTGGGAAGGTGTCACGGAATTGCCTCCCCTTGCTTTGCAGTAATGGTCACCACGCAAGCGTATCTAAAAGTAGGTCGTCCAAGGTATCTATCTTCGCGCAAGATTACTCTTGGCAAATATATACATAAAAGATGAATGTCGTTTCTACCTTAGGGAAGCCTTTACAAGAAATTCCCAGAAGTCAAGAACAAACTTATATATATATATGTGTTAAGTGCTGAGCAAATTTGTTAACTTATTATCTGGTCCGTCGCCTTTTGTGAAGGGGTTATGCAATGATTCTGGCCCGTCAAGCACCTAGTTGGAGTAATCCAACGAATGTCCTCTTATAAGTAATGGCTCTATATTTATATATATATATATATATATATATATATATATATATATATATATATATATATATATATATAT
Organism: Oreohelix idahoensis; assembly: GCA_024509875.1. NCBI lineage: Eukaryota > Metazoa > Mollusca > Gastropoda > Stylommatophora > Oreohelicidae > Oreohelix > Oreohelix idahoensis. The sequence goes on from JAMPIV010001454.1 coordinate 1,428,490, forward strand.
ATATATATATATATATATATATATATATATATATATATATATATATATATATATATATATATATATATATATATATATATATATTTATCAAGAAAAACTGGCTCATACGTTTGCTTTCGTACATATAAACTGAATCAACTACTATTGTTTAGTGTAAAATAACATACAACAAATTTAATAGTTCAACAAGTTAAAATAAGGATTAAATGGGGTGATAGTTATATTAAATTTTTCCTCATTGAGGTTTTGGTAGGGCATTAATAATAATGTCCGTATTTTTGCTGTAGCCTGTTATATAAAACTTAGCTCCAGATGCGTCCTGTAGTTGTGGTTTCCGTCATTTCTTTTTGGTGATGAGTACACTTCTCCACATAACGCGTCCACTGTAGACGGTTGGTGGTGATACTCTTCTCTCACACTAGTGGCGTAGGAACTACAGTACTTAAGTCTGATGTCTTGTAACCACGAACTGTGACAAATTAGAAAGAAACAAAGGCCTCAGTACATTTGTTCTCCGCAAACTAACAGGCCCATTTGCATGCGCTCCACCCACGAATGTTAACCTCTCAGAAGAATTAAATTCCCGAGCACAATGTAACCAAGGGAATATGATGAAAATTCACCAATATCCTTCTGGGTATTAACTAGGAAATTGCGTCTGGAGTGCATGAATAATGATTTGCCTGAACTACAATTAAAAAGGTATATAAATCTCACAAAATTATTCTATACACTTTAGGCACATGTGATGTAATTATCACTCATTACTCGTCGCTACTCACGTCGGGGTCTGGGGTCTCTCTTCTGTCGGGTTTCCCGCACGACTAGTCAGAAACAATCACCATCTCTCGCAGTAGTGGTTCATGCATATACTATTTTCATATGTTGAGGTTGCCAGCCTCATATATATATAACCACTTAGCAAGAAACCTGTAAAATTTACATTAGTAAATAAATTGTTTACACTTACCCCAAAATTATTTTGGGAATACACTCTTCTCCTGGCGCAGATTAGAATGGACCCACATCCCTGTATTTAGATGCTGTTGGAATCACTTAAGTATGAGAAATCCCTCTTATGACGGGTGAAACACTTGGTCTGGAAATCTATAATTCCTCTTATGACGGGTGAAACACTTGGTCTGGAAATCTATAATTCCTCTTATGACGGGTGAAACACTTGGTCTGGAAATCTATAATTCCTCTTATGACTCCTTGTGATAAAATTCCAAAGTTTCCAGTCTTGTATTAAAATTGCGGGTTTACTTGTACTTATAAAGTTGCCCAATACTCGATCTGGTACTTATAATTGTGGAATGATAAGTCCTATCCTCTTTCATCTGGCTTGTAGGAGGTGTTTAGTTACCGCTGCGATGCAGTCTGTCTGTGTGCTGTGACTCCGAGTTTGTTAGATTATATCTCACAATCCTTAGTTTCAAATCCCAGCTGTGCTTCCGCCGAAAGTTCCAATCAAATCATAGTAGATTCTAGCGAACCAATCCAATCTATCTAGCACTGTTTGGGTGGGGAAGTTTATCATTACTTATCCCACGCGTATTTGAAAATATTAAATTTAATATACACGCATGGCCTCTTACACAGTGATGTCATATCGTTACCTAAGACTTCCGGCGTACCTCTGTTATCACCTTTATCTGCCTGCCTCCGCACCATATTGATTTCTTTCATCGTATCACAAACCAGCTTGTGTCAACATGATCAACAGCTTTTCAATGGGGTCAAATGTTTGACCACCCCGTTTCCACTGGTGGTCAGACAGATTAGGCGATAAAATATTATCGCTGGCCGAGTCACCAAACCTGGCGAATCGTAACAACAGTCTGGGAGTGAAGTGTGAAACAATAAGATATGCATTACTCCCGTAGCAAATACTGCCATAGGGGAGTGGCGTGTTAGAGAATTCACCATGCTATGTCCAGCATAGGTAAAAAAGTGAAAATAACGAATGAAAAAGCATGATTTATGTCAAATAAAAGCGATGAGTGAGAAAAATGAAGAAAAAGAAATGATACAGCCGGAGAGCTGAAGGGATGAGAGATCACACAAAAGGACACGTACAGACGTGTCGTCAAAGAAGGATACTGAGAATATCGTGGACAGAAAAGAAACAAATGCCGAGGTATTGACAGCTGCGAGTGTTAATAGATCAAAACCATCAGGAAAAGACAAATGAATTTCATGAGACATATTAACAGAAGAGGAGGAGAGGAGGAATTAGTCTTATGTGGGAAAATACCAGGTAGGAAAGGAAGAGGAATACAGAGAAAGATGTATGTGGAAAGCTTAAACAACTAGGCAACAAACAACAGCATGGGCAACAACAACCTCATTAGACTATCAAAAGACAAAGAAGATTGGAGGGTCATGATCGCCAATGTCTGTTCCAGACCAGGCACCCGAAGAAGATATATATATATATATATATATATATATATATATATATATATATATATATATATATATATATATATATATGTGTGTGTGTGTGTGTGTGTGTGTGTATATATAAGCCCACGCTTATAAGAATTTGAGTGTAGAAATATAAACAAATCATAAACCCCATATATCACCACCCTCAAACAATAACAGCCCGCTGGTACAGTAAAGGACAGAAAGGGGGTTAAAAAAAAAATAATCTTCGGATCAGCAAGGAATTTGGCGTGTTCAGTTTGTTCTCCGGACCTGGATATTTGATGTCTCAATTGAATGGCATATGGACAGCCAGAAATAGTTCTGGTGAAATAAGGAAAGGGGGAAACTAGATAGGGCCATTGATTAAATAATAACAGAAGAGAGTTAGCACCCAGTCAACTTTCTATCAAATTCCAGCAAATAAAAATATCAGAAAAGAGCACGTGATTCATCTTAATTACTAGACCACAAGGTCACGTGTCTTTGGACATGCACTGTAATATAATCGACTGACATTGCATTTACATTGAAGGGGGAACGAGGTTAAAACTACAAAAAATATTAATTAGGAATCATCGAGAAGTTTGGGGATGATCATCAATGTCACCATCATCATCACCATTATCACCACAATCATCATCATCACCATCATCATAATCATCATCACAATCATCGTCATTACCAACATCACCATCACCATCATTATCATCACCATCATCATCATTATTTCCTTTGCGCTACTTACGGAGCATAACGGCTCCACTGCATCTTGTCCCCTTGCAGGTCAACCAAGCAGTCACATGCTCTTGAAGCAGTGTTGTCTGTGGCAAAAACTTTTACATGATGATGTTGTCAGCCCCATGCATAACCGCAGGTTAATCGCCTTGCATGACATGCGTGAGGTAGCATTAGTTCCATTCTTCCTTTGTCTCACAAGAGAACCACGGGAAATACACGGGGCGAAGTTGGTGATGAAAAGTATATAATCCGTAAATGACCTTGTAGGGCAAACCATGCCGTCTGTATGACCCACATATGGGAGTGAACACTGGAGTATCCAGGGCATCTGTGACATTAAACCAACTTGAGGATACGTGTCACGGGCTGTCTCTCCTTAGCTCTGCAGTAGTGGTCCAACAGTGGCCAAAACTCAAGAGTAACTAATGTGGGTCTTCAAAGGTGTCTACCGTCGCGCAAGATTACTCTTGGCAGAGTTGTAGGTAGAAGGATAATGATGCTTCTACCGCAAGGTAGTTTTCACAAGATATTCAGAAAAGCGAGAACAATGCTGCATGAGGCTGAGCAAATGTTAACTCTAGTATCTGCCGTCAACTAATGTGAAGGATACGGTTTTCTTATAAATCGTTAGCTCGTTCAAGCCCCCAGCTGAGTTAATTCAGCGAAATTCATCTTATTATTATTGTATAGCTCTGTTTAAGTGTATTTAAGAAATTGTCTGAGACATACGGATGGAGCACATTCAAAATGATTAAATCAACTTTAGATTTATATATATATACAAATAACAAATTTAATAATCAATTATAGTTAACAGTTTAAAAAATGAATAATTCTTTAACAAACAATAATCATCATCGAGTGATGTTATAGAGTATTGGTTAAGAGTTCACTTGGCTCTATTTATGTTTCTACTTAGCTGCCAATTAGGTTCTGCTCCAGCTGATGTTTGGGTCTTTGCAGATAGATGATTTGATCACACTCGTCTCTGGCCAAGTTTGAATGTTATACCACGTTCCAAGAAGTGTCAGGGGTAACTACAAAGCTGGTCCCGCGTCTTTAAAACCGTCTGATGATGGTGTCTAGCGTCGACTCCAGGCCACTTATACACTCATTTGTTCCAGAGGTAGTACCCTCAACTAGTACCACCAACTAGTGTCACAAAAGAAGAGAACAAATACCCTCCAGAGTATTGCGTTTTCCTGACAGACATTCATGTGTCCTCCTCTTCCTATTCCACCATCCCATCTATCTCAGAACTTTACCCTCGATGAGAATTAATCTTAATCCCATTCAGCGAAATCTTTCTTTACATTTAAAGTGAATATGTTTACATTTACATCTACTGGTTTAAAATGTTAATAATATAATAAGCATGTACATCATTCTCTCATCATTCCCTACCTGCTCCATAAGGAACTTGGGACTACCTCTGCTTTTAGTTCTCTATAAGAAACTCGCATAAAGCAGTCACCAGCCCTTGCAATGGTGGTTCATGAAATCATCATTCTGTATGCTGAGGTTGCCAGCAAATAAACAACAGAAAACTCAACCTATGTAAAGAAGGGAACAAACAGTGGAAACTAGTTAGAGCTTTGAACAACGAAGAACCTTACAAAAATCACATCATAATCAAACAACGTGAAAATATGCTCTCGAGAGAAAAACTGCAAATACACTCATGGAACACTATGCTAGTGCAAACCACATTGATGTCCCGATAGACAGAAGAAAGGTCATCATTGATGAACAAAGGAGTCGTGACAACAAAAAGCTTGCATCACAAGAACATATGATGGCAAAGATAACAATGCAATAAACTGAAGAGGCAATGAGGGCGTTAAAGAAAAAGAAGTCACCTGGAAAAGATGGGATAACCAATGAAATGATTTCAGGCCTAGGAACAAAGGAAAAGAAGAAGCTTCTGGAGATTCTAAACTGCAGCTGGAAAAGAGGAATAGTACGACAGGCATGGAAAGACGCCATACTGATTCCAATACATAAGAAAGACAAAGTTCAGACAGAACCAAATGGCTACAGACCTATCAGTTTACTTATCTGTGTTGGAAATTGATGCAGCGCATAATTAATACCCGACTGATGTGGCATCTGGAGGAAAAATATCTCAGCCCCACAGCAAGCAGGATTCAGAAAACACAGATCCACTGAAGACCAGATCACTTATATAACTCAGAAAATTGAGGACGCTTTCCAAGAAAAAAAGCACACACTGGTGGTTTGGGTGGACTTAGAAAAAGCGTTTGATATAGTGGAAAGGACTAAAAGTCAAGCTGCAAAGAAGTGAAGTGTGTGGAAAAATGTTCAAATGGATCATCCACTATCTTGAGAAAAGAACTGCCAGAGTCCAAATGCAAGGACAGACCAGTAAGAAGATGGTATTGGAGCAGGGTGTTCCTCAAGAGGGAGTCTTGTCACCCACGTTGTTCCTTGCATATATAAATGATATATCAGAGAATATTCCAAGAAGAACCCACAATGCCTCCTTTGCAGACGACTTAGCCCTGTGGATCTCAGAGAAATATATCACTACGGCAAGCATTCGGATGCAGCAAGCCCTAACATCATTGGAAGAGTGAGCCAAGGTATGGCTAGTAATGTTAAATGAAGGAAAAACATCATACGCAATGTTTTCTCTCTCGAACAAACCACTTAGCTCCAAATTGGTGCTAAATGGGAAAAATCTACATCTGGACGAAAACCCAAACTACTTAGGCATTACCTTTGATTGCCGCTTGGCTTGGAAAACCCAGATTGAAAGAAACAGGACAAGAACAAGGCAGAGAATGGCAATCATGTAAAAACTTGCTGGCATGGGTTGGGGAGTAGATGAGAGAGTACTAAAGAAGCTATAAACTGGGCGAGTGAGACCAGTCTAGGAATAAAGTATTGCAGCATGGTCAACGGCAGCTATGTCGAACTTTGACAAAATAAACAGAACCCAAAACCAAGCATTGAGAATCATAACAGGGGGCATGAAGTCAACACCAATTGAAGAGTTGGAAAAGATTACTCACCTCCAGTCTATGGAGGATAGAAGAGATAGAAGAAGCCACAGATGGCCCAGCAACAAGCCGAGAAATTCAGGAGGCTGATAGACCACCCAATGTACCAGAGAATAAATGGACTTGGAAGGGGAAGAGTGAAGCGAAGCAACTTTGAAGAGACAGTCAAAACAAAGATAAGAGCAGACCCCATAAACGCAATATCAACAGCTACGCAAATATGTACTGCACACAAGCTACCAATTTGGAAACAACAGTGCTTCCCTGAATGATAGAAAACATTCCTGGTATTGAGAGAAAGAACAGCCAAAATGAAACAGAAAGAGTTAACCCCAAAATATATAGAGAAACATTACCCAAGCAACACCAGGATCAATGAATACACAGATGGATCAGCAACTAATGCAACAGAAGATGGGGGTGGAGGAGTCTTCCTGAACTTAAGCAAAAGAGATAGCAGTCGCAACAGGGAAATTTTCAAGTAAATTCAGAGCAGAGGCAGAGGCCTTAAAAACTGCATCAGAAATTCTAATGACAGAAGAAAGCTCAGAGAGACCAGTAGCTATCTTCTCAGATGCTCTGTCAGTATTTACAACGCTGAAAAGTCAAAGTAATGGTGAACTGGATGACCTAAGAGTAACACTTCATAGACTATGTCAGCAATACAATCGAATCGTGATACAGTGGATCCCTTCTCACTGCAACATCCCTGGAAATGAAGAGGCTGACAGATTGGCAAAGGAAGGGGGGAAGCTTCCTCAACTTGACACAAATATAACTTATGAGGAGGCCAAGAGTTTTATCAAGCGCAGATACAGGCACAGAAGGGAAGCAGAGCATCCAGGCCATCCAAAAAAATGATCCGTATTAGCAGTTCAGCAGAAGTGAACAAGTGGTAATCTTCAGACTTCGCACAGGTCATAACAGATAAAGATACCATCTATTCAACAAATTAAAGATAGGAACTACTGATGAGTGTGACTCTGGCACCGATAAAATGACTGCCGAACATCTGCTTCAAAGGTGCCCAACATATGAGGAACAGAGGAAACGCATATGACCATCACCAGTACCATTCCTGGAGAAAATCTACGGAGATATCAACAGCCTCAAACTGACCACTGCTTTCTTTGAACTTAGTCAAGTTGACATCTGAGGGTGAACGAAGAAGAAGAAGAAGAAGAAGTATGACTTGGACATCCACTAGCAATTTTCACATATTAATATTCACATGTCAATTTATACATATTATTTCACGTGTTAATAGTGCAAAATATAGAATTATAAATATACAACTTACCTGACTGACTTCTGGCTCAGAGATAGAGTTAAGGCAACTTGTTGAAGATGCCTCTTACACGTGTTTTGTGGTTGTTACTTTATAATAAGCTCCCACTTTGACTCCGTGTTTCAGAAGTCTCAGATTCCGGTTTTCTTTGCTAATAATGGTAGAGTTTTCCTTGGCTTTTAAGTCCTCACGAGGTTCAAACAAGTCCGGTCCGACAAATGAATTATGATTCTATTCTTAACTCTGGCAGGTCTGGTTGTTTTCTTGACGAGGCAAATTTTCAATACTTACTATCATGCGTGGTTTGATGGCGTCTATTCAGCACCTTTCCTCATAGGAAAATTCCGCATGTTATTTAAAAGGTCACTTTCCGTGTAAGGAGTTGTTATATCCGTCGATTCGTGCTAATGATTGCACTACAACTCCTTAAATTATTACAAATAATGTAACACTTCTGTCCAGAAGTTGTTACGACATTCCGTCTTTCAGGTGCATGTCTGTAATATGTCCGCAGACGGGCAATTATCTCCCCGTCCTTGTGCAAACACCGACCCTCTTGAACCATCTAGGCTGTGACTCTTCACGGCCGTAGTTAGTGAATCACAGTAGCCATATCAGCGCTAAATAAACGTGCTGGGCGTACGTTCTGTTAATCCGGCGCGGCCAAGGTTTGGTACACTAGAATTTAAAAACCTTTTTTGACAATATGACTGTCGGTCAATATTGCATCACCTGTCTACTCTTTCAGCAGGGATGGTCATGTAAACAGACACAAGGAATTATAATGGAGAAGAAGTGCAAATATTGACTCTAAATGAACAATCCTGCCGGAGAGGAAAGGAGAGAAAACCCAATTATGTGACAATACGTCGAACGAAGAAAAGTTGTTACAATTATTTGCTAGTTGATAGTCAAAAATAGTCGTAACATACTCATTCATTCATGTCCATTTTCAGTACTTTCTGAATACGGAACCACAACTGAAACAGGTCCCCGGGAAGCCTGCATAAAAGCACTCATTCACACTTGCAGCAATGGCTTCTGCATCAATTTGTTCTGCATGATGAAGTGGCCAACATCACGCACAACTTCATATTGGATGCCTCTTACGCGTTACCAGAGTGCACTAATCGTATTCTCGTTGGTCTCATGAGAGACCCTAGAGAACTATACTGTGACAGAAAGTGACTGATAGACGCAACAATGACAATGTTGGAGATCAAAGCAAATATCGTTATACAATTGATAAAAATAAAGGCGAGTACAAGAAAGAAATCGTTGAGAGATCGTGTGAAGTCTGTCAAAGCTCCTATGTTTACAGTTTCCTACTCCTGAAAATAAAACACTTGTTGAGACGAATTTCCTAGAAGTACCAACGTTAACTGCCTCTTCAACAGTCCAGAATTTTACAATTTGCAAAGAATCAATGTAATGAACAGCCAAGACAAGCACAGAAAAGAAAAAATTAGATCAATCTCCAACAAAGTAGAGAGCATGGTTATGTCCGCAGACATTCATTCTAACAGGAAAATGATTCACAAGCAATTATGTCTCTCTGCTTTGATAAAAGAAGCGGGAACCTAGACCCGGAAATTGTCAATGTGGTCTGTTGGTAGTACTACACTTGTCTTTGTTCTCTCCAAAGCACGTTCAGTTGGATAGACTTTGTCTACAATTTCTACTCGTAGACTGTTAACATAGTCAAAGGTGTGGTCTTCCTGACTCCGATATCTGGAGTTGTTATATTCGGTTATCATTTGTTCTTTCTGAGTATTACAAATAAAAGACATCTGTGCTGATAAAATACTAGGGGAAAAAATCACAGAGTAAGCCACAAAGTACTGCTAAAAATACGTTATGTGAAAAAATGCTGAAGATGGACTGTGACGAAATAGACGACCTCATGACGATCTCTGTTTCACTCCGACAGGATCAGAGACATATTTTGTACTAATTTTTATTTGTATACTTTTAAAAGTACCAATTTCTTCTAATTATAGGCTAAGGAGCAAGTAGTTTATATGTTCACACATGTGTGACACTCCTTGCAGATAATGTTTGTCTCAGCCTGCGATAAGCAACTAGATAAGATGAGCATCGGCGTGATTAGATTAAACAGCTGATAAGCGACTCGTTTGTTAACAAGCTGGGCAAACACGAAGTTTTTGCGTACTCATACGACAGATAACAAGATTCCTGTCTGTGTGTCTCATGTGGGCAGTCACATGTGACATAATCGCTTCCAGTCACTTGTTTAAATGTAATCGTGGATTTATTACATTTGAAACAATATGAGTCTACAAATGTGTTTGCAAGAGTGTATGCAAGGCTCCAGATGTCCATATATGGTAATACGTGAACTTTTGCTTCAGGCACCTTATTTCACGTGGAATATTTTTGACATCTGCATGATTTGAAATGATTGGATCTTTCTGATTAGATTCATAACAACAATGCGTGGGAAGATAGGAATATAGTCTGACCATTTCGCAGTTTTATTTCACTGTGAATTTCACGCTCGCCAAGACAACATCAGACCTCGCCAGAGTGAAGACTAGATTCATAATTCCTGTTTTTTAACCGGACCTTTTATTGGAGAACCAAATAAAACTTACAAAGCACAGGAAATCTCTACATTTTAATAAGGAACACCGGGACTAGGAAACTGAAGAAACACATTGAGTCAGAGAGGGAATCTATTGTCAAATTAAAGACACCCCAGACGCGTGTAAGAGACCGACTCGTCTCTTTTATTTATCTAAGCAACAAGTCTGTAGCCAAGATTGGTGTAACTAGTGCATTTTTCATTCTATGTTTCATTACTAACATGTGAACTAACACACACACACACACACACACACACACACACACACACACACACACACACACACACACACACACACACACACATATATATATATATATATATATATATATATATATATATATATATATATATATATATATATATATATATATATATATATATATATATATATATATATATATATATATTACCATGTGAATTTTAATGTGTGAACATTGCTACAGGACGCCAAAGTCATTTGAGGCTGGCAACCTCAGTATCTAGAATGATGATTCATGAACCACCTCTGCACGGGCTGGTGATTGCTTTATTGATAGTTTCGTAAAGAGAACTAAAAGCATAAAGTATTTTCAGGCTCTCTATAGAGCAGGGAGGGAAAGATGAAAGAAATGATGTACATTCTAAGTATAACCCTTTCATTTTCAAAGCAGTGTAAATGTCCCTCTAAACATAGTCACTTTAAAATTAATGTAAGTTTTCAAGTTTAAACAAGTGTAAATGTCTGCGTGAAAATATTCATTTTAAAGTAATGGAAGATTCGTACTTTTCAATCAGTTTAAAACATAAATGAAAACATATTCAATTTATATTGTGAACACCTTTCAATCAGTGGAGATGTATATGTAAACAGACTCTATCTGCATTGTTAACCTTTTCATATAATTATAAAGTAACTATGAAAGCTCCACAAAACCCCTCGGACATCCAGCCAGCAGAAGAAGAGCTACAAATTAACGGTGAAAGACCGACGAAGGAAGAAATAAAGAAAGCCATAAAGCTTCTAAGAGATGGAAAAGCGTCTGGACCTGATGGCATTCCAGCAGAGGCCATCAAAGCAGATATCGACACCGCTACAGAGATGTTATATAAAATACTTGGTAAAGTCTGGGAAAAGGAAGAGATACTAGCAGAATCAGATTTGGGGACTACGAAAAGGCATTTGACAGTGTAGAAAGAGAATCACTTTGGAAATTGATGAGGCATTATGGAGTTCCCCTGAAGATCATTAATTTAATAAAGAAAACATATGAAGACATGACATGCAGAGTTCTTTATGAAGGATAGCTTACAGAACCGTTTGGGATAAGAACAGGAGTGCGACAGGGATGCCTCTTGTCTCCATTTCGTTTCTTACTAGCAATAGACTGGGTTACGAGAACATCGACAACACACAACAGAAATGGAATTCAGTGGACTCTGACTAAGCAGTTGGATGATATGGATTTTGCTGATGACTTAGCTCTTCTGTCCCATAACCGTAATCAGATGCAGGACAAATTGAAAACACTCGATGAGAGGTCACAGCAATTGGGTCTGAAAATACACAGGGAAAAGACAAAGATAATGAGAATAAATGCAGGTAATGATAACAGGGTTGAACTTGAAGATACACCAATACAAGATGTAGAATCGTACACATATCTTGGTAGCAATATAGACAAAGTTGGAGGGACAGACAATGATATCAAAATAAGAATACAAAAAGCAAGAGGAGCTTTCATATCATTGGGAAATATATGGAGATCAAGAGAAATCGGATCCAACACGAAAATAAGAATCTTCAACTCAAATGTGAAATCAGTCCTATTGTATGGCTCTGAGACATGGAGAACAACAAAGACAACTACCAAAAAGCTACAGACTTTCATAAATGGGTGCTTGCGTAGAATAGAGGGATTAAAATGGTATGACAAGGATACCAAAGTGGAACTGATGACAAGAACCAGACAAGTGCCAGTGGAACAAGAGATGAGAAGAAGACGATTGCGATGGATAGGACACACACTGAGGAAACCTGTTGATAGCATTTAAAGGCAGTCCTTGTTCTGGAACCCCCAGGGCAAGAAAAGCAGAGGTAGACCAAGAAGCACATGGAGAAGAGAGCTGAAAACAGAGGTGAAAATGATAAGGAGAACGTGGAAAGAACTTGAGATGATGGCACGTGACAGGAGGACTTGGCATGTGTTTGTTGAAGGCCTATGCTCCTTTGGGAGTGGAGGGTTATGAATGATGAATGAAAGAATCAAGACTTGAAACGGTAAACCAAAAGTCATCGTTCAACCAAGAAGGAGAGAGAATCAGAGAGAGAAAGAAAGAACGAGAGAGAGAGAGAGAGATAGAGAGATAGAGAGAGAGAGAGAGAGAGAGAGAGAGAGAGAGAGAGAGAGAGAGAGAGAGAGAGAGAGAGAGAGAGAGAGAGGAAGGAGAAGAATGCATGTCCTTGTTTCATTGTACGTTTTAATAAAAAATAAGATCTCGTTTAATATTAGTTCTGGAATAAATCTGTGATCTCAACTTTTTTGTTTTTTTGTTTGGTCTTTGCTCACTTCTGAGCCTCATTTACGTCAGCGCCCCCTTATAATCGCTGTTAGCTGGAAAGCAGGTTCTTAACCATCTTACTGTGCTTACTTTTTTCTGGGAACTACGTTGAAAACCAATATTGTCATTATTATTTCCCTTTTGTGCTCTCTTTGAAACATGGAACCACCACAGTTGCAGTTAACCCCCTTGCAGGAAACCAGAGCCAAGGCTTTTAAGTGCTCCTGCAGCGATGATTTCTATTTCAATTTTTTTTTATATGAAGAGGTTGCCAGCCCCATGCACAACCTCATTTTAGCCGTCTCATACGACATGCCTGACGTAACAGTAGTCATGTTCTTTATTTGTCTTCTCATAGACTACAGGGATCTACACGGGGCTGTGATCTTCAGGTTGAGTAAAATGCGACTCCCTATTTTTATATTGTTACATATTCTCCCTTGTAACTATTGGATATACGTGAATCTAATGTGAAAACAAATAGATGTAACTGTTTTTTTTTTTAAATATTTGGCTAATAGGCTTTATTGTTTTATTCCAAAAACAAACGAAAATAAAATCTAAAATCAATCTTTTTGTTGTCAGTATATATTCCAGTCTTCACTTTTTCTTGAAGGTGGTCTGCTATCTTCTAGTATGGGTAATAAGATTCTTTTGCGTTCTGGCTTATTTCAGGATATTCTCACTACTCCTTTTTAGCTGTCCGTTGTATTCTTAAATAAATAAAGAGGTTAACATGAGACCAGTAAATACTAAATGCTTTAAATAATACACATAACTAGGTATGATGCAAGCACTCTAATTTTTCTACTTCTTTATTTCTTACGAGTGCCTTTAGTACACTCAATTATGTGTACTATTTATTTATACGGTGTTCTGCCTATTTTTATGTAAAACTACATATCTATAGAGATTTATGCTCTGATTCATGATTACAAGTGGCAATGAGACGGTAGTTTTCCCATGACTTCCGTTGGTTTGTACACGTAAGTTCGCGATAGCCTGTGACTCAGACAGTTTAACCCACAAGGCAGTGGACAAGTAAGAGTTACTGTGCCTTTATTTCGCCGGCTCTCACTTCATGAACGTTTAAGAGGTGATCTATATAAATACTTGTCCCCTCCCTCCTCTACAGATATACTTCCGGTATTTGTCGGTAACAAACATTTGTTTTGGACTATTGCTGCTTTATTCTTCATACACAGCAAATATCTATATATAGATGCCGTTCAACCTTCCGCCACCTGGTTGATAGTAGGGGGACAAGCTTGTCTCCAACGGTGCCAAAATTACTATGGTAAATCTTCATATAAACAAATAAGAAAGGAGCAGTTATAGTGAATCAGAAAGATACACAGCTAAAGTACTCGTATATTCTCCTTCAGGGCAAAATGTACCCAGCACGGCATAACGTGATAAAAGGAGAGAAAAACAAATGTTAAGTTTCACTAAAATCTCTGTAGGAACTGATTTTCTAATTCAAGGCCAATTATAAGTATGGTTCTGTTATACATCAACATCTGTCCACATCTGGATATCTGTGCGGTTATTATACTTGCCATGTTACATAAATCTCCATATTACTAAACATCTAGTGACACTTTTGAAACCAAAAATGAAACAACCCCAGCAGATTTTCGGGAAAATACGCACCGTGAAAAGTTACTTGTAACACATATTAAAATAAAACGCTTTTCATGGTGTTCAGCGTGTTAGAAATATTCACACAAGCTAGAAGAGAACAAATGAAAATGGCGCGCATTATACTATGCTCTGAGTGAACGTTATCTTGAGTAACTATTATAATCATCCCATTCAGAGTCCAATAATATATTTTATTCGAATTTAACAGATCTCTTCGCAAGTAACACGTCAATGAATGATGGAGAAATTTAATAATTTAGTTTCATGACAAAAGAGCCACTTAATACCTTTCTATATTTTTTAAACTTTTACCATTCTGTTTAAACTTAAGAGTGTGCCGTACAGTTATACTGTACGGGGAACCAATTGTCGTACAGCTACAGTTTGATGGGGATGGCCTATGAAATACTGTCAAGAAGGTCTCCAGATATTGGCTTGTTTAGAAAAATTGGGACAAGAAGAGAAGGCGAATGCTCTCCACTTAATAGTGTTTTCTAATAAATCATAAAGAGTTTTCTTTATTGCTACGACATTAAATTCTTTCCCTGAAATCTCGATAAAGAAATCACCTTCAACTTCCAAAATGAAGGATGTAGCTTATAAGTAAATAACACAGACATCACGAGTGATACCATTAAAGAAGGAATTAAGGATCAACACGGCTATATGTTTATTTGTTACATATATACACATATAGGGTCAGTAGAAAGTAAAAAGGATGATTGTGAACGGACGATTCACAGATGAAATGGAAAAATGTAGTACATTAATTATAATAGTGAAACTAGGTAAGTAGTGAAATTATGATGAGAAATATTAAGTGTTACCACACTGATGACATATCTACACTGTCCATAAGTCTTTCAAATTTCCTCCACTGAATGATTTTACACAGGAATGTACCAACTGTCCTATGTAGATGTCTGTTTTACCGTGTGGGTTGTCTCCAATGCGAGTACTTGTGACTGAAACTCTTGCACGTGTAGTAGCGAGAACTAATATATATATATATATATATATATATATATATATATATATATATATATATATATATATATATATATATGTATATATATATATATATATATATATATATGTGTGTGTGTGTGTGTGTGTGTGTGTGATGGGGCCATTATAAAGCCTAAAAGTACATATTTGTGTTTTATATTTGTGTTTTCGCTTCTTCAAGTGCACCTGTCGCCTGAGTTACTTTCATAACTCAATTACTACGCACGCGCACTACGCCGGGCGTGGTTTGGACAAGTCGCCTATATAAAGAAAGCGCGGGCCCAGCGAAAGATCCTTTTTGCAAGAGCAGCCTAGAGAGAACAAGCGACGAGAAACGCGCGGCCGGTAGAAGACTGATGGACAAAGAAACCAGAGCACGTTAGTAAGTGAGCACTGGCTGGGTGTTTATTTGCTTATTTGTTGAATATTTGTTCATTAGTTTGCTTTATGGGTTTGGGTCACTGAAAGGGTTGTATGAATAAATACAGACCCTGCCTTAGAATCAAGAGTTTTATTGGTGTACGGGTCTAGTACGAGTGTGCAAGAAAGTGATCGCATATCATAACACCAGCATTTCTCGCCCACAAGTTGAAGAGTCCTTGGTATTATCTACTCTGTAGATCTAGGCTTTTCCTGTGGCTTTTCTACCAATCCGAAAATTGTTGAGATGTAGTCATGAACTCCAGTTTTTCCAGCTTGATTTGCATTTAAAGGATCATCACATCTGATCCAAAGCCAGAAGGAAGAAGCGTGTGGCACACTGTGCATACCCAGCCATGCTAGGGACCTCTCCAAATATGCAGAGCTAAAATAAAGGGCTCTGGTTCTGAGCTCTCCCAAGGAATCGTCACACGTCCGATACAGAACCACGTCTCAGCTCCCACTGCCTACCATGGGATCCATAGTGAGATCCTCCTGCATGTAGCCAACCAGATAAAGCCAGAGTTATGTCTGGGGCTCAATTGACTACTCCAAGCTTAGTGTGCAATGCTGGGTTATCAACATGTTTCACCATCGGGGTATCCCTGGAAGTGTGTGGATGATTTCTCTATTCAATGAGGGTGTAATTAGCATCAAACAGAGGATCATTTCCAAATGTGCCTAGCTTGTGGTCATATAAGGATGAATCCAGATATGCCTCCATTCTTGAAGGTGAAGTATCTTCTTCTTTGATCCTTAGCCGCCGAACGTCAAAGCAGTCAGTGGCCATCACGCCTGGTGGCGTCTTGTAGGGCAACAACAAATTGATTCCACTTTGCTCGGTCGGTGGCCATCCTTCGTGCAGTGCCCCAACTCGGGTTCCGTGTCAATGGCTTCCGTTCGGCTTTCACCACTGACAGTCATACGAGCCTCAGACTCCGGATGTCCGTCCCGCAGCAAGGTTTGTTCATGTGTTGTCATTTCCGTAATTTCATTTCTTTTTCTATAGACAGGGGTGTCAACCCTATGCTAAAACCCCCAACCTGGACGACTAGGGTGTCTGCTTTAGCCTGACCCCTACCCGCTCAAACCTGTCCAGCTTGGTAGAACCTTCCAGGAGTAAAACTCCAGCTGGCATAGCTCTGGGGGTAATCAGGGTACCAGTGGCGTATTCTCTATGTGTGCTGTGCGTGCTGCGCACACCTATGCCCGAAGGAAAATAAAAATTTAATTTATTATTCTATAAAATATTTCTCTTCTAATGTTCTGCTTTCGGACCGCACGCACCAGGATAACGGATTTTCCCGCATAGAATCTACGAGTATAATCTAGTTTCAGTTTCCCCAGACGCTTTTTATAGTGCAGTTTTTAATTGGTTAGTAGCAGTCGCCCGAAGGTTCTCGGGTAATTCCGTCACAATGCGTGCGGCACCTTTCGGATTCACGTTTGAACACTGGTTTGATTGGATCGGGGTCATGGCCAGATACGTAAATACAATGCGAACATGCGTGCGGTGGTCCTGCAGCTCTCGAGTTGTAAAAATCGGTTGTGTCCGTCCAGTGTTTTTTGTGATTAATTTTTGTTAGTTGCCGGGAATGCAGATTATTACAGTGAGTTTCAAGTTGTAAGTTAATTAGTATTTCGGAGATAGTTGACATATACCCCTAATAACTATCGTTGCGTAATTGAATATAGTTGGCTTTTAAATTAAGAGGGGAAGAAGTTAAATAGTAGGCGTACATATTCATTTTAAGTAGCAGCACGCCTAGCTCGCATTACCAGGATACGCCACTGCAGGGTACGCAAGCCGCCATACCTCGACAAGGTATTGACACCGGTGAAGTATATAACAGTAGATAACATATTTACATTAAAAGTCATAAAAGAAAAAAATATTTCATTTAATTGCCCATAAACGAATAGAAGTAATTAAAAAAATACATTCCTTCGCACATTTGGCTATGAGGCTTAGTGCAAAAAAACAATCTTAAAAAATGAAAAAGAAAAATTATTAATAATTTTTCTTAAGTCGCAAACATTGTTTTCACTTCGCAAATTCCTTTAGAACACAATAATAATTAAATTCTACTGGAATGAAATTATAATCCACACTGGAATGAAATTATAATCCACTTACTTACTTACTTAGTCGTTCCCCTTCTACCGTGAGGTGTAGAGGTTTGGAAGAGAGAGCGCCAGACTATTCTATCGGCTGTCTTCCTCCTGGCCTGGTTCCATTCTAGTCCTCGGTCCTTCAAAGATTGTCTAATGTTGTCCTCCCAGCGGACTCTGGGTCGTCCTCGGGGTCTGGATCCTTGGCTCTTTGTTTCCCATGCTTGTCGTGGTAGCCGATCTTCTCCCATTCTGCAGACATGGCCAAACCATCTTAGTTGGGACTGTTCTACTTGGGTCTGTAGGGAGTGGCATTTTAGGCCTTGACGTATCGTCTGGTTGCGTACCATGTCTCTTCTTGTTACTTCAACCACCTTCCTCAGATACCTCATTTCTGAGGTTTGGATCTGGCTTTTATGGGTTGTAGGCTGCCTCCTTACGGCCTCCATGCAGGCCGCCCTCCTCCTTTTTCATCCGGGCTTGGGACCGGCATAGGCGGAGTTTATTATAATCCACACTGGAATGAAATTATGGAGCAGGCTACACTCTAGGAAATTTTTCCATTTATGCTTCGCGGATGTTATAATACGTGCTGACTTCAGCGGCGCATCAGGTTATACTTGCGGATTGACAATGTGTGACATAATCTTCGCAGTATACATGATGTCAGATGATAAAATCCGTGGCTTGTTATTGGTCGCCTGATAAGAGAAATTATGTATTTCTGGTCACAAAGTTATTTTTCTTTGCAACTTGCCGTCTTTCCCATTTGTAGCTTTCATGGAGCTCAGTCTATTGTTTCATTGTTGTACGCCCCAAGGGCGGTTTCCTTTAATCTCTTCTTTAATTGTTCCGCCACATACACAACATCTAAGTTTCTACTGCCGTCAAAAGTATACAATCTCGATACGCGCACTCCTTGAGTATGTCTTCCATATGGCTTAGTCTCGCAAGTCCTTTGTTTTCGATCGCTCCTGTTGGATATAGTATTATGCCCAGATGTCTTGACACCGGGAGTATAAATAGGGAATTAAGCTATCAAATGTATTCTCGTATCCCCCATGTTGCAATGGCCCGCGCTGTACAATAACTGTCTAACGTACCAGGTGTGTTTTAAAAGATAACGTTCTGTCAAAGCGCACCGATAGGAAACATACAAGGTGTGATGAAAGAATATTGATAGAGCAAAGGGGGGAGAAATAAAAAGAGCACGATTATGAAAACGGTAATAGACGACGAAAGAATATGACTGTTCATCCCAGACAGCAAGCTAAATTTTTGTAAGTAACAAAAAGTAAATAATAATCACAGGAAGTAATTAAGGCTGAAGAGTTTTCATTCCACATAGCAGCTTAGAGATAAACGATACCAGCCTTCCTGTCATCTTGAGTCATCACCAGTTTCCTGTGATTTTAGATTTAGCTATGACAATCAATTGTGCAAATGGACAATCATGTGATCATGTAGGTGTTTAAATACTGGTATTCGCCCATGGTCAACTTAACAAATTACAAACTCGAACAAATTACACTTTATTTACCTATTCAAACTTCTCAGCCTTCTAGAATTGTTGCCTTTTATTCTTCTCCCGTCATTGTTTTGACACGTATAGCGCTCGTATGTAAAGTAGGAGTTTTTCATTGCATAAAAAAATATGTCGATGTTGTTCAAGGGGGCAGACAAAAAAAAAACCTCATTTAGTTTCACGTAGGCCGAATAAAGCAAACAATGTAATGAACAGCCAAGACAAAGCACAGAAAAGAAAAAATAAGATCAATCTTCAACAAAGTGAAGAGCATGGTTATGTCCGCAGATATTCATTCGAACAGGAAAATGATTCACAAACAATTAATGTCTCTCTGCTTTGATAAAAGAAACGGGAACCTAGACCCGGAAATTGTCAATGTGGTCTGTTGGTAGTACTACACTTGTCTTTGTTCTCTTCAATAGCAAGTTCAGTTGGATAGACTTTGTCTACAATTTCTACTTGTAGACTGTTAACATAGTCAAAGGTGTGGTCTTCCTGACTGCGATATCTGGAGTTGTTATATTCGGTTATCATTTGTTCTTTCTGAGTATTACAAATAAATGACATCTGTGCTGATAAAATACTAGGGAGAACAAATCATAGAGTAAGCCACAAAGTACTGCTAAAAATACGTTACGTGAAAAAATGCTGAAGATGGACTGTGACGAAATGGACGACCTCATGGCGATCTCTGTTTCACTCCGACAGGATCAGAGACATATTTTGTATTAATTTTTATTTGTATACTTTTAAAAGTACCAATTTCTTTTAATTATCGGCTAAGGAGCAAGTAGTTTATATGTTCAAACATGTGTGACACTCCTTGCAGATAATGTTTGTCCCAGCCTGCGAGAAGCAACTAGATAAGATGAGCTCTGGCGTGTTTAGATTAAACAGCTGATAAGCGACTCGTCTGTTAACAAGCTGGGCAAATACGAAGTTTTGCGTACTCATACGACAGATAACGAGATTACTGTCTGTGTGACACATGTGGGCAGACATATGTGGAATAATCGCTTCCAGTAAATCTAATAGTGGATGTATTACATTTGAAACATATGAGTCTACAAATGTGTTTGCAAGAGTATATGCAAGGCTCCAGATGTCCATATATGGTAATACGTGAACATTTGCTTCACGCACCTTATTTCACGTGTAATATTTTTGAAATCTGCATGATTTGAAATGATTGGATCTTTCTGATTAGATTCATAACAACAATGCGTGGGAAGATAGGAATATAGTCTGACCATTTCGCAGTTTTATTTTAATGAGAATTTCACGCTCGCCAAGACAACATCAGACTTCGCCAGAGTGAAAACTAGATTAATAATTCCTTTTTTTAACCGGACCTTTTATTGGAGAACCAAATAAAACCTACAAAGCACAGGAAATCTCTACATTTTAATAAGGAACACCGGGACTAGGAAACTGAAGAAACACACGGAATCAGAGAGGGAATCTATTATCCAGACGCGTGTAAGAGACCGACTCGTCTCTTTTATTTATCTGAGCAACACGTCTGTAGCCAACATTGGTGTAACTAGTGCATTTTTCATTCTGTGTTTCATTACTAACATGTGAACTAACATATATATATATATATATATATATATATATATATATATATATATATATATATATATATATATATATATATATATATATATATATATATATATATATATATATATATATATATATATATATACATACATACACACACACACACATATATATATATATTACCATGTGAATTTTAATGTGTGAAAATTGCTTCAGGATGCCAAAGTCATTTGAGGCTGGCAACCTCAGTATCTAGAATGATGATTCATGAACCACCTCTGCACGGGCTGGTGATAGCTTTATTGATAGTTTCGTAAAGAGAACTAAAAGCATAAAGTATTTCCAGGTTCCCTATGGAGCATGGAGGGAAAGATGAAAGAAATGATGTACATTCTAAGTATAATACTTACATTTTCAAAGCAGTGTAAATGTCCCTCTAAACATAGTCACTTTAAAATTAATGTAAAATTTCAAGTTTAAACCAGTGTAAATGTCTGTGTAAAAATATTCATTTTAAAGTAATGGAAGTTTCGTACTTTTCAATCAGTGTAAAACATAAATGTAAACATATTCAATTTATATTGTGAACACTTTTCAATCGGTGGAGAAGTATGTGTAAACAGACTCTATCTGCATTGTTAACCATTTCATTTAATTATAAAGTAACTATGAAAGCTCCACTAAACCCCTCGGACATGCAGCCAGCAGAAGAAGAGCTACAAATTAACGGTGAAAGACCAACGAAGGAAGATATAAAGAAAGCCAAAAAGCTTCTAAGAGATGGAAAAGCGTCTGGACCTGATGGCATTCCAGCAGAGGCCATCAAAGCAGATATCTACACGGCTACAGAGATGTTATATAAAATACTTGGTAAAGTCTGGGAAAAGGAAGAGATACCAGCAGAATGGAAGGAAGGATATCTGGTTAAGTTGCCTCAGAAGGGATATTTACAAGAGTGCACAAATTATAGAGGAATAATGTTACTTTCAGTGCCATGAAAAGTATTAAACAGGATTATCCTTGAAAGATTAAAAGAGTCCATAGACAAGAAACTGAGAGATGAACAAGCAGGTTTTCGACAAAACAGATCCTATACAGACCAGATAGCCACTTTGAGAATAATAGTTGAACAAAGTCTGGAATGGAATTCATCACTATACATCGGATTTGTGGCCTACGAAAAGGTATTTGACAGTGTAGACAGAGAATCACTTTGGAAATTGATGAGGCATTATGGAGTTTCCCTGAAGATCATTAATTTAATAAAGAAAACATATGAAGACATGACATGCAGAGTTATTCATGAAGGACAGCTTACAGAACCGTTTGGGATAAGAACAGGAGTGCGACAGGGATGCCTCTTGTCTCCATTTTTTTTTCTTACTAGCAATAGACTGGGTTACGAGAACATCGACAACGCACAACAGAAATGGAATCCAGTGGACTCTGACTAAGCAGTTGGATGATCTGGATTTTGCTGATGACTTAGCTCTTCTGTCCCATAACCGTAATCAGATGCAGGACAAATTGAAAACACTCGATGAGAGGTCACAGCAATTGGGTCTGAAAATACACATAGAAAAGACAAAGATAATGAGAATAAATGCAGGTAATGATAACAGGGTTGAACTTGAAGAAGCACCAATACAAGATGTAGAATCGTACACATATCTTGGCAGCAATATAGACAAAGTTGGAGGGACAGACAGTGATATCAAAATAAGAATACAAAAAGCAAGAGGAGCTTTCATTGCATTGGGAAATATATGGAGATCAAGAGAAATCGGATCCAACACGAAAATAAGAATCTTCAACTCAAATGTGAAATCAGTCCTATTGTATGGCTCTGAGACATGGAGAACAACAAAGACAACTACCAAAAAGCTACAGACTTTCATAAATGGGTGCTTGCGTAGAATAGAGGGATTAAAATGGTATGACAAGGTTACCAACGTGGAACTGATGACAAGAACTAGACAAGTGCCAGTGGAACAAGAGATGAGAAGAAGACGATGGCGATGGATAGGACACACACTGAGGAAACCTGCTGATAGCATTACAAGGCAGTCCTTGTTCTGGAACCCCCAGGGCAAGAGAAGCAGAGGTTGTCCAAGAAGCACATGGAGAAGAGAGCTGGAAACAGAGGTGAAAATAATAAGGAGAACGTGGAAAGAACTTGAGATGATGGCACGTGACAGGAGGACTTGGCATGTGTTTGTTGAAGGCCTATGCTCCTTTGGGAGTGGAGGGTTATGAATGAATGAATGAATAAAAGCTATTCTATTTAAATGAAAAGAAAGTTTTATCCCGAGGGATTAAATTTAATTCTCATCGAGGGTAAATTCTGAGTAATTGGGATGGTGGTATTCTGAGTAATTGGGATGGTGGTATGGGAGCATAGGACGCCATACTCAGAAGAGCGTTTCGTTGTATTCTTTTACCATAGTTATTGGTGGTACCAGCAGAAAGTACTATCTCTGAAACAAGAAGGGAACCGTGGCCTAAGCTTTAAGACGAAGGACCCACGTAGTAGACGCTCCTTGACATTTCTGGAAAACGAGCTACCCCCGACAACCTGGATCAAAGACGAGCGTGAGCAGAATGAAAAGAACCAATCCATAAGAAGGAGCAGAACCAGCATTGGCAGCTAAGATCAAATTTATGCTGCCATTTGAACTTCTTGTAATATCTCACATTCCCTAAAGACTGTGATGATAACTTTTCTTATCCATAACTATTCAAATTATTTCCAACTGTTGAAACCTAAAGTGTTTATTACATTTTGTTATTTGTAATGTTACAAATTTAACTTCGATTTAAGCATTTTAAAGTTACCGAATGTTTGTCTCAGTCAAATTACTACACACACTCTAAACAGAGCTATACTAAAATAATAGAATGCCACTGAGTAAATCAGGGGTGGGAGCTTAAACGAGCTGAAGTTAATAAGTGCTTAAATACTTCACAAAAGCGTCCCCAGAATTTCAGAGTAAACATACTCGGACAAAGCAGTATTATTTTCGCTTTTTCTGAATATCTTGGGAAGACTCCCTTTGTAATAGAAATGTCATCACCCTTCTATCTACATCTCTGCCAAGAGTAATCTTGTACGAAGGTAGATACCTTTGAAGCCCATTGTTAAGTTATTTTATATTGATACCGTTGGAGTTAAATGTTTGAGATCCTCAATGTGCGTCTAGTATTTTGTATGTTTAATTATTTGCGTACGACCGTGCACCGTTCTTAAACGGGTATGACGCGGTTTGTCGCGGTGATCTTTTGCTATCCAGCAAACGTACTTGAGGCAGATCCCGATATCCTCCGTCTTGTTTAGACGTGAATTTTTTCGCGTGCTTATCCTTAGTTCAAGAAAGACACGGTCATAAAGTAATTATAATCATCTATAGGATGAAGATGTCGTTCTTGATGAGAAAATACCAAGACTTACTTGATTTGAATATTTAGCCAGAAAACGGCTTATTTTAATTATCTTGCCTCCGATACTTCGTCTCCTGTAAACGTTATGGCAGAGCTTCAATTTGACCAGATATGTCAAATTGCTAGTGCGTCCCCTCTAACGCTAGGAGCTGATTGAAGCGTAAAGGAATATATAACTACGTAAAGAATGTGAACGGTCAATTCGACAGAACCATGCATACTACCAAGCCGTTAACCTTGACGTCGTAACGGCGAGTGCAGTCAATCAACGTCCATGTTGATTATTATATATGCCAATGTATATACTTGTACTGTCAGAACCATATCGATGAACTGTCCTTGCTCATGATGTCAACGTCTTTCTTGTAATAAATCGTATCGTCATTTGCGTTCAACAATGGGTCCAGTATGCCTTACTTACCAATTGGTCAGTCTTATGATCAAATCGTTACCGTTACGTTTGTCTTGTCATCATTATCCATAACGAAGCGACAACCCACAACAACATTCGCACCATAAGTCACCAATATCAGAAACGCACCGGTAGCACCCATATTAGTTACTCTTGAGTTATGGCCACTGTAGGACTATTACTGCGAAGCAGGGGAGGCAATACCATCACATGGACGTGATATAGGCCGAGGAATTATAATGATTTGTGGCAGAAGGGAAGATCAAAGACAGAAGTCCTGATAAAAGATTGAGTAATACGTGATCCAATTACATTGGAAAACAAGAGGGTGAAAGATGTTCAAAAGAATTCCTAACTAAGCAGGTGAGGTTTTGGTGCTAACAATTCTGTCAACATAAATGTCAGGGCCTGCCTTAGAGCATTCTGCACCCAGGGCAAGTGGTTTTACATGCTCTCCTTCCCTCACACTTTTAACCAGCACAATTAATGAAACTCTATTGGAATATGAAGTACCATTCGTGAATAAAATTGATGATCAATCTTAGAAATGTACAGTATTACAAAATAACAACCAGGATAAAAACTAAAAATAGACGGCTAAAATGTCTCACTTTAGTTATAGTGCTTTTTTTAAATAAAAGATTGGCCTTGCATGCTTTAGCCTGGGTTAATTGTGTAACAACTGAAGACAAGTCGAACTTCTTGACGAAAACATACTTTTTTTTCTCGCCCGCCCCGGCGCCCCTTGCCATTAGCGTCCAGGGCGGTCAACCAATCCGCCAGTCTTAGGATGGCCGTAGATAAAACATTAGAGTGATTTTGTTAAGATGTATCTTGACTAGATGACGAGACTCTCTCTTCTGGTAAATTTATTTGATTTGAAGGATGATTATGATATTTCTGCATTCAAATCGTCGCCAAGCCTTTTCCCATTCTGTTTGTATCCTTCATTTCATTTGTCTAAACACTGTATTTTCTTCATCCTCGTTTTCTCACAATTCTTATTCTTTAATAACAGTAGAAGGACTTTACTTCTCTCTCTCTGTCTCAATACATGCCGAATGAAGTGGCTTAGAGACTTTAGCATAACGAATGGAGATTCCATGGAAAAGGGAAGACACAATGTTCCTGGAGGAAAATTATGGATGATACATGTGGAGAGGTTTGGTGAAAATTTTACAGAGCCAGGAAGCATGGAGCCTTGTGATAAATGGTTTATGTGCCTACAGGTGTCAAGGTCATTGATTAATAACTAGTTATTACTCTGTGAATGGTGTTGACGCTGCACAAGCTCACTGATTGATATATTTTGCCATCTTGTGAAAGCTGTTGACAAAACACATGATCAACGAATGATAACTAGTGTTACTTTGTAAATGCTGCTGGCGCACCACAAAGTCTTTGGTCGATTGCTAGTGTTAATTTGTGAATTATTGGGACGTAATTTGTGCGCTCTCTTCTCCTCTCCGGCAGCATTGAACAACATTTGTTGTGCATACTGAATTAGGTGCATTATTCTATTGTTAGAACATTCTTTGTTCACGTTTCACGCTTCGATGCATGACAGGGCCAGACACGCGTATCGCCCATCCCTGAGAGATTAATTGAGCCCCTAAAACGTGATAATACCACATTGACCAGGTAAATGCGAGCATGAAGTGCTTGCTTAAGATTGCATAATTACTTCGGAATCGACAGCAGATTTAGATGATTATAGATGTAGTAAAATCTGCGAGAATAATCGCTCATTTCAGTAAGATTTTAGTCATAAAATGAAATAAATAAACCAGCCCTATTGTGTCTGACGGTGATGCTCTCACACGCTAGCAACGCTGCCTTTTGTGCAGTGCTAAAGCCAATAGAACGATTCCACGGTAAAAATCTAACACGCGTTTTGGTTTCGGTTTCGAAAACTTACTACCAACATTTAACATTTTGCCAGATCTGCTGCACACATTTTGCAGCCTAGACTTATAATTAACGATTTTGCGGAAGTGTGCCGCAAAATAACTATCTGAATTAACGTAATAGTTAACTTTAATGCTGGTAATAAGTAGTAATCCTTACATTTTTTTGGTAGTGTTACACGATACAATACAAATTATTAACGCCAATTCTTAACCCGCCACGCCAACACCCCGCTTCGCTTGATAGTCCGCCATGCATATATACACGCTGGAGCAAAGCCAAGAGAGGCAAAACACGCAGACAATTTTATTGCCTCCTCGCGGTAATGTTTCTGACGTCACAAAAACAAGTTAGTTATTTGAAAAATACATGCTAGCGAGATGAAAGAGAGGGGAAGATGGCCGTCTTGTGTAAAATTTTTATTTGACGATGACCGGTGACAAAATTGAAAATCTAAAACCATAATGAAACTGAACATAAAAATTATATGGTAGTATAGCTTAGAGTTCACTGAACAAGAATGTGTTTTAAATAATATGATAGTCCCAGTATTAGACAAGTTATTGAAAAAATACTAAATGTCTACGAACGCACGACCAGACAGACTGTTGTTCCTGCTTGTTTTTTTTTTCATAACGTTAGTGGGGACACCGGCTTAGAAGGGAGGCATTGAGGTAAATTCAAATTCGCTTGGGTAACAAGAGTATAGGAGGAGAGGGGAGCGGTAGCAAAATTGTTACCAAAAACTAACATCGTTTTGTATTGGCATAACTAAAGCAGACTGGCCAATCGACTACCAGACGCAGAGTATGTTTGGAATTATTTTTGTTTTTCAAAAACTGCATTTGAATTCTGGTAGTCGCAAGCTTTCGATTGGCCAGTGCTACTAAATATTAGCAAAAAGCTTTCACTATTCATTGCCAGTTGAACAGTATTTTTTTATTCAGATACGCTGAGAACAGCTGTGATAAATTTAAAAGTAAATTAAATAACTAAATAAGTATTTCACAGTCTGGACGGAGCAGAAGAAACTGAGGCCATTTCTTTGCAAAGTCAGCGTCATTTGTTTATATTTCTTGATTTGTGGTAAGGATGCTTTATGAATTTAATATGTTTAATCCCATTACCAAAGTTAGATACTGCTATTGGGAAAAAGTGAAGGACGTGCCGGGAGCAGACATTGTTGAGTCCTCACGTTGAAATGTATATAACTAATGTATGTTGTCATGATTATGTTTGAATATTATTGTATTAGAGTATATTAGTAAGCCTCCGTGTTCAAGGAACACTGTTCAACATGCCTGAAGCATTTATATTTAAAAAGAAAAAGATGAGAAAAATATATAAAAGGAAATGTGGTTACCCCACATTATATTATTGAGGAACACTATGTAAACGTACAGTGGCGTATCTGCCATAGGGACCTAAGGGGTGGTCACAGCAAGGTGGGAGTCATGAAAAATTAGGGGGTGAGTGCACCTGAAATGCACGCGAGGCTGACCCCATACCCACGTATGAAATTAAATAAAAGAATAAGTGATCAGATGTAAAAGGCCAGGGTGTCCTTTTGTTGCAGAGGTTTTGTTTCCTGTTGCCAGCTGGTGACAGGAAACCTGAGGAGTGACGATAACGCCAAAAAGTCACCGAAATTTCATGTATGTTTTCAAGAGATAACAGTAGGAGCTTGGGCGTGTGATGTGATATCGATATTTCTGCAACTACACAATACCTTATCTTTCAACAAGAAATCCAAGGTGATATGTTAAGGACCTGGGTACATCTGACAGTTTCATTTTAAATAAACCTTGGTATTTCAAATCATACTCAGGAAGTTGATGGGGTATGATGATAATGCAGCCCCTCATACACAGTGACTCTCCCTCTTAGACGAATAAATTTAAGCTGTGAACATTCCAACAGGAAAGACATATATTAACATTGTAGTTATTTGGGCAGATTGTCCACACAATTTTAGTTAATCTTTTATGTAAACTATCTTGTCCTCATTTTCAAAGACCTGTCCAAACGATATGACTGGACAGGCAAAATAAATTGTATAAAAAACTATCAAATTTAAAGAAAAACTTAACCACAGGTTTTATTCACTTCCTCATAGAAACTTAAAGTGTTTTTGTGTTGTGTACCATCATTTCATTTCTCCCCTAGACACTAGGTACATCATACACCAGACACTAGAACCAAAATAGTGACCGTGTGAGATCTAGGGAGGTAGCGTTAAGTTCCCTGCACATAATTCATCATCATCATTTATAGAGTCAGGGGCCTACATGTGCTTGACCTCACACGGGTAATACATACACGGATTTCATTCTTTTAGGATACCATCATAACCTCCCCAGCAAAATCAAACTTTGCTACATAAATTGGTAGGCTTGTCCGGGCATTTGAATTTCTCCTAGTACTACATACATTGGGGTTTGGGTCTTAGCATAAACAACATTCTATTGTCCCAGGGAATCCCCATAATCATTATTGCCCAAGATTTGGGAAGTCAAGAAACTGTCAGAACCCAGATTTAATTAGATAAGTTTATACTTATTTAGAAAGTTAGTTAGAACA
This sequence comes from Oreohelix idahoensis, assembly GCA_024509875.1. Lineage (NCBI taxonomy): Eukaryota > Metazoa > Mollusca > Gastropoda > Stylommatophora > Oreohelicidae > Oreohelix > Oreohelix idahoensis. The sequence goes on from JAMPIV010001454.1 coordinate 1,457,734, forward strand.
GTTTGCATTTATCAGAATGGCAGATCTGGCCAAGTTTCGATCTGCGGCTGTTCAGACTGCAAAAGAAATGAATATGGAGGGTCAAATCTTAATTGACTATGTCACCTCAGAATGTGATAAATTTATTACTAGGAAAGAACATAGGTTATCTGAGGAAAGGAAAAGGCAATTAGAAGATGCTAGGGAGACAAAGAAACTTGAGGCTGATAGGGAGGCTGAGATTAAGAGGCTGCAGTTGGAGGAGAAGAAACTGGAGGCAGAAAGAGAAGAAAAACGACTGCAGAGGGAAGCAGAAGAAAAAAGATTACAGAGGGAGCATGAGATACGACTAAGGAAGTTAGAGCTGCAAGGCCATGCTCCTGAAAATGGAACTAGCCCATCCACTTCCGACTCAGCTGCAAGCCAGGGGGCCTCCTCATCAGCCATGGGGTTCCATTTAGATTACTTTGTGGAAAAGGATGATGACATTGAGTCGTATTTAAGCAGATACGAAATATTAGCCACTACTTATGGGTTAGAAAGAGAAAAATGGGGAGTACAGTTGTCTCAGGGTCTTCGGGGAACAGCTTATGAAGTGTTTTCCAAAATGAGCAGGGATGACCAAGACAACTATGACATGTTGAAGCAGGCTCTTCTGTTAAGATACGAAAAGAACGGAGAGTTTTATAGAAAGACATTTAGGAATGCCAGGCTACTGTCGGGTGAGACCTATCACCAGTTCTCCGCCCGGTTGGAGACGTATATGGAGAAATGGGCTTCTTTGGGGAAAACCCAAGATCTCAAAGATATGATACTCATTGAACAGATGAGAGAGTCCATGGCTCCAGACATGAGAAAATTTATCATGGAACAGGGCACGGAGAGGCTGGGTGAGATCATAAATGTCTCTGAGAGGTATCAGGCAGCCCAGGCAGAGGTAGCTGGTATCAAGAAAAAACCAGTAGATCAGTATAAGGCTCCTCAAAACCATAATAAATTTGATAACAGAAATAAGCAGAACTTTGATAGGCCTCGGAATGATTTTAAAAGTAAAACCTCACATTTCAATGACAGAAAGAATGATGAAAGAAAGCATTTTAACCAAGGAAAGAAGTGGTGTAAATATTGTAGGAAGGACAACCATAACACCGAATTCTGTAAAAGTAAACCTTCTGGATGTGCTGCTATGAGAAGGGGGAACCAGGAAGTAAAGGACAAACCTGCTGGACAGCAGGAACCTTATCACCCCCCAGTTTGTGAGGATGTTGTATGCAATGAGGTCACCATAAGGTGTCTCTATGATACAAGTCTAGATTTTGATGCTGTCGTGAGCGCGCACTTGGTGAACCCAGATCAGTATACCACAGAAACAGTTGAGATACAAGGGGTGACCAAGGACCTACTACTCATGAAACTTCCCATTGCAAGGATAACAGTGAAAACTCGCTATGTGGAAGGGATAATCAGAGCAGCAGTGATAGACGCACCCATCTACCCTCTGATATTGGGGTGTCGTTATGTCTACTTGGGAAATCCCAAGAGACCTGTGGTCTTGGCAGCAGTCTAGACCCGATCACAATCCAGAAATGAAGAAGATGAACCTATAAATACTCATCCAGAGGAGATGAGAAAGGCACAGGCTGAAGATAGGTCACTGAAGCCGTGCTATAAGAAACTCCCAAAGAGCCATACTCCTCCTAATAAAGGAGAATTCTATATGAAGAATAAATTGTTATATAGGAAGGCCGGCACTGGTTCAGCTGGTCACGGGCAGCTGGTCCTTCCCAGTTCATATCGAGAAAAAGTAATGGAGTTAGGTCATGCTATCCCCTTCAGTGGTCACATGGGGATTAGCGCAACAGGACAGCGTATAGCTTGTCATTATTTCTGGCCAGGGATAACGGAAGACATAAAGAAATATGTAAAATCCTGTCCCGAATGCCAGAGAGTAGCTCCAAAGCATTGGACTGCTCCAGCAACTCTTGGGGAAATGCCCATTGTGGGAACCCCTTTTGAGAGAGTTGCAGTGGATATTGTGGGACCTCTCACTCGGACCAAGAGGAGGAACAGTTACATCCTTACTCTGGTAGACACTTGTTTTATGTGGGGAGAGGCGGTAGCCTTGTCATCAATCGATTCGAAACATGTGGCAGAGACATTACTTACGATATTCACAAGGTTAGGATTCCCGCATCAAATCTTGACTGATAATGGCTCTCAGTTAAAGGGGAAACTAACAGAAGAGGTTTTCAGGTTGTTCCAAGCCAAGCACTTTCATTGTAGTCCGTATCACCCCCAAGGGAACGGCCAGGTAGAGAGGTTCAATGGGACTCTTATTTCTATCCTGAGAAAGCTGGCACATGAGAAACCTGATACGTGGGACCACTACTTGTCCGCCGCATTGTTTGCGTACCGGGAAGTACCACATAATTCAACCGGAATGGCACCTGCAACACTGTTATTTGGGAGGCCAATAAAAGGTCCTTTAGAAGCTTTGTTAAGGACCTGGACAGATGAGAAGGCAGAGGAGACTGTTACCTCATCTTATCAATATGTGAACGAACTGACCACTCGTTTAAAAACTAGCTGGAAACTGGCAAATGAAAATTTGAGACAAGCCAGGAAAAAGCATGCTGCTTATTATAATAAAAAAGCTAAGGATAGGGAACTTACTGTAGGGGAGAAGGTGCTTCTTCTATTGCCAGGCAGTAACAATAAACTTCAGATCGGATGGCAAGGGCCATACACAGTTTTGGAAAAGGTATCCAGAACAAATTATAAGATAGACAAAAAGGGAAAGGAAAAGTCTATCATGTGAACCTTTTGAAGAAATATCTGGACAGACAAATCCAGGAAGGAACACACCTATTGGCCTTGTCTATTGCAACCGAAATGAAAAATGACCCTCTCTCCTCATTCGAATATCCACTGAAACCCAGTGAAACGTTTGCCCAGGTGAAGATCAGTAATCACCTAACAAAAGGACAGAGAGAGAAGGTTCAACAGGTCCTTGAGAAACATACAGATGTGTTAACGGATAAACCGGGGCACACCAATTTGTTGGAATATGATATGAAACTACTAGACCCAGCACCTATCTGTATGAGGCCCTATTCTATTCCTTTCGCTATGGAAAAAGCTTTGAAAGAGGAGATTGAATATTTGTTACAAGAAGGGATTATTTCTCACAGTGAGTCTCCTTATAGTTCCTGTGTGGTTTTGTTGCGGAAACCATCGGGAGAACATAGACTGTGCATAGATTACAGGAAACTGAATGCTGTCACAGAAGGTCAGGTGGATCCATTACCTGATACTACTCAACTATTTGCCAGGCTGAACAAGGCAAAATATTTTTCTAAGGTGGATCTTAGCAAAGGCTATTACCAAATTCCAGTAAAGCCTGAGGTTCGACCTTATTTAGCCTTTAGCACCTCGGAAGGTCATTATGAGTTCAACATGTTACCGTTTGGGTTGAAAAATGCCCCGAGTGTGTTTTCAAGGATGATGCGAAAATTATTGGATCCCCTGAAAAATCCATGTATTTCGAATTTTATGGACGATATCCTCATTGCTACGGAAACATTTGAGGAACACGTTACCTCTTTGAATATGCTGTTTGATAGACTCAGAGAGGCTAACTTAACCGCTAGGCCAACAAAATGTTGTATTGGTTGTAAAGAGTTGGAATTCTTGGGACATACTGTACATCAGGGTAGCATGACCCCTGATCCCAAGAATCTGGAAAATTAAAAAGAGCACCTAGACCACAAACAAAGAAAGATGTGCGATCTTTCGTGTAGTTGTGTGGTTTCTAATAAAAGTACATTAAAAATTTTAACTCTATATGTGCTCCTCTGACGGATTTAACTCGCAAAGGTCAACCTGATACAATAAATTGGTCAGGACAGTGTGAATTGGCTTACCAAGAGTTAAAAGAGAAACTTACAATCAGGCCAGTATTGCAATTGCCTGACTTGAATCAATAATTTATCGTGAGAAGTGACGCAAGCAATGTGGGCCTAGGTGCTACATTGTTGCAAAGGTCCTCCTCACAGGATGGGGAATTGAACCCAGTCGCTTATGCAAGCCGCAAGTTGAACAAGGCGGAAATAAATTATTCAACAAGTGAAAAGGAATGTCTAGCTTTGATATGGGCTATAAAAAAATTCCAGATTTATTTATATGGCAAGACATTTGTGGTCCAAACGGATCATTCACCACTCGTATTCCTGTCACAGGCCAAGCATGAAAATTCCAGATAATTGAGATGGTTCTTGTTATTGCAGCCATACTCATTTCTGACAGAATATATTCCCGGCCCTCAGAACGTAGGTGCAGACTTTTTAAGTAGACATCCTTATGATGAAGATCAGAAAAACGCGTAAGACTTCATTTAGCTAAATTATCTCTCAGATTATAACCTGCTAATGATTGCATGTTTTAGGAAGGGAGGTGTGTAGTAACATCTGCGAGAATAATCGCTCATTTCAGTAAGATTTTAGTCATAAAATGAAATAAATAAACCAGCCCTATTGTGTCTGACGGTGATGCTCTCACACGCCAGCAACGCTGCCTTTTGTGCAGTGCTAAAGCCTATAGAACGATTCCACGGTAAAAATCTAACACGCGTTTTGGTTTCGGTTTCGAAAACGTACTACCAACATTTAACATTTTGCCAGATATGCTGCACACATTTTGCAGCCTAGACTTATAATTAACGATTTTGCGGAAGTGTGCCGCAAAATAACTATCTGAATTAACGTAATAGTTAACTTTAATGCTGGTAATACGTAGTAATCCTTACATTTTTTGGTAGTGTTACACGATACAATACAAATTATTAACGCCAATTCTTAACCCGCCACGCCAACACCCCGCTTCGCTTGATAGTCCGCCATGCATATATACACGCTGGAGCAAAGCCAAGAGAGGCAAAACACGCAGACAATTTTATTGCCTCCTCGCGGTAATGTTTCTGACGTCACAAAAACAAGTTAGTTATTTGAAAAATACATGCTAGCGAGATGAAAGAGAGGGGAAGATGGCCGTCTTGTGTAAAATTTTTATTTGACGATGACCGGTGACAAAATTGAAAATCTAAAACCATAATGAAACTGAACATAAAAATTATATGGTAGTATAGCTTAGAGTTCACTGAGCAAAAATGTGTTTTAAATAATATGATAGTCCCAGTATTAGACAAGTTACTGAGAACATACTAAATGTCTACGAACGCACGACCAGACAGACTGCTGTTCCTGCTTGTTTTTTTCATAACGTTAGTGGGGACACCGGCTTAGAAGGGAGGCATTGAGGTAAATTCAAATTCGCTTGGGTAACAAGAGTATAGGAGGAAAGGGGAGCGGTAGCAAAATTGTTACCAAAAACTAACATCGTTTTGTATTGGCATAACTAAAGCAGACTGGCCAATCGACTACCAGACGCAGAGTATGTTTGGAATTATTTTTGTTTTTCAAAAACTGCATTTGAATTCTGGTAGTCGCAAGCTTTCGATTGGCCAGTGCTACTAAATATTAGCAAAAAGCTTTCACTATTCATTGCCAGTTGAACAGTATTTTTTATTCAGATACGCTGAGAACAGCTGTGATAAATTTAAAAGTAAATTAAATAACTAAATAAGTATTTCACAGTCTGGACGGAGCAGAAGAAACTGAGGCCATTTCTTTGCAAAGTCAGCGTCATTTGTTTATATTTCTTGATTTGTGGTAAGGATGCTTTATGAATTTAATATGTTTAATCCCATTACCAAAGTTAGATACTGCTATTGGGAAAAAGTGAAGGACGTGCCGGGAGCAGACATTGTTGAGTCCTCACGTTGAAATGTATATAACTAAAATGTATGTTGTCATGATTATGTTTGAATATTATTGTATTAGAGTATATTAGTAAGCCTCCGTGTTCAAGGAACACTGTTCAACATGCCTGAAGCATTTATATTTAAAAAGAAAAAGATGAGAAAATATATAAAAGGAAATGTGGTTACCCCACATTATATTATTGAGGAAAACTATGTAAACGTACAGTGGCGTATCTGCCATAGGGACCTAAGGGGTGGTCACAACAAGGTGGGAGTCATGAAAAATTAGGGGGTGAGTGCACCTGAAATGCACGCGAGGCTGACCCCATACCCACGTATGAAATTAAATTAAAGAATAAGTGATCAGATGTAAAAGGCCAGGGTGTCCTTTTGTTGCAGAGGTTTTGTTTTCTGTTGCCAGCTGGTGACAGGAAACCTGAGTGTTAAGTCATATTCGAAGTTACAGTTAGGTGTTAAGGATTTTGGTGAACGGGGCTTGAGTTTGTTAGTAAGTAGGTTAAGGTCATGAGATACATGACGTGTATATACATGTGTGTGGGTAGAGAAAGGTGTAACTTTGTTTAGAGTGTATTTTTATTGAAGTATGCAAGCTTAGAAATTTACATTTAAAAAGTTCACTGTTAGAAGCACGTAGAGTATGGTTGAAGAATACTCAGGGGCGTTCTTGTGTGAATTGAGGTTTACAGGACATGAGAAAAGCGTGCGAAGTGAATGAAGTTAGCATACGTGTCAGAGAAGAATACTGAGTTGTTAAGGGGAGTCTGTGTGTCCATCCGTTGAGGGAGACGGTCGGTGTTTTCTAGAGTATGTGAATAGTGTATGTGATTTTCATTATAATATATTGGATGTGACGCGATGATGTTTCGCGTAAGGTGTATTTACAAGGCCTTTATATATTATTATTTATAAGCGCGTTGTGGGTTTCCCGCGCTGTAAAGTTCAGGAGGAACTTGGATGCCTGGTGATTAGACCAGAGGTATAGATATATGTGCGAGGAGTGAATGCCGCACTTTGGATTAAAAAGACACGTCGTTTTCCCGTGTCAGAAGGAGGTCTATGTTAGGACCATTATATGCTATTATTTGATTGCGCGTTGTGTGCTTTCCCGCGCCAATAGGAGGTCTACGTAAGCGCATTGTGATTTTCCCGCGCTGTGAAGTTCTGGAGGAACTTGGATGCCTGGTGGTTAGACCAGAGATAGAAATATATGTGCGAGGAGTGAATGCCGCACTTACATTGCATTACATTGTATACATACCATATAGAGATTTATGTGCGAGGAGTGAATGCCGCACTTACATTGATTATAGATCAGAGATGGAGATTTATGTGCGAGGGGTGAATGCCGCACTTACATTGAATGCAGTTGTTACCAGTACGTAAGGATGACTGTACTACATATTCTAATTATGCAAGTATTTGTACTATTGTTGCTGATGTCCAGGACTATGCTGTTGAGATTATATGTATGGAACTGTGACTAAGACTTTCTGATTCAATTTATATCATTGTGCGTCCGTCCGGTCTTCAAAACCATCGACTTCTACACTGAGAAGTGACGATAACGCCAAGAAGTCTCCGAAATTTCATGTATGCTTTCAAGAGATAACAGCAGGAGCTTGGGCGTGTGATGTGATATCGATATTTCTGCAACTACACAATATCTTATCTTTCAACAAGAAACCCCAGGTGATATGTTAAGGACCTGGGTACATCTGACAGTTTCGTTTTAAATAAAACTTGGTATTTCAAATCATACTCAGGAAGTTGGTGGGGTATGATGATAATACAGCCCCTCATACACAGTGACTCTCCCTCTTAGAAGAATAAATTTAAGCTGTGAACATTCCAACAGGAAAGACATATATTAACATTGTAGTTATTTGGGCAGATTGTCCACACAATTTTAGTTAATCTTTTATGTAAACTATCTTGTCCTCATTTTCAAAGACCTGTCCAAACGATATGACTGGACAGGCAAAATAAATTGTATAAAAAATTATCAAATTTAAAGAAAAACTTAACCACAGGTTTTATTCACTTCCTCATAGAAACTTAAAGTGTTTTTGTGTTGTGTACCATCATTTCATTTCTCCCCTAGACACTAGGTACATCATACACCAGACACTAGAGCCAAAATAGTGACCGTGTGAGATCTAGGGAGGTAGCGTTAGGTTCCCTGCACATAATTCATCATCATCATTTATAGAGTCAGGGGCCTACATGTGCTTGACCTCACACGGGTAATACATACACGGATTTCATTCTTTTAGGATACCATCATAACCTCCCCAGCAAAATCAAACTTTGCTACATAAATTGGTAGGCTTGTCCGGGCATTTGAATTTCTCCTAGTACTACATACATTGGGGTTTGGGTCTTAGCATAAACAACATTCTATTGTCCCAGGGAATCCCCATAATCATTATTGCCCAAGATTTGGGAAGTCAAGAAACTGTCAGAACCCAGATTTAATTAGATAAGTTTATACTTATTTAGAAAGTTAGTTAGAACAGTTTGCATTTATCAGAATGGCAGATCTGGCCAAGTTTCGATCTGCGGCTGTTCAGACTGCAAAAGAAATGAATATGGAGGGTCAAATCTTAATTGACTATGTCACCTCAGAATGTGATAAATTTATTACTAGGAAAGAACATAGGTTATCTGAGGAAAGGAAAAGGCAATTAGAAGATGCTAGGGAGACAAAGAAACTTGAGGCTGATAGGGAGGCTGAGATTAAGAGGCTGCAGTTGGAGGAGAAGAAACTGGAGGCAGAAAGAGAAGAAAAACGACTGCAGAGGGAGGCAGGAGAAAAAAGATTACAGGGGAGAAATGGGCTTCTTTGGGGAAAACCCAAGATCTCAAAGATATGATACTCATTGAACAGATGAGAGAGTCCATGGCTCCAGACATGAGAAAATTTATCATGGAACAGGGCACGGAGAGGCTGGGTGAGATCATAAATGTCTCTGAGAGGTATCAGGCAGCCCAGGCAGAGGTAGCTGGTATCAAGAAAAAACCAGTAGATCAGTATAAGGCTCCTCAAAACCATAATAAATTTGATAACAGAAATAAGCAGAACTTTGATAGGCCTCGGAATGATTTTAAAAGTAAAACCTCACATTTCAATGACAGAAAGAATGATGAAAGAAAGCATTTTAACCAAGGAAAGAAGTGGTGTAAATATTGTAGGAAGGACAACCATAACACCGAATTCTGTAAAAGTAAACCTTCTGGATGTGCTGCTATGAGAAGGGGGAACCAGGAAGTAAAGGACAAACCTGCTGGACAGCAGGAACCTTATCACCCCCCAGTTTGTGAGGATGTTGTATGCAATGAGGTCACCATAAGGTGTCTCTATGATACAAGTCTAGATTTTGATGCTGTCGTGAGCGCGCACTTGGTGAACCTAGATCAGTATACCACAGAAACAGTTGAGATACAAGGGGTGACCAAGGACCTACTACTCATGAAACTTCCCATTGCAAGGATAACAGTGAAAACTCGCTATGTGGAAGGGATAATCAGAGCAGCAGTGATAGACGCACCCATCTACCCTCTGATATTGGGGTGTCGTTATGTCTACTTGGGAAATCCCAAGAGACCTGTGGTCTTGGCAGCAGTCTAGACCCGATCACAATCCAGAAATGAAGATGAACCTATAAATACTCATCCAGAGGAGATGAGAAAGGCACAGGCTGAAGATAGGTCACTGAAGCCGTGCTATAAGAAACTCCCAAAGAGCCATACTCCTCCTAATAAAGGAGAATTCTATATGAAGAATAAATTGTTATATAGGAAGGCCGGCACTGGTTCAGCTGGTCACGGGCAGCTGGTCCTTCCCAGTTCATATCGAGAAAAAGTAATGGAGTTAGGTCATGCTATCCCCTTCAGTGGTCACATGGGGATTAGCGCAACAGGACAGCGTATAGCTTGTCATTATTTCTGGCCAGGGATAACGGAAGACATAAAGAAATATGTAAAATCCTGTCCCGAATGCCAGAGAGTAGCTCCAAAGCATTGGACTGCTCCAGCAACTCTTGGGGAAATGCCCATTGTGGGAACCCCTTTTGAGAGAGTTGCAGTGGATATTGTGGGACCTCTCACTCGGACCAAGAGGAGGAACAGTTACATCCTTACTCTGGTAGACACTTGTTTTATGTGGGGAGAGGCGGTAGCCTTGTCATCAATCGATTCGAAACATGTGGCAGAGACATTACTTACGATATTCACAAGGTTAGGATTCCCGCATCAAATCTTGACTGATAATGGCTCTCAGTTAAAGGGGAAACTAACAGAAGAGGTTTTCAGGTTGTTCCAAGCCAAGCACTTTCATTGTAGTCCGTATCACCCCCAAGGGAACGGCCAGGTAGAGAGGTTCAATGGGACTCTTATTTCTATCCTGAGAAAGCTGGCACATGAGAAACCTGATACGTGGGACCACTACTTGTCCGCCGCATTGTTTGCGTACCGGGAAGTACCACATAATTCAACCGGAATGGCACCCGCAACACTGTTATTTGGGAGGCCAATAAAAGGTCCTTTAGAAGCTTTGTTAAGGACCTGGACAGATGAGAAGGCAGAGGAGACTGTTACCTCATCTTATCAATATGTGAACGAACTGACCACTCGTTTAAAAACTAGCTGGAAACTGGCAAATGAAAATTTGAGACAAGCCAGGAAAAAGCATGCTGCTTATTATAATAAAAAAGCTAAGGATAGGGAACTTACTGTAGGGGAGAAGGTGCTTCTTCTATTGCCAGGCAGTAACAATAAACTTCAGATCGGATGGCAAGGGCCATACACAGTTTTGGAAAAGGTATCCAGAACAAATTATAAGATAGACAAAAAGGGAAAGGAAAAGTCTATCATGTGAACCTTTTGAAGAAATATCTGGACAGACAAATCCAGGAAGGAACACACCTACTGGCCTTGTCTATTGCAACCGAAATGAAAAATGACCCTCTCTCCTCATTCGAATATCCACTGAAACCCAGTGAAACGTTTGCCCAGGTGAAGATCAGTAATCACCTAACAAAAGGACAGAGAGAGAAGGTTCAACAGGTCTTTGAGAAACATACAGATGTGTTAACGGATAAACCGGGGCACACCAATTTGTTGGAATATGATATGAAACTACTAGACCCAGCACCTATCTGTATGAGGCCCTATTCTATTCCTTTCGCTATGGAAAAAGCTTTGAAAGAGGAGATTGAATATTTGTTACAAGAAGGGATTATTTCTCACAGTGAGTCTCCTTATAGTTCCTGTGTGGTTTTGTTGCGGAAACCATCGGGAGAACATAGACTGTGCATAGATTACAGGAAACTGAATGCTGTCACAGAAGGTCAGGTGGATCCATTACCTGATACTACTCAACTATTTGCCAGGCTGAACAAGGCAAAATATTTTTCTAAGGTGGATCTTAGCAAAGGCTATTACCAAATTCCAGTAAAGCCTGAGGTTCGACCTTATTTAGCCTTTAGCACCTCGGAAGGTCATTATGAGTTCAACATGTTACCGTTTGGGTTGAAAAATGCCCCGAGTGTGTTTTCAAGGATGATGCGAAAATTATTGGATCCCCTGAAAAATCCATGTATTTCGAATTTTATGGACGATATCCTCATTGCTACGGAAACATTTGAGGAACACGTTACCTCTTTGAATATGCTGTTTGATAGACTCAGAGAGGCTAACTTAACCGCTAGGCCAACAAAATGTTGTATTGGTTGTAAAGAGTTGAAATTCTTGGGACATACTGTACATCAGGGTAGCATGACCCCTGATCCCAAGAATCTGGAAAATTAAAAAGAGCACCTAGACCACAAACAAAGAAAGATGTGCGATCTTTCGTGTAGTTGTGTGGTTTCTAATAAAAGTACATTAAAAATTTTAACTCTATATGTGCTCCTCTGACGGATTTAACTCGCAAAGGTCAACCTGATACAATAAATTGGTCAGGACAGTGTGAATTGGCTTACCAAGAGTTAAAAGAGAAACTTACAATCAGGCCAGTATTGCAATTGCCTGACTTGAATCAATAATTTATCGTGAGAAGTGACGCAAGCAATGTGGGCCTAGGTGCTACATTGTTGCAAGGGTCCTCCTCACAGGATGGGGAATTGAACCCAGTCGCTTATGCAAGCCGCAAGTTGAACAAGGCGGAAAAAAATTATTCAACAAGTGAAAAGGAATGTCTAGCTTTGATATGGGCTATAAAAAAATTCCAGATTTATTTATATGGCAAGACATTTGTGGTCCAAACGGATCATTCACCACTCGTATTCCTGTCACAGGCCAAGCATGAAACCTCCAGATTATTGAGATGGTTCTTGTTATTGCAGCCATACTCATTTCTGACAGAATATATTCCCGGCCCTCAGAACGTAGGTGCAGACTTTTTAAGTAGACATCCTTATGATGAAGATCAGAAAAACGCGTAAGACTTCATTGAGCTAAATTATCTCTCAGATTATAACCTGCTAATGATTGCATGTTTTAGGAAGGGAGGTGTGTAGTAACATCTGCGAGAATAATCGCTCATTTCAGTAAGATTTTAGTCATAAAATGAAATAAATAAACCAGCCCTATTGTGTCTGACGGTGATGCTCTCACACGCCAGCAACGCTGCCTTTTGTGCAGTGCTAAAGTCTATAGAACGATTCCACGGTAAAAATCTAACACGCGTTTTGGTTTCGGTTTCGAAAACGTACTACCAACATTTAACATTTTGCCAGATATGCTGCACACATTTTGCAGCCTAGACTTATAATTAACGATTTTGCGGAAGTGTGCCGCAAAATAACTATCTGAATTAACGTAATAGTTAACTTTAATGCTGGTAATACGTAGTAATCCTTACATTTTTTGGTAGTGTTACACGATACAATACAAATTATTAACGCCAATTCTTAACCCGCCACGCCAACACCCCGCTTCGCTTGATAGTCCGCCATGCATATATACACGCTGGAGCAAAGCCAAGAGAGGCAAAACACGCAGACAATTTTATTGCCTCCTCGCGGTAATGTTTCTGACGTCACAAAAACAAGTTAGTTATTTGAAAAATACATGCTAGCGAGATGAAAGAGAGGGGAAGATGGCCGTCTTGTGTAAAATTTTTATTTGACGATGACCGGTGACAAAATTGAAAATCTAAAACCATAATGAAACTGAACATAAAAATTATATGGTAGTATAGCTTAGAGTTCACTGAGCAAAAATGTGTTTTAAATAATATGATAGTCCCAGTATTAGACAAGTTATTGAGAACATACTAAATGTCTACGAACGCACGACCAGACAGACTGCTGTTCCTGCTTGTTTTTTTCATAACGTTAGTGGGGACACCGGCTTAGAAGGGAGGCATTGAGGTAAATTCAAATTCGCTTGGGTAACAAGAGTATAGGAGGAAAGGGGAGCGGTAGCAAAATTGTTACCAAAAACTAACATCGTTTTGTATTGGCATAACTAAAGCAGACTGGCCAATCGACTACCAGACGCAGAGTATGTTTGGAATTATTTTTGTTTTTCAAAAACTGCATTTGAATTCTGGTAGTCGCAAGCTTTCGATTGGCCAGTGCTACTAAATATTAGCAAAAAGCTTTCACTATTCATTGCCAGTTGAACAGTATTTTTTATTCAGATACGCTGAGAACAGCTGTGATAAATTTAAAAGTAAATTAAATAACTAAATAAGTATTTCACAGTCTGGACGGAGCAGAAGAAACTGAGGCCATTTCTTTGCAAAGTCAGCGTCATTTGTTTATATTTCTTGATTTGTGGTAAGGATGCTTTATGAATTTAATATGTTTAATCCCATTACCAAAGTTAGATACTGCTATTGGGAAAAAGTGAAGGACGTGCCGGGAGCAGACATTGTTGAGTCCTCACGTTGAAATGTATATAACTAATGTATGTTGTCATGTTATGTTTGAATATTATTGTATTAGAGTATATTAGTAAGCCTCCGTGTTCAAGGTACACTGTTCAACATGCCTGAAGCATTTATATTTAAAAAGAAAAAGATGAGAAAAATATATAAAAGGAAATGTGGTTACCCCACATTATATTATTGAGGAAAACTATGTAAACGTACAGTGGCGTATCTGCCATAGGGACCTAAGGGGTGGTCACAACAAGGTGGGAGTCATGAAAAATTAGGGGGTGAGTGCACCTGAAATGCACGCGAGGCTGACCCCATACCCACGTATGAAATTAAATTAAAGAATAAGTGATCAGATGTAAAAGGCCAGGGTGTCCTTTTGTTGCAGAGGTTTTGTTTCCTGTTGCCAGCTGGTGACAGGAAACCTGAGTGTTAAGTCATATTCGAAGTTACAGTTAGGTGTTAAGGATTTTGGTGAACGGGGCTTGAGTTTGTTAGTAAGTAGGTTAAGGTCATGAGATACATGACGTGTATATACATGTGTGTGGGTAGAGAAAGGTGTAACTCTGTTTAGAGTGTATTTTTATTGAAGTATGCAAGCTTAGAAATTTACATTTAAAAAGTTCACTGTTAGAAGCACGTAGAGTATGGTTGAAGAATACTCAGGGGCGTTCTTGTGTGAATTGAGGTTTACAGGACATGAGAAAAGCGTGCGAAGTGAATGAAGTTAGCATACGTGTCAGAGAAGAATACTGAGTTGTTAAGGGGAGTCTGTGTCCATCCGTTGAGGGAGACGGTCGGTGTTTTCTAGAGTATGTGAATAGTGTATGTGATTTTCATTATAATATATTGGATGTGACGCGATGATGTTTCGCGTAAGGTGTATTTACAAGGCCTTTATATATTATTATTTATAAGCGCGTTGTGGGTTTCCCGCGCTGTAAAGTTCAGGAGGAACTTGGATGCCTGGTGATTAGACCAGAGGTATAGATATATGTGCGAGGAGTGAATGCCGCACTTTGGATTAAAAAGACACGTCGTTTTCCCGTGTCAGAAGGAGGTCTATGTTAGGACCATTATATGCTATTATTTGATTGCGCGTTGTGTGCTTTCCCGCGCCAATAGGAGGTCTACGTAAGCGCATTGTGATTTTCCCGCGCTGTGAAGTTCTGGAGGAACTTGGATGCCTGGTGGTTAGACCAGAGATAGAAATATATGTGCGAGGAGTGAATGCCGCACTTACATTGCATTACATTGTATACATACCATATAGAGATTTATGTGCGAGGAGTGAATGCCGCACTTACATTGATTATAGATCAGAGATGGAGATTTATGTGCGAGGGGTGAATGCCGCACTTACATTGAATGCAGTTGTTACCAGTACGTAAGGATGACTGTACTACATATTCTAATTATGCAAGTATTTGTACTATTGTTGCTGATGTCCAGGACTATGCTGTTGAGATTATATGTATGGAACTGTGACTAAGACTTTCTGATTCAATTTATATCATTGTGCGTCCGTCCGGTCTTCAAAACCATCGACTTCTACACTGAGAAGTGACGATAACGCCAAGAAGTCTCCGAAATTTCATGAATGCTTTCAAGAGATAACAGCAGGAGCTTGGGCGTGTGATGTGATATCGATATTTCTGCAACTACACAATATCTTATCTTTCAACAAGAAACCCCAGGTGATATGTTAAGGACCTGGGTACATCTGACAGTTTCGTTTTAAATAAAACTTGGTATTTCAAATCATACTCAGGAAGTTGGTGGGGTATGATGATAATACAGCCCCTCATACACAGTGACTCTCCCTCTTAGAAGAATAAATTTAAGCTGTGAACATTCCAACAGGAAAGACATATATTAACATTGTAGTTATTTGGGCAGATTGTCCACACAATTTTAGTTAATCTTTTTATGTAAACTATCTTGTCCTCATTTTCAAAGACCTGTCCAAACGATATGACTGGACAGGCAAAATAAATTGTATAAAAAATTATCAAATTTAAAGAAAAACTTAACCACAGGTTTTATTCACTTCCTCATAGAAACTTAAAGTGTTTTTGTGTTGTGTACCATCATTTCATTTCTCCCCTAGACACTAGGTACATCATACACCAGACACTAGAGCCAAAATAGTGACCGTGTGAGATCTAGGGAGGTAGCGTTAGGTTCCCTGCACATAATTCATCATCATCATTTATAGAGTCAGGGGCCTACATGTGCTTGACCTTACACGGGTAATACATACACGGATTTCATTCTTTTAGGATACCATCATAACCTCCACAGCAAAATCAAACTTTGCTACAATAGATAGACGCAATCTTGGAAGACATCTGGAAGAAGGAGCAGGACGAATGATGTAAGGAAACTTCCGGACAACCTGGTTATGATCAGGAAAAATGTAAAAAGTAACGTAAACATTACCAAGAATTGTCGGATGTAGCAACTCCATATACGGAGGATGTGAACTGAAATTTTCAAAGACTTGAGTCATACAGAATACTGCATTAGGAAAAAAATTTTTAACATGAACTTTGAATGTATTGGCTGGCATTTGAGGTGCCAATAAACAACCGCGCTGATTGGGAGTTTGTCAGAAAACGCCAGGTGGACTCGTAAGCCTGGAACTTACGTATAACATAGAAAAAGTTTAACATACGGCACTGCATTCCCGAAAACGTCAACGTAGACAGCTCAGACCTTGCCACAGAAAAGAATAGAGTTAGATTCTGAATTTATAGGACCAGACAAAAAGTATTAAGAGCATCTCTGTGCATAAGTAGAAAACTCGCCAACACTAATACGGAAACCGGAACTCTACAGGACCACTCACATGTCACAGAGGGATTAAAAATCGATTTTTTTTTTCTTTCGTACACCCGTTATTACACGAGGCGAAATCTCAGGTTAGTATGTCTAACCTGAGACTGATTGTACGTGAGTATCCTTTTTTTCTTGCACAGAGACAGGTGTCCCTCGCCATTCAGACAGATACTCGCCGATTTTTTTTAATGTAAAACTTTTGCCTCGTTTTGGCGAGGCGTGTCCCGTTCAACCTAGTCGGTTATATTAGTGCGCATGTCCAAATATAAAAGACCCTTAGGTCTGGGATTTAATGTAGTATACTCGCCGATTTCGGAGGTACCCAATAGAGCTGGGTCGGCTCAGGAGCCGCCAGTCCCTGGTCGACGACATTCCTTCAAATATCCTCGCCAGGGCTCGAGTTAATCCAGTCCAAATCCCGGTCGACGAAAAATCTTCAAATGTTCTCGCCCGGGTTTGATCCTGGGTCACCCGGTAGCCAGCGCAGTGTGGCAACCACTACGCTAGCTCGGCTCCCTGATAATAGAAATAATAACCCAGACTTGTGTTCGAGGCATCTGTGCTAAGCTGCCAAGACTATTCTACTGAGCAAGAAGTCTAACATTTCTCAATTATTGAGGTGAGTGTAACATATATGTTATGCTGTGAATTTGATATTTTCATATTTGCTAGGTGTGTTAAAGAGTCATACTAGGATGGCAACCTCAGCCTGTGAAACTGATACATTCATGGACCACCACAGCAAGCGTTGGTGAATGCTTCATGCTAGTTCTTACGGAAGAACCAAAAGCAGAGGTAACCCCAGACTCCGAATGGAGCAGGGAGTGAGTGATGATTACATGAACTTGTGAATAGTTATATATTATCAGATGGTGAATGAATGTAAATTTAATATGTACCTTCAGGCACAAGCTACTGCCGCTGTCCAGTCACAAATATTTCCTTAAATTAACTGACAAACTAGTGATTTTTCATCACATACGCTGAGTGATATAATATACGCTTAGAGAGAGTAGAAAATCGGAGAAAACAAATGGCTGATGGACAGCGTGAAAAGGCGCCTGATTAACAGCAGGCAAACAGATATTTAGCAGCGGAATTTGTTCTTTTGCTCCCTCTAAAGTTTGTGGTACCAGTACGAGGCGACCCGAATAACTGTGGTACGACCCGGAGAGAGCAATCACTGGACTACTAGACTGTGGTTCGAAACTTGATATCGACACCTGAAGAATCTTGCCTTAACGCGGAGGGTTTACTTCCTGAACTGATATGGAAACGTGCCCTTCACCACAAATACGAATCTAAGGAAAAGCAGCATCGGCACTTCAGCATTTTGGCAAGTAACAATTTTAACAGGCCAACAAAACAAACGAACTTTATTTTTTTTCAAAATTCATCAAACCTAAAAACTTTTCGGTGAAGAAACCTAATTATTTTTCATAATGACCAGTCATATTTATTTACCTTTGTTTCAATGTAATTGAGTATTAAATTTGAATATGCATCAACTATCCAGAAAAGAACAGGTCATCATTTTTCGACTACGCACTGGACACAACAGATTGAGATACCATCTGTACCACAAATACAAAATTGGTGCAACAGATCTCTGCACCTGCGGTACCGGCCCGATGACAGTCGAACACCTGCTGCAGTACTGCCCAACCTACAGTAATGAACGGGGTAGCATATGGCAACAACCCACTTCTGTCAACGAAAAACTGTTTGGAGATGTCGGGAACCTTGAGTTGACTGCTGCCTTTATTAGAGTCATAAATGTGGAGGTCTGAGGGCGAACGAGGAAGAAGAAGAAGAAGAAGAATATGCTGATTTTGACAAATTGATAGTTGAATTAATCATTACAGAGAGAAAGGCATATGTATAACCCAGAACCTACATATATATGTTTATGAATATATACTAGATATATATCGAGCTAATAAGAGGAATTTCGCTGAATTAAATCATCTGGGGGGCTTGAACGAGCTAAATCATACAAATTATTATACATCTTCACAAAAGGCGGCGGGTCAGATAAAATTTTTTCGGACTAAGACTCATTCAGCATTGTCCTTGACTTCTGAAATATCCTGTGAAGACTCCCTCGAGGAAGTAGCCATATTATCCTTCTATATACAGCTCTGCCAAGAGTAATCTTGTGCGACGGTAGACCCCTTTGAAGACCCACATTAGATACTCTAGGTTTTGGCCACTGTTGGACCACTACTGCAGAGCAATGTGAAGCATCCCGTGACAATTATATCAACGCAGTACAAGGTTATTGATTAAAAACGTGTGTTACTTAGTGAATGCTGCTGCCACAATACAAGGTTGTTGATTGAAAAATGTTGTTACTCAATGACGACTGCTGAAAATTAACAGCTTGCGTAACTTTGTGAATGCTACTGACGCTACACAAAGTCGTTAACGGATAACTTTTGTTACTTTGTGAAAGCTGTTGAGACAACGGTACAAATCAGTTGTTGTAAGCACTAAACTCGGCCCTAAAAATGGTACAGCTATTATTGCTATCAGGCACCACAATAAGATAATATTCGTGGTTCGACTAGACAACAAAAACAGTTATATGAATTATTCACAAATTATTCAGGGAATAAAAATAAATCGATAAAAACAACTGCCACGACCATGAAGTATCCGGGTATTGGACATCAAACTACGAATGAAAAATTTTAATGACTAATATTTGTTCTTGCGAAAAGGAAGTGTAGATATTTATTGAGCAGTCTAGACGACTACGTGGATTTCCTTGGGGTTTAGGGAATTACCATTACTAAGAAACCCACATTATAGAACGACAACACACACATACTCATAAACACCAGTACAGCGCCAGTATTACGTGATAGTTGACTATCTTAATACTTGAGTGTCTCGAGATATCTGCTGTTGTTTCTAATGTAGATGTTTTATTGCCCGTGGAAGAAAATGAATTTAAAAAAAATTACATAATGCACGCGCACGCACACGCGGTCATACACACGCTCGCACACACATACTATCACAGACAAGTCCGCACACACATACAAGCGCATACACACACATTTTTTTTCGAAATAGTGCATACGGTTTTATTGTACACACACACACACACACACAAGCAAAGGCATCGGCAATTTCAATTTGTTTTTTTTATAGTGTGTTGCCTCGTTTTGGCGAGGAACGTTTTCAACGTAGACAGTAAATTAATATTAGACAAACATAAAGGTATGTTTTCAGGCGCTCGTAAGAAATAAAGAAGTAGAACACCAGACAACAGAAAAACAACAGACGCGAGTGGCTTACCCAGGGTTCGAACCCCGTACCTTCCGTACGAAAACACCGCCTAGCCATACAAGCGAATCACACTATCCTCCCGGCCAGCTGGGCATCCCCAAAAAAAGATGCTTTACTGACCGGTCATTAGTGCGAAACACAAGACAACACTGGAAGTTTACAATGGGCACCTCAGCCCATTAATGACGCAATCACTTCTGTTGTTCTCCTATTCTACAGTACGTGTCAGTCCACACACGACAAAGACCTTGATACTGTGTCCAGTAAATGATAGAAGACTTAAGAACAGTAGTATAGAACAGAGGGTAGGTTTCTGGTATTGTATAAACATGAATGACACATAAGGAAGGGAAACCCGAGGCCTGTAAACAGTAAATTAATATCTACCTTGTGGCCTAGTAATTGCGATATTTTCAAAATATGTAAACGCTGTGATATAAAAAGGCATTAATTATACATAGAGGATGTACAACACCTAATTGCACATCGCAACAGTGGTGGTAGGCGGTGCGAAAAAAACTTCCATGAGTTTTGAAAGCTACCGATGTGAGATGTCAGGCAAATCATGTGTGTACTGAAACTATTGTTTGGTTGTTGCTAATGGGGTGGTGGATGTTTTAACGCCAACAGCGGATGTTGTTACTTAGGCTATGGGCACTAACCGCAATGATGGATGTGTTTAGTCCAGTAGCTAATTTTAAAATAAGATAGAACTTGTACCCCATGTAACGAAATGTCTGTCCCTGTCCTTTTGTGTGATCTCTCACACCTCCAGCCCTACGGCAGTATCATTTCTTCTTCTTCATTTTTCTCTCCTATCGCTTTTATTTGGCATTTCATTTTTCCCCTTCATACATTTTACTCTTTATGCTGGACATAGCAAGGGGAAAGTCTCTAACACGCCACTCCCCTATGGCAGTATTTGCTACGGGAGTAATTCTTATCTTAATGTGTCGCATTCACGCTTCACGAAGACGTGTTAAGTTACGCCAGGTTATTAGACGGTCAGCGACAATATTTTATCGCATAATCTGTCTGGCCATCTTTTCAAGCGACTGTCGTATATTTTTTTAATATGAATTTATGATCAATTATGGTCCCGTCTGGATAGAACTAGAACAGGTGATAACTCAGTGGGAGATAAGGTAAAGAAATAGATTTCCACGAGTGAAATGGTGAAAGGTAAAGTCTGTCCCTGGATTTAGAGATAATCTATCCAGCCTATCGGTTACGACTGAGATTCTTAGATCGGACAGTTTCCCTCTAAGAATATATATATATATATATATATATATATATATATATATATATATATATATATATATATATATATATATATATATATATATATATATATATATATATATATATATACTCAACCACTCACATCTACACACACACAGATACGTGACGACAATTAGACGCACAGACGTGAAAACTGTATCTATGGAATAGGGATCTTTTGGGGACAAGCTGACCAACACACGTACATAAAGTTTATGTAAATTTTATCTATCATAAGAAACTTCACAACAGAAATAAATTTTGAATATCAAATCAAATACAAATAAACATACGTTAATGAATTAATCAAGAAAATAGACTCATAGGTGTAATCCTCACTCCCTCTGTTAAGACAAGATCCCGTTAGAGAAAAGTTATTAACCCCCAAAAAAGTCACAGGTGTATACGCCATGGACTAGGATTTCCCTCTACAATAAAGAACAGAGTTTATACGTTAATCTATTCTGAAAGGGACAGCATTAGCAAAACTTGCACAAAAAAGATACAAAGTTAGTACATGGGTTATACAATGAAAGAATTATTCGTCCTGCTTTCACTCGCTCTGACAGACCTGTGATCACAACCATTCACTCTTACCTAACAGGTGCTTTCACAACTTCTGGAACAATCGTAAGGTACACAGAGCCCATCCAAGGTTTGGTTATTGGCGAATCAAGCCCCAGTTTCTCCAAAGACTAATTAAATCAAATGATGGGAAACGCTTGATTCGCTACTGGTAGTAGGATGCTGGTAATGTCACTTCAATTTTTGTCAAGGAAGTAAAATAATTAAGAGATCGAATGTTCACAGTGTACAGTAGCGTGGAATCTTCAATGGTTAGATCGAGTGTCAGGTAAATAAATCTGTTCAGAATAGATCTTCTTCACAACACAGTGGTTGTTATACAGGTGATGTAAATGTTGGATTATGTCGCCAACACAGGCTGAATGTATATGAACTTGGGAAAATAAATCTGGATATTCTATAAGTCCAGTTACAATTTTAATAGTCTTTGGGTTGGTACTCTGTCTCTTTCTGGGTGTAAAACACGAGGCCAGACAGGTCACCTTGAAAAAACATGATATTTATATCAGAATGTTCTTTTGTAAAAAGTTATTCTCAGTTTCATATGGGAGCCACTGGTATGGTTTAGGGTTTGACCCAAATACTTTATAAAGAGAAAAGATACAAATACTTAACATAATATATTATACACAATCCTATCCTTACCCCGCGTAACATAGAATATATTTATCCACTTCGGTTATTTAACTTTAAATTATAATCTACAAGCTTAGAGCTTGTCTTATCGTTTAAAAACTTCCGTAAAATAAATTCTAGTCATTTAAAATAATCAGTCATCATGAATTAGAAATACATACATATTTCGTCAATAATCATGATGAATCAATGCATTTACTTAGTTGGTTAAAATATTCTCTGACTGGTTACTAGCAGTTAATAAAATTTATATTATAACTGGAAGAGTTTAGCTAGAAATTATTATCTGTTCTGCTAGCCACTGTAACACAGTAAAACTTAGAGAAATATAATTGACGATCTTATCTAGTAAATCACTCTGCACAAAATCTTTGAGAAATATAATTGACGATTTAACTAGTTAAATCACTCAAACTACTAGTATTATAATTACTGTCGTAAAGTGAAATCTGTATGGACAACAGTTCAAATAGACCACTTTTAAACATCAAAATAATATAGGGATAACATAGTGGAGTTGTGTGAAACATCATCGCCCCGCCTGCAAGTCAGTACTAACTTTTTATACCTTTCCTTGAGACACTAACGGTAACAATTTTGAAAAGGCAAGGCTTAGTCGTTCTAAGAAAGATGGACAGAAGAAAACACGAGGAAGGGGAAGGGAGAGATGGAAGAATGCTATCATTTGACACGCGTTTGGTTCTTTTGGTCTCGCAAAGCCGAAAACGATAGTGCGTGGAAATACCGTAGCATGTTTCTAAAAGACGACACAAAACCATACAGTCCCCTTTCGCTCGACACGCAGTTCAAAATGTATAACCTCTTAGATCTGCAGATTGAAATGAAAAACACACACACAGTTCGTACATCCGGCCTAAAAGTCGCATTTTTGTGACGTATTGGCAGATGCGTTGGTTCAATTTTGAATGAGAACGCTAGTTACAGACAAATAATACGATTAACGTGGAATATTTGAAAATACAGTACGAGAAGGGGAGAAAAGGAGCATAGGTGGTAGTGTCACGAGTTCGTTGTTTACAGAAATTTGAAATTTGAACCCAAGCGGGGCATAGAAGGATAGAGAAGAAAAACTTAGATAATTTTCTTACACACTAAAAGAAAGGACAGTTGACAAATACAATGACATTAATGGTTAAATAGAAGATTAAGGTGTTAATGTATCTTACCGTAGATAGAAAAATATGTTATTTGAATAAATAAAGGGGAAAAACAATAATAGTAAATATAATACAGGAAAGAATAAAAATATAACTACTGTGTGACAGACAGCAGCCTGATCACTAATTACTTTTCAGAATTTGAAACACTTAGTAAATAACCGAGATATTGGTAGAAGACAGATGGACGAACAGACGTATATCTCTCTCAGCTTTCCACATATTGGGAGAGGGGGCGGTAATCCCAAGTTTGAAAGTTGAAGTTTCAATTTGAAAAAGGACGCAAGAGGCATATTAGTCCCTGATTGGCTGGAGTCTAATAGAGTAACAGTAGTGATAAAAACAATTTGAAATCGGCGTTAGGTGCCACTTGTAAAATATATTTCCTACACTACTGTTGTGTTAAAGGCAAGAATTTCAGTACGATTTTGCCTTTGCTGATCTGCACCTGCAAGCGATCAGGAAGTGACCATATTATCACTAATTAAACTAATTAGTAGGAATATTTCATTGATGCGGTAAGAAAAAAACATTTATATTATTATTATTATTATGTATGTATTATTGAATATGTATGAAAATTCTATGGGTAGAGGCATATATATATATAGGAAAGCGCCAACATCAAACTTTGTGTTGTGTCACAAAGTTGTTAAGAAAGATATTATCATTTTGTAGAAAAGCCAGACAGGCTTACTGACCCTTGGGAGAAAATAAAATTAAATAGTAATTGGGAAATTGATGTACACTTTATTGATGTAAGACCAGAAAACCACTGGCCGTCTTCTTCAGCAAGTCACCGTGTTTGCACATGACGATATAATTAATTAAAATGTTTCCTATGTCAAGGAAGGTGTCAAACTGAAGTTTGAAAGATTATTTGACAATGAATGGGGTACAAAACCAAATAAGAACGTTAACTAATTGTTTAGTTACCATGCTGATTCTGACCAGGTTGAAAATGTTTAATAGTTAGGATTAGAGAGAGGTATATGAAGTGTTGAGGAGGGCTTATTACTCTCATTCCAGGGTTTCATCTCTGAATCAAAGTGCGCCATTGGTCAACATATACCTGTATGTATATCTACACCTGAAGAATTGAGGCAGTATTGCCTGTTTGCCTCACGGTTGAAAATTCAAGGGCAGTATCCTGACTTGGCAGTTTGAAGCTGTTAGCTTGGACTGAAACCATCTTGTATTCCAGCAACTACAAAGATAAGAATTCGTCTACGGGCACATGATACCTCAGATTAACCACTCTCTTTTCCAAATGTATATTTCCTAGTTCAGAACATGATGAACACAGACGTTCTTCCCATTATTACCCGTTCATAGGATCAAGATTTAATAGACACTTTTCAAGAGTGACATTTTTATATAGTTGTGAATAATAACAGACTCATTTATAGTTTGAATTAATTGTTGTAAATACATTTCATTATCACCTTGAGTTTTCAGTATTCCTGTATCCAAAAAAAAAGAACTGAGATACAGGAAAATAAATTGTAAAGAAAAAAGATTTAAAATTTAAACTTTAACAGTGACTTGTTTCATTATTGTTCATTAATTTATAAGTGTAGTGTTGTCATTTCATTACATTACATCGCATATACCCTAGACATCTAGCTAGACAACACTCACACACCTTTACACTTAACTAGGAGAAAATATATGACAGGTTGAGGTCATAAGGTGGTAGCAGACAGGTTCCCTGAGAACATATTCATAAATAACTAACCTCAGGGGCTTGCACAGCTGACCTCACATCTGTTACAAATAATATCTATTTCTTTAACATCAAAACCCACCACATATATTGGGTCGCTCGCTCCGGGATTTTAAAAGTAGAAAATTAAAAATAATTGGAGAGTTGGTTTGAAGTATCATTGCCCATTGTATTGTGTTTAGTTAGATATTGGTTAAATATTTTAAGTTAGTTTGATAACATTGGATAGTATTAACAATAAGATGGCAGACTTGGCCAAATTCAGATCTGCTGCTGTGCAGGCTGCAAAGGAAATGGGGATGGACGGGCAAGGTCTGATTGCTTATGTAACAGCTGAAGTGGATAAATTTATTGAAAGAGAGAGAGAAGATGCTAGGGAAGCCAAGAAATTAGAGGCTGATAGATTAGCGGAGGAGAAAAGAATTTTATTAGAAGATGCTAGGGAACTTAAGAAATTAGAGGCTGATAGGGAGGCTGAGATCAAGAGGCTGCAGATGAGGAGAACAAACTGGAGGCTGAAGCTAAGAGGTTGGAAGCTGAAAAGGAGGAAAAAAGATTACAGCTTGAGTCTGAGGCAAAGAAAGAAGAAAAGAGATTGGAAGCTGAGAGGGAGAAAGAAGAAAGGAGATTGGAGGCTGAGAGAGAAGATAAGAGACTCCAAAGGGAACATGAGTTACGACTAAGGGAGTTGGAGTTACAAGGCCATGCTCCCGAAAATGGAAATAGCCCATCCACCTCCGACTCTGCTGCAAGCCAGGTCGCCTCCAACTTAGCCATGAAGTTTCATTTAGACCCATTTGTGGAGAAAGATGATGATATCGAATCTTTCTTAAGTAGGTTTGAGAGACTAGCTACCATGTATGGGTTAGAAAAAGAAAGATGGAGTCTGAAGGTATCCCAGGGGCTTAGGGGAATCTCGTATGAGGTATTCGCCAAGCTGAGCAAAGATGACCAAGACGACTATGACATTCTTAAGCAGGCTCTTCTAGTTAGGTATGAGAAGAATAGCGAATTTTATAGGAAAAAATTTAGGAATGCCAAACTGCTGACTGGGGAGACTTATCACCAAATCTCTGCACGCCTGGAGACATACATGGAGAAATGGACTGCTCTGGGGAAACCCCAAGATTTAAGGGAAATGATTATGATGGAGCAGGTGCGAGAGTCCATGGCTCCAGACCTGAGAAAATTTCTCACGGAACAGGGTGCTGAGAGACTGGGGGAGATCATAAATGTCGCTGTGAGGTATCAGGCGGCCCAGGCAGAAGTAGCTGACAGTAAAAGAAAACAGGTAGACAATAATATAACCCCTCCAGACCAAGATGAGCATTATAATACTAGAGATCAGGGAAACCGAGGTAAGCCCAACTTTGATAGGCCAAGATTCGACCATAGAGATAGAAACCCGCAATTCAATGATAGGAGACCCTTCAGACAGGAAGGAAAATATTGTAAAATATATAGGATGAATAATCATAATACAATTGACTGTGGTAGGAAAGTTCCTCCATATCGCGCGGCATGCATGATAACAGTGGACAAGGAAAGAAAGAAGGACTTGCCTACAGAACAGCATGAACCTCATCATCCCCCATCTGTGAAGAAGTGACATGTAATGGTGCCAGAGTCAGGTGCCTTTACGATTCCGGTTTGGAATATGACTCTGTTGTGAGTGCAACCCTGGAGCACCATGACCAGTATACCACAGAGAAAGTGGAAATACAAGGGGCCCTAAAGGGAACAGCCACCATGACACTTCTCGTAGCCGAGATCAATGTCAAAACGAGGTACGTGGAAGGAGTGATTAGAGCAGCCGTGTGTGATGACCCTAACTACCCGCTGGTGTTAGGAAAGAAATATGTATATCTAGGAAGCCCTGTAAAACCTGTGGTAATGGCCACGCTTCAGGTCAGGTCGACCCCTAGCAAGGAGGAAACACCACCACTACACATTCATCTTAAGCAGATGAGAAAGGCCCAGGCAAAGGACAAATCATTAAAACCTTGCTTTGGCAAATTGCCAAACAGCCAAGCACACCCTAAGAAAGGACAATTTTACTTGAAGGAGGGACTGCTATACAGGACAGCTGGAGCAGGATCCAAAAGATATGGACAGTTGGTACTTCCAACTTCATACAGGGAAAAAGTGATGGCACAAGCACATATTGTACCAGACGGTGGACACCAGAAGATGGGTACTACACGTCAAAGGACATCTGTGACATATTTCTGGCCAGGCGTAGCTGAAGATATTGAAAAATTTCATGAGGCCTGTGACCAGTGCGGCAAGGTAAATTCCACATGTTGGAAAACTAATAAACAGGTGCCAGCCAAGCATTCTGAACAACATGGGCCTAAAAATCAAAAGGAAAACAAAAATAATAAGGTAGACACAGAGGATAGGTATGCACCTTCCCACAAACAGTCTTCCCCAAAAATATTTAGATTGGCAACTCTGCGTATGGCACCCAGAGAAAATAGAAACAAAGACCAGTCATCCTCGGCTCAATTTGAAGCCGCATTCCGGGAACTGGCCAAGATTATCATTGAAGATAATCCGCCAAATTTGAAACCGAAACAAAAGGTTAACATAAGAAAAGTGGGGAGTGGGTGATTGAGGAATTGGGACCGTGATCAAATCGCTTCACAATATGGCTATTAACTTAGCATCATGAGGGCACCGGTGACAGGGGTATTCACCCGGCCCCACTGTCCAATTGGAAGTATTGTACGGACATTGGATGGAGATCACCCACATATTATAGCAACGCTAAAGGGCGAATTGATTTCGGATGCAGAAATTCATTTCACCACATTATGTAATATTTCACCAAATTGTCGTTAGGCGGAGAATACAGTTGGTGAATATGGCCTCCATTTGAGTGGCAAATTATAGAATTATATTTGAATATTAGTAGAGGATTTTCCATATTCAAATCAAGCCTGAGCTCAGACCAATAGTTGGCTGTGTGCACATCGGAAGAGCATATTGAATCCCTAAGTTGCCCTTTTGAATTGAGGATATTCCGAGTGTTTTATCCAGGCTGATAAGAAAATTATTGGATCCCCTACACAACTCTGCCATCACCATATTTATAGATTTCTCCCTCATAACTATTGCAAACTTGAGGGAGGTCTAGAACCTCTGGACATGTAATGGGACAAACTCAGGGAAGATTAATTGTGAAGATAGATTGATACTCAGCATGAGACAGGCAGTAGCACCTGCAGCTGAAATAGATTGATGGATAATCAGCATGAGACAGGCCGTAGCACCTTCGGCTGAAATAAATTTTTGGATTGCAGAGATATGAGGCAGATTTCTTGAGTCGTGCCTACTTTGAATGACCCCACTGCAGAAATCCATGATCAATATAAGGGCAGAGTAAAGTCAGGTTGACTTAATTTGAACTTAATTGTCATACAGATATTGAAAGCTTCACTATTGGTGCAAGCTTTTCAAACCGGGGAGATTATGTCGTAAAGTGAAATCTGTATGGACAACAGTTCAAATAGACCACTTTTAAACATCAAAATAATATAGGGATAAAATAGCGGAGTTGTGTGAAACATCATCGCCCCGCCTGCAGGTCAGTACTAACTTTTTATACCTCGTCCTTGAGACACTAACGGTAACAATTTTGAAAAGGCAAGGCTTAGTCGTTCTAAGAAAGATGGACAGAAGAAAACACGAGAAAGGGGAAGGGAGAGATGGAAGAATGCAATCATTTGACACGCATTTGGTTCTTTTGGTCTCGCAAAGCCGAAAACGATAGTGCGTGGAAATACCGTAGCATGTTTCTAAAAGACGACACAAAACCATACAGTCCCCTTTCGCTCGACACGCAGTTCAAAATGTATAACCTCTTAGATCTGCAGATTGAAATGAAAAACACACACACAGTTCGTACATCCGGCCTAAAAGTCGCATTTTTGTGACGTATTGGCAGATGCGTTGGTTCAATTTTGAATGAGAACGCTAGTTACAGACAAATAATTCGATTAACGTGGAATATTTGAAAATACAGTACGAGAAGGGGAGAAAAGGAGCAAAGGTGGTAATGTCAGGAGTTCGTTGTTTACAGAAATTTGAAATTTGAACCCAAGCGGGGCATAGAAGGATGGAGAAGAAAAACGTAGATAATTTTCTTACACACTAAATGAAAGGACAGTTGACATATACAATGACATTAATGGTTAAATAGAAGATTAACTCTTTAACCCCCAAGAGCCAGTATACTGTACTTCCCGCTAGACCCATTTAGTCCAATCAACAGTATACTGGCTTTCGTATCGCCTGATCCTTTCTAGGGCTGTTTTCTAATTTTGATAACAAAAAAACGCTATTTTCTTAAAGTATAGCCATCCATTATGGACTTTTGTTATTTATGAATATGAACATTTAAAAAATTATTTCCAAACAAAAACAATAAAAACATACTGGTATGGCCATTTTTGTTTGGGCCAAACCCACTTTTTTTGCTTGGGACTGAAAGAGTTAAGGTGTTAATGTATCTTACCGTAGATAGAAAAATATGTTATTTGAATAAATAAAGGGGAAAAACAATAATAGTAAATATAATACAGGAAAGAATAAAAATATAACTACTGTGTGACAGACAGCAGCCTGATCACTAATTACTTTTCAGAATTTGAAACACTTAGAAAATAACCGAGATATTGGTAGAAGACAGATGGACGAACAGACGTATATCTCTCTCAGCTTTCCACATATTGGGAGAGGGGGAGGTAATCCCAAGTTTGAAAGTTGAAGTTTCAATTTGAAAAAGGACGCAAGAGGCATAATAGTCCCTGCTTGGCTGGAGTCTAATAGAGTAACAGTAGTGATAAAAACAATTTGAAATCGGCGTTAGGTGCCACTTGTAAAATATATTTCCTACACTACTGTTGTGTTAAAGGCAAGAATTTCAGTACGATTTTGCCTTTGCTGATCTGCACCTGCAAGCGATCTGGAAGTGACCATATTATCACTAATTAAACTAATTAGTAGGAATATTTCATTGATGCGGTAAGAAAAAAACATTTATATTATTATTATTATTATTATGTATGTATTATTGAATATGTATGAAAATTCTATGGGTAGAGGCATATATATAGGAAAGCGCCAACATCAAACTTTGTGTTGTGTCACAAAGTTGTTAAGAAAGATATTATCATTTTGTAGAAAAGCCAGACAGGCTTACTGACCCTTGGGAGAAAATAAAATTAAATAGTAATGGGGAAATTGATGTACAGTTTTATGATGTAAGACCAGAAAACCACTGGCCGTCTTCTTCAGAAAGTCACCGTGTTTGCACATGACTTGATATAATTAATTAAAATGTTTCCTATGTCAAGGAAGGTGTCAAACTGAAGTTTGAAAGATTATCTGACCATGAATGGGGTACAAAACCAAATAAGAACGTTAACTAATTGTTTAGTTACCATGCTGATTCTGACCAGGTTGAAAATGTTTAATAGTTAGGGATAGAGAGAGGTATATGAGGTGTTGAGGAGGGCTTATTACTCTCATTCCAGGGTTTCATCTCTGAATCAAAGTGCACCATTGGTCAACATATACCTGTATGTATATCTGCACCTGAAGAATTGAGGCAGTATTGCCTGTTTGCCTCACGGTTGAAAATTCAAGGGCAGTATCCTGACTTGGCAGTTTGAAGCTGTTAGCTTGGACTGAAACCATCTTGTATTCCAGCAACTACAAAGATAAGAATTCGTCTACGGGCACATGATACCTCAGATTAACCACTCTCTTTTCCAAATGTTTATTTCCTAGTTCAGAACATGATGAACACAGACGTTCTTCCCATTATTACCCGTTCATAGGATCAAGATTTAATTGACACTTTTCAAGAGTGACATTTTTATATAGCTGTGAATAATGTCACAGAGAGTTATGATCATTAAATTCTCTATATACTCTTCTTTTCTTCACCCGTGTCCTCTATTTTATTATCACTCTTATATCCTTTTTGTAATTTTTCGCATTCGTTCGTTTGCGACTTAAACATTACTATTTTCCCATTCAAACTTTCGCCGAGTGTCTGTTCTCATTTAGAAACGCACTAGTGATGTTATTACGTAGATGCCAGGCTCGGGAGGTTATTGCGTAGTGGACGAAACTGTGAATATTCGCTTTCGCCAGACCTATAGGCGACATTTTGTCTGCATGTTCACCTGCCACAACGAGTTGCATCGGCTGAGCGCTCAGGTGAGGCGCGATAACCGACATCTCCTCGGCGCAGTTTGAGACATTTGTCTGGAAATCCCAGCTGACAAGACACTCACTGTTGGCCCTGGTCAGCGTGAGGTGTGAAAACGCACGAGTGTCAGTTCATGGTAGTCTTCTAGTTTATGTAAGGTGTTTAAGAATGAGAAGGGGAGATTATTTCGTTTTGCGAAATAAGTTGGGACCCCTTTGTCTGGTAATAGATATAACCAGAATGTCAAACTTTATTTTCTTTCAGTCCTCTAAATTCGCAGTAGACAGGTTGCTCGTGAATAGAATAAGCTGTATAGCGAAATTTCTCAGTTTGTTTCGACAATTTGTCGAACTTCTAGACTTCAATAAATATATCAGCGTACGATTATAAAGTTGTGCGACCACCTGTAGTTCTGTGTTGAGGTATATATATATATATATATATATATATATATATATATATATATATATATATATATATATATATATATATATATATATATATATATATATATATATATATTGTGAGTGATTAAGTGATAATCGCTTATTTCATATTTCACTAGTTAGATTTGGTGCAGTGTGCTTAATTTATATAGTCTGTATTATTTTATAGTGACGAGTTACATTGGAAAACAGAAATTATAATTTCTAGCTTAAACTCAGTCGGCTATTAATGAATTAAATTTAACTTCTAAATAATCAGACGAGAGAATATATTTTAAAACTGACTTATAAATGCTAGATGTCCCTTGAGTGTTGACGGAATACGTATGTATTCCTAATTCATGATGATGGATTTTTATATATATAACTTATTTCACGGAAAGTTTAAACGTCGAGTCAAGCTTTATGCTTGCAGTTCAAAACGTAAGTTATATTGAGTACATAATATGTAAAATATTTCATATGTGTTTTTCTTTATTCAGTGAATACTGGGGTAACCCACATTTTGCCGGCGTTTAGTACAGAGACATACCTGTGAGAAACATAAACATTTCATATCTTTAACCACGTGGGTTTTTTCAAGTACCACCTGTCTGACAGTGCGTGTGCCATCAGAGATAGACAGAATACCAATCCCACTAACAAGTTTTTTTTTAAAGAATAAATGTTTATACTGGGCCTTTGAGGCAGATCATAATCTCCTCGAACTCTGTGTTGAGGCTACTTTGTGGCGAGAATAATTACAGAAATCTAAAACATTAACTTTCCGACATTGTTGACAAAGTGTGTGGTGAACCTAGATTATCTGTTGAGAGAAGTTGTCCACCGGTCATCTCCCTAATTAAGGGAAACCTCGTGTTCTGACACTGTGTGCCCGTTTAAGCCTAATTCTTACCTCGTGAGTCAAGTGACACTAACTTTAGTCTGAAATAACTATCGCATGAAGCAGACGCTCCCAGGATCCATTTTGATGAAACCAACAAACAAATCTGCAGAGCTGGGATCCGCTTCATTAAACGACAGAAACAGATAAAAAGTGTGTGAGTGTCCCGAAGGTTGCGCCAGACGGCGAACAACAGCACGAGTTTAGGTAAGGTTGTGTGAGTCAGGGCCCTGATGAAAGAACCGAGTGAAAGTCGACTGAAGGATGGTCTTTGTTGAGTCACCCACGTTGTAACTTCCTTTATGCAAGTTATTGCTAACAATATTTTCCCTTAGAATAAAGCAGAGTATCACGTCTGTTCATACCTTAAAAGGGGGAAACCATAGACTCAATCATATGTATCTGTAACTCTTTGGGGTTATCACTTTCTTCTAACGGGACTGTGAGCTATATATCCAGGGGAAGGACCATACAAACGGGTCTATCACTATTGTAGCATTCCTTGATTTTTATGACTATGCGTATATGATTTTGATGTATTTTGTATGTTGTGATGTAAGTTTACTATGATAATTAAACTATACCTACATTTATTTCAGTGTGGTGGTCAGTTCGTTCCCATAATATCTATATAATCGTTGTTATAGTTTTCCCACGTCTGTGTGTCTAACTGTCGTCACTTGTATGTGCGGGCACGTGAGTGGATAGAGATATATTAATATATACATAATTTTTTATAGACTGTCTGACTCCTCTGGATCTGTTGTAGAAGATAGGCGGAAAGAGAGAGAGATTCTCGATTTCCGGGACAGCCTCTATAAATTTCTACCATCTCACTCGTGGAAATCTATTTCTATTTACTACCTCTCACTGTGATTATCACTTATTCTAATCTATTCAGAAGAGACCAACCCAAGTCTTAATTTTCCTATCAAAAATCTTCGACAGAATGGGGTCTCGTCTATCTGGATTTTGAACTTAAGATTCTGTATTCTGAAATAGAGTAAGAGTGTGATCGTCTCGTGGTTTTGTGTATCTTTTAAAATAATCCCCTAGACGAAACGATCTGCTTATGGGCGTGCTGACCACACAATTAATAATTGTTTTTTCACAGCATTTTGAGCATTATACATTTGAGTTACAGGTTGATTTTGTCGGAATATATGTTAATTACTGATTTTGTAATACTAAACGCTGGTAAAGTTTGTGAGTGTATAACATTCACAGGGTTCTGAAGAAGTAGGTGTTTGTGCTAAGCTAAGGAGTGCGTTTCGGACTATTTCGTCCAGATTAATTGCCTCCCTTACCCTGTCTTCAGGGGTGAACTTATAGTGGATTAAAAATTAAGGGGTTTTTTTTTCTCCGAAAATTTTTGCACAAATTATTTTGCTTCCACTGTAGTAACTTATTTTTCAGTGAGTAATCTTAACTACCATTTATTTGGCATAGTCGTCTGCATTAGGTGCTTTATTGCCAATTAATAGCAGCGATAGTTAGATACTTTATTATTTTGCAGGAGGTATCCCAGGTTAAGGTATGTCATCTTTTGTTGGTATTTTCTCGTAAGTGGTAGGAACCAGTGTATCTTTTCTAACTTTCTTCTCGACTAAGTCACAGTCACCTATTTGCGATTGCAGAGAGGGCGAAGCTTAGGCAGATCCTCAGACAGGAAGCAAAGGAAGAGGGATTACAAGGAGAAGAAGCGAAAGCGTTTGTCAACGAAGAACTTGACAGATATGATGCGGAGCAGAAGGAAAAAGCGGCAGAGAGGAAAGCAGCCGAAGCTAGAGAGCAAAGGAAGATGGATGAGGAAATGGAAATTCGCAGAATACAGCATGAGAAAGAGAGGGAGGAGAGAGAGGAAAGAGAGAAGGAGAGACAGCATGAGGAAAGAGAGAAGGAGAGACAGCATGAGTTGGCTCTTTAAACTCTAGAATTTCAAAGTCGTGGCGCTGCCTCTACCTCCAGCAATGGAGAGTCTTCTCCTCATTCTTCCTTAACTGATCCTTCTAGCACTCAATCTACTCACCTCACTGCTATGTCTTTTGCGCTAGAATCTTTCCCTTGTCCAAATGAAAAGATTGACACGTATCTAGAAAAATTTGAGAAAATTGCAACTCTGTACGGTTTAGAGAGGTCGCGTTGGAATATGAAGCTTTCCCAGGCTTTGAAAAGTTCTGCTTACGATGTGTATGCAAAACTGGAGAGCAGTCAACAAGACAATTACGATGTGTTGAAGAAAGCGTTACTGGAGCGCTTTGAAATGAATGCTCGAAAATTTTTGCAAATGTTTCGCAACAGCAGGAAAGAGAGCTCTGAAACTTTTCAGCAGTTCTCATCTCGTCTAAAGGGATACTTGACAATGTGCCTTGAGCTTTCACAGCTCCCCTCTACCTATGAAGGTCTGGAGGAATTTTTTGTAACAGAACAAATAAAGAACACTTTGTCTGCTGATACCCGGAGGTTTCTAGCTGAGCAGGGTGCAGAAAAGCTTGAAGACATCTTAGAAAAGTCTGAGCGATATCACAATGCGCTGGCTGAACTTCCGGCCACAAAACGGAAACCGACAGAAGAGCATTTTCGAAAGAATAATCTAGACCAATCTTCTCATGCTTCTAATCAGAATAACCACAGAGAAATTGGACCTCAAAACCCCCCTCCTGAAAAATCCAAGTTCTACAAAAACAAGTACCCCAACCACAGTAAACAGTCTGATCAACCCGACCGTCCTACATGGCAACGCAGCCAGAAAGGCCAAGGTGGAAAGGGGAGAACCCCTGAGCACGGGACTAATGATCAGAGCGAGCAGACTGAGCCTAAACGCATCGGATGCTTGCTAACAGTCTCGCAAGGCGGAATTATTGACAGTGATTCCCAACCTGTTGGGGATAGACCCTCAACGCGAGGTACTGTTATATTGAACGGTTCTCAAACTTCTTGTTTATTTGACACGGGGCTTTCCTATGATTGCATTGTTGCCAGAAACCTGGTTAAACCCGGTCAAGAGACAGGAGAGACCGTCGAACTTTGTGGAGTTTCTAAGAGTGATGCACCTACAGCGCTTCCCATCGCACAGGTGGAGATCCACTCTGAGTTTTTCAGAGGCGAGATCAAAGCGGCTGTTATGGATGACCCCATCTACCCAGTCATACTTGGCGGTAGATACGTGTTTATTGGGAAACCGGAAGAGCCGATTGTGGCAGCAGTAACTACAAGAGGGCAAACCAAGAAGGAACGGGAGCCTGCGCCTAATTTGTTACCCATGGAACTTAAAGAAGCGCAACAAAAGGACCCTACTTTGGCACCCTGCTTTAGGAAACTGCTCATGGCTAAGGAACCCAGACAGCACGGGGACATTTTTTCTAAGGATGGCGTACTTTATCGCAGAACGGGCAAGCCTGACCAAGGTTACAACCAGCTCCTAGTACCGAAACAGTACAGAAGCCAAATCCTAGAAATGGGAACTCTCGTCCCTTCAGCGGACATATGGGACAGAACGCCACAAACCAACGGATATCCACTCATTATTGGTGGCCAGGAGTAAATACTGATATTATCAGGAATGTCAAATCCTGTGCCCAGTGCCAACGTGTACCACCCAAGCAACGGGCACCCCCAGTCTCTTTGGGTGAAAAGCCAATAGTGGGAACACCATTCAAACGGGTTGTGATCAACATTTTAGGACCCTTAGAAAGGACTAAAAGAAGGAACAGATTTATCCTGACCTTAGTCGATACATACACTTTATGGGCAGAAGCTATCCCGCTAACATCCGCAGATGCCAAGCATGTCGCAGAAGCCCTCGTGCAGATTTTCACTCGGTTGGGATTCCCTCAGCACATGTTGACGGATAACGGATCTCCATACCGAAACCTGTTGATGGATGAGATCGTGAAGATCTTGAGCGACCAGCACATCTACACTAAGCCTTATACTCTGGCCAGAAATGGGCTAGTAGAACGTGTTAACGGAAACCTCAACATGATGTTAAGTAAACTGGCACAAGTGAAACCTGAAGATTGGGATTGTTGCATTCCGGCAGCTTTATTTGGCTACAGACAATCTCCTCATATTTCCACAGGATTTCCGCCAGCTACGCTTTTATTCGGCAGACCCATTAAGGGCCCGCTTGAAGCCTTACTTTGGTCGCTGAAAGACCAGAAGGCTGATGAGACAGTTGTCTCAGCCAGTAAATACGTATCGGATTTAAAGGAAAGGTTGAAACTAGAATTGGACCTAGCAACGATTAACTTTAAGCAAGCACGCACAAAGCACGCTAACCGATACAGGAAAGTCGCGAAAGAGAGAGAACTGGAAGCAGGAGAGAAAGTTTTGGTGTTACTCCCTACCGGAAACAACCGACTGAGGATCGGATGGCAAGGGCCGTTTACCGTCCTGAAAAAGATTTCTAAGGCTAACTACCAGATCTCTATTCAAGGAAAGGAAAAGGTTTTCCATTTAAATCTGCTAAAGAAATACTTGGACAGACCGGTGCCAACCTCCAACCATCTCCTGACGATCGCCAAAACTGACGAAGATGACGATAGTGGCAGGGAAATTCCACTGCACACACACGAAATCTTTCAAAAATGTCAGAAGTGGCGACGCTCTTTCAAGCGTGCATGGGAGACATTCCAGAGAAAGGAAACTTTGGGAGTAGACTTGAGTAGGAATTGAAGAGAGATGGAGGGGGGAGATGAGAGGGAAGAAGACAGACACCCTGAAGCTACGGATATAGGAAATTTAATTCCATAACGTAGACATGGGTCGGCGTCTGTGGCCTAATGGATATGAACGCAGTTTCATAATTCAGATATACCAGGTTCGAAACCTGCTGCAGGCGGTTTGGTAGCAGATCGCTTTGTGTGGATTTTTAACAATGGTATAAGCGCCGTACCGTTCAGAAAGCAATGGCAAACTACTGAACGTAAAAATTGCCTAGAAAAATCACAAACAGCCAATAAAAGCTGGGGTCCTGTAAAGGATAAGCAACTAATTTTATTTTTTAAAGTAGACATGGAGTGCTTCCATATCTTAAAGGGGGGACGTTCTGTCACAGAGAGTTATGATCATTAAATTCTCTATATACTCTTCTTTTCTTCACCCGTGTCCTCTATTTTATTATCACTCTTATATCCTTTTTGTAATTTTTCGCATTCGTTCGTTTGCGACTTAAACATTACTATTTTCCCATTCAAACTTTCGCCGAGTGTCTGTTATCATTTAGAAACGCACTAGTGATGTTATTACGTAGATGCCAGGCTCGGGAGGTTATTGCGTAGTTGACGAAACTGTGAATATTCGCTTTCGCCAGACCTATAGGCGACATTTTGTCTGCATGTTCACCTGCCACAACGAGTTGCATCGGCTGAGCGCTCAGGTGAGGCGCGATAACCGAAATCTCCTCAGCGCAGTTTGAGACATTTGTCTGGAAATCCCAGCTGACAAGGCACTCACTGTTGGCCCTGGTCAGCGTGAGGTGTGAAAACGCACGAGTGTCAGTTCATGGTAGTCTTCTAGTTTATGTAAGGTGTTTAAGAATGAGAAGGGGAGATTATTTCGTTTTGCGAAATAAGTTGGGACCCCTTTGTCTGGTAATAGATATAACCAGAATGTCAAACTTTTTTTTCATTCAGTCCTCTAAATTCGCAGCAGACAGGTTGCTCGTGAATAGAATAAGCTGTATAGCGAAATTTCTCAGTTTGTTTCGACAATTTGTCGAACTTCTAGACTTCAATAAATATATCAGCGTATGATTCTAAAGTTGTCCGACCACCTGTAGTTCTGTGTTGAGGTATATATATATATATATATATATATATATATATATATATATATATATATATATATATATATATATATATATATATATATATATATATATATATATATATATATATATATATATATATATATATATATATATATATATATATATATATATATATATATATATATATATATATATATATATATATATATTATATATATATATATATATATATATATATATTTATATATATATTATATATATATATTATATATATATATATATATATATATATATATATATATATATATATATATGTATATTATATATATATATATAATATATATATATATATATATATATATATATATATATATATATATATATATATATATATATATATATATATATGTTGTGAGTGATTAAGTGATAATCGCTTATTTCATATTTCACTAGTTAGATTTGGTGCAGTGTGCTTAATTTATACAGTCTGTATTATTTTATAGTGACGAGTTACAGTGGAAAACAGAAATTATAATTTCTAGCTTAAACTCAGTCGGCTATTAATGAATTAAATTTAACTTCTAAATAATCAGACGAGAGAATATATTTTAAAACTGACATATAAATGCTAGATGTCCCTTGAGTTTTGACGGAATACGTATGTATTCCTAATTCATGATGATGGATTTTTATATATATAACTTATTTCACGGAAAGTTTAAACGTCGAGTCAAGCTTTATGCTTGCAGTTCAAAACGTAAGTTATATTGAGTACATAATATGTAAAATATTTCATATGTGTTTTTCTTTATTCAGTTTCTTCTTCTTCTTCTTGCGATCGCATCTTTGATGATTACACCGTCAGACGAGTTCTCATGATGAATTCGACTGTTGTTTGAAGTTCCTCTTTAACTCCATATAGCTTTGAGTTTAGTGTTGAGTCATTGGGCCAGTATATCTTTCTTAACTGGTCATACAGAGGACAGTCCTGTAGAACATGCTCAGCAGTTTGTTCGTTTAATCCACATGTGCACAGTGGTGAAGCAGACAATCGTAGCTTGTGCATGTGTTTATTCAGTTTGTTATGCCCTGTCCTGAGTCGAAAAATAGTTATCTGTCCCTGCCGGTCGAGAGTGTGATAGTCGTCTTTGGGTTGGTTCTGTTCTCTTCTGATAGTCTGGATAGCTCTCTTTTTCTCAAAGTATGTGACTTCATTATCTTCTTGTTCACATTCTCCTCCCTTTTTTGCAAGTTTATCTGCCTTTTCATTTCCGGGTACACCACAATGAGATGGTACCCACTGAAGTATGGTTCTCTTTTTGGCAGCTACCTTGTTTAGTTCATTTCTCAGATGCGGGAGTTTACCACCCTTGAGAGCTTGCAGGACAGACAGTGCATCTGTGAGGATGACTACCTGGTGGCAGTCAGAGTTGGTGTTATAAATCATATTTGCAGCTTGCCCTAGAGCTTGAACCTCAGCTGTATAGTTGGAACAGAATTTACCAGTGGGAATGTGCCTAGTCTCATAGTGCTTGTCAGGATATGAGATAAAGATACCGGCACCTCCATTCCTAACAGCATTAGTTGCTGATCCATCTGTATAGGCATGTATCCATGATTGATCGGGATAGCTTTCTTGGATCTTACTCAATGTAGCAGTTCGTTTTTGCAGATCATTATACTCACATCCACTTGTGAGACCACTGACTGATGTATTAATTTGGAGGGCACTGCTGGCCTGCTCCCATGGTACAGGGTATAGGGTGGGCTTCAGTGGTGTTGTCTTCATGGATAGGTCTTCTTGATGCTGTCTTATAAGTCTTTTCCCCCGATGCACAAAGCTGCTACGCTTTAGACGTCCCAATGCCAGATCATCTAGTCTTGCCTTCATTGGGTGCATTTGCATACTGTTGTACTTTTCCATCTGGATCATGGTTTTTGTGTCTCTTCTATGGGACAATGTCTGTAATCCAGCAACCTTCTGCATCTCTGTTATTGGTGTAGTTTTCATGGCTCCTGTAATGAGCCTGAGAGCTTGATTTTGCACCTTGTCCAAAGACTGCAGATGTGAGTTAGCAGCTGATGACCATGCTGCTGAGCTAAACTCTAAGTGTGGTCTTATTACTCCATTATAAATCTTCTTTAGATTTCGTTCATTTGCTCCCCAGTTGGTACCTGCTAATTTTCTGAGTATGCCTAGTCGTCTTCGGGCCTTTCCTTCTGCATTTTCAATATGCTTATTCCATGTAAGCCTTTGGTCAAATGTCACCCCAAGATAGGTGGGGTAGCTTTCTTCCTTGATCACGGTTGTCCCTAGGTGTATGTTAGCTGATTTGTCCTTGGGGGCAAGGGAGAACAGTGTTGTGGAGGTTTTGTCTGTGTTTATTGTGATAAGCCATTTCTCTGCCCATGACACTAGCATGTCTGCTGCCCGCTGCATTCTATAATTTGCTGTGGTGACGTTTTCATCAGCGCACCAGAGTACTAGGTCATCTGCATATAAGGCAGCTTTAACTCCTGCAGGGAGATCTTTCACCAGGTCATTGATGTAAACAAGGAAGAGTGTTGGGGAAATTACTCCTCCTTGAGGTACCCCCTGATGGAGCAACACTTTTCTGCTCTGCAGACCGTCAAGAGTGACTCTAGTTCTCCTGTTATGCAAGTATGACTGGATCCATTTCATCATGTTGCCTTGGATTCCACTTCTCCTAAGTTTTGCAATGAGGCCATCTTTCCACACCTTGTCAAAGGCCTGCTTGAAGTCGACCCAGATTGTTAGGACCTTTTTCTTCTCCTGGAAGGCATCTTCTATTGCTTGAGACAAGTAAGTAACTTGGTCTTCTATACTCTAGCATTCTCTAAATCCAGCTTGTTCCGGCACCAGGATCTGCTCAGACTCTAAATACCATTTCAATCTGTGGTTGACTATTCGCTCCATAGTCTTCCCAACACAGCTTGTGAGACTGATTGGCCGGTCACTTGCAGCCTCGGTCTTACATTTCCCTTTCTTTAGTATGGGTATTGTGATGGCTTCTCTCCATACTTGGGGTACCGTTCCTTTCAACCAGCTGTGGTTGAATATCTCAAGCAGTTTTGTCTTTGCTGCTGAGCTCAGATTTACTAGCATTTCGTTGCTGATTTTGTCTGGGCCGGGTGACTTTTGAAACTTAAGAGAACTACTGACCAAAACAAAACAGAAAAAGAGAAACCCAGAGTGCCACTTGTCATGATGCACTGGAATGCAGAGGGAGTGAACAGCAAGCAGGCTGGATACAGCAAAAAGACAGAGCTGGAAAACATCTTGTA
This sequence comes from Oreohelix idahoensis, assembly GCA_024509875.1. NCBI lineage: Eukaryota > Metazoa > Mollusca > Gastropoda > Stylommatophora > Oreohelicidae > Oreohelix > Oreohelix idahoensis. The sequence goes on from JAMPIV010001454.1 coordinate 1,499,615, forward strand.
TGAGAAGCAAGTCAGTGTTTGCTGTATCCAAGAGACTCACTTAAAAGCAGATCAAACCTTTAAAATAAGGGGATATCAATGCTTCAGATCTGACAGAAAAGATAGACGAAAAGGAGGAGTACTTACTCTTGTAAGGAATAACATTCCTGCACACGAAAGGAAAACCTTCATGGATGGAGCAGAATATCAGCTGTTGCAGATAAAGGTAGACAAGATGGAAATAGAACTCCTGAACTATTACTGTCCGAACAACAAACCCCTGAGTCTCAGCTCTATACAGGTACCAGCCACCAACTTTATAGCAGTTGGAGACTTTAATAGCCACTCCCAGAGCTGGGGCTATAACCATCTGGATCACAGAGGTGAAGAGGTGGAAACTTGGCAAGATGATCACTCCCTAATCCTAGTCAATAATGCCACAGATACTCCTACCTTCTACTCCAGAGGATGGCACACAACTTCAACACCAGATCTTGCCTTCTCCACACCAGATATAGCTGGATCTATTAATAGAGAAGTAGGAGACCAACTAGGGGGAAGCGACCATCGCCCAATCTTTCTTACTGTCCAGAGTGCAACTCTCAGTACAGGCCCAGCCCTTACAAGATGGAACTACAAAAAAGCCAACTGGGGTTTATTCAGGCATCAGGTGAACACGCTGCTGTCTACCCTCAAGGTACAGAACAGAGACATTAATGAAGTGGTTAAAGACTTCAACAGATGCATACTACAAGCTGCAAAAGAAACCATTCCCAAAGGATGCCGGCGTAACTACATACCATACTGGTCCAGCACACTCCAAGAACGTCAGGAAGCTATGGACAGGGCTAGAAAGGACGCAGAGTCTCAGCCTTCACTTGAAACTCACAACAAATGGAAAAAAGCTGTAGCAGAGTTTCAGAGAACAAAGCTAGAAGAAAAACAGAAAAGCTGGAGAACTAAAACGGCATCGCTGAACCTTGAGAAAGACGGCAGGAAACTTTGGAGATTAGTCAAGTCTCTAAATGAAGAGCGTTCCTCACCTAGGCAGACTATCACATTGGATGAAGGTGGCAAACTTTTCAGAGGAAAACAAGCTGCAGACTTGTTTGCTAGAAGATACAGTTCAGAAAGCAACTTACCCATTAACATAGATCATCAGAGAGAGATAAGAAAAGAAATACTGGCAACCATGGGACAAACAGATACTCCTGCCCCAATGAGGGAACCCATCACACTAGGAGAACTACAGAAGGCTATTTCCAAGCTTTATTCAGTGAATACTGGGGTAACCCAAATTTTGCCGGCGTTTAGTACAGAGACATACCTGTGAGAAACATAAACATTTTATATCTTTAACCACGTGGGTTTTTTTCAAGTACCACCTGTCTGACAGTGCGTGTGCCTTCAGAGATAGACAGAATACCAATCCCACTAACAGGTTTTTTTTTTAAAGAATAAATGTTTATACTGGGCCTTTGAGGCAGATCATATTCTCCTCGAACTCTGTGTTGAGGCTACTTTGTGGCGAGAATAATTACAGAAATCTAAAACATTAACTTTCCGACATTGTTGACAAAGTGTGTGGTGAACCTAGATTATCTGTTGAGAGAAGTTGTCCACCGGTCATCTCCCTAATTAAGGGAAACCTCGTGTTCTGACACTGTGTGCCCGTTTAAGCCTAATTCTTACCTCGTGAGTCAAGTGACACTAACTTTAGTCTGAAATAACTATCGCATGAAGCAGACGCTCCCCGGATCTATTTTGATGAAACCAACAAACAAATCTGCAGAGCTGGGATCCGCTTCATTAAACGACAGAAACAGATAAAAAGTGTGTGAATGTCCCGAAGATTGCGCCAGACGGCGAACAACAGCACGAGTTTACGTAAGGTTGTGTGAGTCATGGCCCTGATGAAAGAATCGAGTAAAAGTCGACTGAAGGATGTTCTTTGTTGAGTCACCCACGTTGTAACTTCCTTTATGCAAGTTATTGCTAACAATATTTTCCCTTAGAATAAAGCAGAGTATCAAGTCTGTCCATACCTCAAAAGGGATAAACTATAGACTCAATCATATGTATCTGTAACTCTTTGGGGTTATCACTTTCTTCTAACGGGACTGTGAGCTATATATCCAGGGGAAGGACCATACAAACGGGTCTATCACTATTGTAGCATTCCTTGATTTTTATGACAATGCGTATATGCTTTTGATGTATTTTATATGTTGTGATGTAAGTTTACTATGATAATTAAACTATACCTACATTTATTTCAGTGTGGTGGTCAGTTCGTTCCCATAATATCTATATAATCGTTGTTATAGTTTTCCCACGTCTGTGTGTCTAACTGTCGTCACTTGTATGTGCGGGCACGTGAGTGGATAGAGATATATTAATATATACATAATTTTTATAGACTGTCTGACTCCTCTGGATCTGTTGTAGAAGATAGGCGGAAAGAGAGAGTGAGATTCTCGATTTCCTGGACAGCCTCTATAAAGTTCTACCATCTCACTCGTGGAAATCTATTTCTATTTACTACCTCTCACTGTGACTATCACTTATTCTAATCTATTCAGAAGGGACAAACCCAAGTCTTAATTTTCCTATTAAAAATCTATGACAAATAATAACAGACTCATTTATAGTTTGAATTAATTGTTGTAAATACATTTCATTATCACCTTGAGTTTTCAGTATTCCTGTATCCAAAAAAAGAACTGAGATACAGTGTTGTCATTTCATTACATTACATCGCATATACCCTAGACATCTAGCTAGGCAACACTCACACACCTTTACACTTAACTAGGAGAAAATATATGACAGGTTGAGGTCATAAGGTGGTAGCAGACAGGTTCCCTGAGAACATATTCATAAATAACTAACCTCAGGGGCTTGCACAGCTGACCTCACATCTGTTACAAATAAGATCTATTTCTTTAACATCAAAACCCACAACAATTACCACAAGCCAGAAATAAACGATCTCCAATCGAAAAACTAAGAGATACTACTATTATAAGAGATCTTTAGAATCAAAAGCTAGATGTTCTCTGAAATTCTTGCGGTACTGGATAAATTTGAGTTAGAATGCTCTGGTATATATATCTCTGAAATCAAAGAGACTATTACACTATAAACCGAAACCAGACTCTCTGCCAGATGTTAGCACCTACGGGGAAATCTCTGCTCAAATTCTAGATCAAGGAAATCTACACCCTATTCCCCTGCACGCTCTTTAGATCAGGCGTAACGTAATTGACCAGACCGTGCGATGATTTCTTCTATCGTAAAATTACACTGTTTACCGTCATGCAGACGTGGTCATAGAACGAAATCAAGCGAGTCCGCTCTTTGATCTGGCGATCTGCCGTGTTTAATTACTTTCTAGCGAGCGGATTTACAAGGGAGGTAATAGCAATTTGCTCACCTTGGTTCCAACATTATCTGCTCTTAGTACTAAAAGTAATCCATCCTTCATCGCTGTCTTATCTATTACCACGATTTTCAATAGCTGGCGTTAAGAATAAATTACAGATACCACGCTCAGCGTAACAAATAGGTCTGCTGGTGAACATACATCAAAGAAAAATAGCGAACAGCAATAAAATCCGTGCTAAATAGAAAACAGGGACAGATCTATGAGCGTTAGAATGGTTTATGTTATCGAAACAGGCGTAGGTGAAAGTTTGGTAAAAGAAAAGTGTAGATAAAAAATAGATAGATGAAAGCTATTTTCATAATATGTCACAGCGACGGTGCTTGTTTATTCAAGCTTGGGTTGGGCAGGAGTGCTGAATAAAAGCAGATTTGTTTGTTTGGTGAAACACAGGTGACTAGCGACCATCCCTGAGTCATTACACCAGAAAACACGGTCACAATATTATGATGGATAGAGATATGTCTGTAAGTTTGTACACAAGGGCATCGGACATCATATTATCATATATGGGAGACGTGACCTTTGCAAAATTTTTCCATGTTGGAAATATTTTGAAAGTACCACATCCGACCTGTTTGAATATGATTGGAGCGCTTATTTAACTCCATAAACAAACGAAAGCTTGGGAAGAGAGGGAATATAGTCTGACATTCTCGCAGTTTTATTTCACTGTGAATTTCACGCTCGCCAAGACAACATCAGACCTCGCCAGAGTGAAGACTAGATTCATAATTTCTTTGGTTAACCGGACCTTTTATTTGAAAACCAAATAAGACTTACAAAGCACAGGAAATCTCTACATTTTAATAAGGAACACCGGGACTAGAAAACTGACGAAAGACACGGAGTCAGAGGGAATTGAAGTTACAATTAACGACCCCCAATACACGTGAAAGAAGGCAGCTGCCAGCGCCTGTTTCTTAAGTCCTCTGAGCAGAACGTCTGTAGCCAGGATTGGCGTAATTTGGGATTTACATTTCATATTTTATTACTAACCTGTGAACTAACATATATATGTATATATAACCATGTGAAGTTTTAAGTGTGAAACTCGCTATTGGATGCCAAAGTTATTTGAGGCTGGCAACCTCAGCGTATAGAATGATTATGCATGACCCACCACTGCACGGGGTGGTGATTGCGTTATTGATAGTTTCGTAAAGAGAACTATAAAGCATAAAGTAGTTCAGGTTCCCTATGGAGCAGGAAGGGAAAGATGAAAGAAATGATGTACATTCTAAGAATAATACAGTTTCAAAGCTTTTCACTCAGTGTAAATGTAAAAGAAAAAACATATTCATGTTAAAATTAATAGAAGATTCACACTTTTCCACAAGTCTAAATGTAAATGAAACACAAATGAATTGATATTGTGAACACTTTTCAAACAGTGGAGATGTAAATGTAAAACATATTATATCTGTACGTTTAACCTTTTCATTTAAATGTAAAGCTAAAGCTATTCAGTTTAAATGTAAATTTAATTCTCATCCAGCGTAAATTCTGACATGGGATGGTAGAATTGCAGAAGGGGGGGGGGGGGGGAGGGATAATTATGTGTCGGAAAACGCCATACTCAGAAGAGCGTTTCGTTTCTATTCTTCTATCATAGTTATTGGTGGTACCAGCAGAAAGTACTATCTCTGAAAAGTGAAAATAGAAGTGGACTGACGTTGTGCGAGACGCCATCATAAGTGGGTCTTATAGACAGACGCAGAACCAGCTTGGCCGTTACTCCTTGACGTTCTGGGAACGTCCGGCGCCTGAACTTTGACCAGAGACGAGCGACAGCAGTGTACATAAAACCTTCCCATCAGGAGGAGGATTAGAATCATCATTGGCAGCTAAGTTAACCTATATGCTGCCACTTGAACTTCTTATAAAAAACCATTCAAGTGATGAAAACCTTTTCATAAATATTCAAATTATTTTCCAACTGTTACAACCTAAAGTGATTATTAAATTTTATTATTTGTAATGTTACAAATTTAACTTCGATTTAATCCCTTTAAAGTTACTGCATGTTTGTCTCAGTCAAATTACTACACACACTCTAAACAGAGCTTTACATTATTTTAATAATTCCGCTGATTAACTCAGCGGTGGGGGCCTAACGAGCTAGAATAAACTATTGCGTAAATTCTTCATAAAAGGTGTCGGCAGATTGTGGTGGGTTTTGATGTTATGAATTGTTGTTATGTATTATTATTGTATTAAATGAGATTAGCTATGAAGGTCCCTGAATTTAACAAATATTATTTTAAACTTTCCAGAGTACCTTTCCGCTACAACCCTTTTGATCTCATTCAAAATTAATCTATATTATTATATAAAATGACTTCGTGTAGTGTCTAGGGTTATGAATGTAGGGTGTAATGTGTAATAACCAACAAACATACAAACAAATAGTTTATTTTCCACAACCACCAACAGTACTACAACAATAACATACAAACGACACTTTAAAAGGCTATCTTATTTAAGACAGTGGTTGAAATTTGTGTAAATACAATTTTTTTCAATTTATTATCCTGATTCTAATTTATTTTGAACCAGGACTGACAATCAAAAGTGAAATCAAAAGAATCATTTACAACATTCCAATAACACAGTAGATCTTCTGTTCATACATACAATATTATTCTAATATAAGTGTGTAGTTGTATTATTCTACTTTGAGGTAATACTGGTATTAAACCATAGGTTGTTGGTTATAATCACTCCCTTTAAGTTATGTCTGTTTTCGTTTGTCACTTGTGGAAATATTAATACTAGGCACAGTTTTCTTTATTATCACTTTCTAGTTCTTTTAAGTTCTTTTAAGTTGAGCTGCCAGGTGCCGAACAAGAACTTGTCTTGGCAGGAGAATACAGGTAGAACGTTTCCTCTGCTCGCTTGACAATCTTTTCCACCTTTTTGATAGGCAATGGCCACTAGCATGGGCTCGAAGTATACAGATAGAGTCCTGAATCGAGCAGTTCTCAAGCGTTTGGCACTACATTAACGTCAGTACCCAGGACCCACATTTATTCAATGAAATACACAGTGAACGATGACTGGCACACTTTCGATCTGCCGTTCTGTCCAGGCTTTCGAGAAATATGGTTTTCACAGCACAAGCCTGATCTCATCGCTACTAGTCAAAATTTTGTTAGAAAATGGCGTCCCCAACTAATGCTTTTTCCCCAATATCAACTACTCTGGCCAATGATTATCCTTATTTCACTTGTAAACAAAGTCTTTCAAAAATACAATTCAATTTTCTACTACGTTACTCGGGTGATATATGTTTAGTACGAGGTCGGCCAATAATATTTCGTCTCACTTCAAATTCCACCCAATCCCCTGCATCGTACCATCTTAGCCTAGCTTTCACCTAATTTTTTCCCAAAAAATATGCGATCCAATCTAAGCAGATATGACTTGACCTGACAGTATCTCTGATTCTCTATGTATTGTTTTATCAATATTTGATTATTTAATGGACTATTTAGATAACTAACAACATATTCTTGGTCAGCAAGTCTTCAAGTACACGAATATACGATTTTTATGGGGCTATGTGGCTTGGTTCAAAATTCTATCTTTTTTTCTATGTTAGTTGTTTTATTTTTAAACTACCTACGAGAGCTTATGTCATTCGCAATAAAAGCTAAGCGTGTTTCCATGACCGTAGTGTCCACATTTCTAACTTTTTCATCGTATTGGGGAAACCCGCCTAGGGCAAAGCGTGCAAGTCGGTTGTAGAGTTAGAACCAATTTGAGACGTGATTTGCGTGTGTTATCTAGCCTTGCCCCTCCTTTCCCCAAATGCAGTTAGGCAAATATTTCTTAGAACTAGGAAAAGTGGGGCGTTTATGTCAAGGACGAATTTGAAAAATAGGGTACCGTTTTGTTCGGCTTATGCGTTTGCAAATAATAAGCTGAAGGCGTAGGCGACAACTTACGATTCTCGCCGAAAAGTTTTAGTACTATCTTATCTGGACTTTATGCACTATACTGTTATATTCTAATTTAGATATTGTATTTAGAAGCTCACCACACATCTCCCCACTTAGAACAGACAATCATATGTCAGTTCCTACTTTTAAATACACATAGATAAATTTACTATCTATGCCTGGTGACTACTCTGATGTTCGTCGTACGGATGTCTGCTTAAAAAATCAGCGCCAACATTGGTTTTGCTGGGAATGTATTCTATGGTAAACTGGTATGGCTGTAAGAGCAGCGACCAGCGTAATAATCTAGCATTTTCATGCCTTGCTTGTGACAGACATACGAGTGGTTTATGATCTGTTTGGATCTTAAATGATTTACCATAAAGATAAATCTGGAACTTCTTTATAGCCCATATGACCGCCAAACATTCTTTTTCACTTGTTGAATATTTTTGTTCTGCTGTGTTCAACTTACGGCTAGCATAAGCTACTGGGGTTAATTCCCCATCAAGTGAATTTGACCGTTGTAATAGAGCTGCACCCAAACCTATATTACTCGCATCCGTTCTCACAATGAATTCTTGACTCAAGTCAGGTAATTTCAAAATGGGCCTGCTTGTGAGCTTTTCCTTCAACTCTTGGTATGCTAATTCACACTGCGCTGTCCAAATAATTCTATCAGGATTTCCTTTGCGCGTTAAATCAGTCAATGGAGCACATATGGAGTTAAAGTTTTTAATATACTTTTGGTAGAAACCACATAAGGAGACAAAAGATCGCACATCTTTTTTTGTCTGTGGTCTTGGTGCTTTTTTCAACTTCTCCAGGTTCTTGGGGTCAGGGGTCATGTTTCCCTGATGTACTGTGTGTCCCAAGAATTCCAGCTCTTTACATCCAACACCGCATTTCGTCGGTCTAGCTGTCAAATTTGTCTCTCTCAGTCGATTAAACAACATATTCAGAGAGTTAATATGTTCCTCAAATGTTTCTGTTGCTATAAGTATATCATCCATGAAGTTGGTGATGCATGGATTATTCAGGGGATCCAGTAACTTTCTCATCATCCTCGAAAACACACTCGGTGCATTTTTCAGCCCGAATGGCAACATGTTAAATTCATAATGTCCTTCCGAGGTGCTAAAGGCTAAATAAGGTCTAACCTCCGGCTTTACTGGGATCTGATAGTAGCCTTTGCTCAGATCCATTTTAGAGAAATATTTAGCTTTATTCAGCCTGGAAAATAGCTGATTTGTATCAGGTAATGGATCCACCTGACCTTCAGTGACAGCATTCAGTTTCCTGTAATCTATACACAGTCTGTGTTCTCCAGAGGGTTTTCTCAACAGGACCACACTGGAGCTGTAAGGAGATTCACTGTGCGAGATAATCATTTCTCTCAACAGATAATCTATTTCCTCCTTCAAAGCTTTTTCCTTAGCGAACGGGATCGAATAGGCTCTCATACAGATTGGTGTTGGGTCTATGAGTTTCATATCATATTTGTTACCAACGGATTACTGGTGGCAATGAATATATATATATATATATATATATATATATATATATATATAATATTATATATATATATATATATATATATATATATATATATATATATATATATATATATATATATATATATATATATATATATATATATAGGAAGATATTTGTTTGTATACTTGTTATGTTGGGAAATATTTGGTAATAATATTTTGGGTCTAAGATTAGAACTCTAGTCAAAGGGCGAATACTCATTTTTTGCTTCGAGTGAAAGTAAATATGTAGTCGCCCCACTTGAATATAGTTGAAAGGTTAACATTAGCGCATGCCCAATGAGACGATTATTCGTCGTTGGCTCTTCCGTGAGGATGGACGAATCTTGAAGGCTGTCGGACAAAAGGGAGTCCGAAGTTTTTTCGTCATTGTGATTGATTCTGGGGAAAAGAGGAGTTTCTCTTAGTAGACTATAATGGTCGATACTTCTCCCAGAATATATATTTTTTACGCCGAGAGAATGGCGTGTGCTAGTACTAGTATTTTCTGAACTTAAGGTAAAGAAGGAACATTTTCTAAAAAACTTTACCTAGGCCTAACGACATCATAGATGTTATATCATCTTTATATATTTGATGGATCGTATGTAGACGATTCCTGTACTAGCAGCACTATGAGTGGACATATGTAACATTTCGTACGGGTATGGAAAACCCAAGATATTAGTTGAGCAAATGAACGGAGCTTTCATTTGTAGTGAGGAGATCTTTTTGGATGAACGCCGCTCACTGGGACCAGCGCCATTTTGAACCCCGCTGTTGGTCTGTTTGAATCGTCAGTCAGAGAACAGATATATCTTATTACCTGATGGCGATACCAAGACCTACATTGTATGAAGTCCACTCTTTGTTATTTGAGATTGTCAACCTTAAAAAAAGGACCCTGTTGAAGTTAGAGCCTAAAAGACTTAGCCTGAAAGACGTAGTCAGCAGAGGGTCTGTAAAGGAGCATTGTGATGACCATTATTATTGTTAACTCAAACTGATACGATTAGTCAGTGCAGATATGAAACGATAGACAATCAGAACTATATATGTGCTACTATCGTTCAATTATATTTACATGCTATGAGATTGCCAAATTGATGTTGCCACCCATTTGGTCAAGTATCCAATGATTTATTGTGTCAACCTGTTCCAATGACTGTCAACCGTGCTGTCAGAGTGTGTGTCATTAAACTGTCTAAAAACATCTACAGTAGTTCCAGCTATCATTGACTTCCAGCCGTGAGGGTATGAGTGCATTGTTACCAACTTGTCAACTCCACAGAACCATTCATCCCATTCGCGTTACTGACATTCATACTCACACTTAACGTCAACATCCCTTGCCAGGGCCTCAACACGTTCCGGACAAGGCGACCTGTTAACCTACACTGTGTTTAGGTTTGAGTTGACCACTTACTCTCATCAAGCAGACGAGTACATACAAACATTCATTCCATCACTAATACATAAAGAATGACATTTATCAACGGTGTGAAACATACACTTATCTATGTGATGGCCAGAAAAACGTGTTATCAATATTCTAATAAATTTGTATGCCCCGGTCGGTCGTTAATACATCTGTATGATTATCCAGAACCTGTTGAACTGTCTCCCTCTGATTTTTCGTTAAGTGCGTACTGATTTTTACCTGTGCAGCGGTCTCACAAGGGTGTAACGGATATTCATGAGAGGTGAGTGGTTCCTTTTTCATCTCCATTGCAACAGACAAGGTCAGTAGGTGTGTCTCTTCCTGGTTTTCTCTGTCCAGTTATTTTTTCAGGAGATTCACATGATAGATTTTCTCTTTCCCTTTCTTATCTATCTTATAATTTGTTCTAGACACCTTCTCTAGAACTGTATATGGACCTTGCCATCCAATTTGCAATTTATTATGGCTGCCGGGCAGTAGAAGGAGCACCTTCTCTCCCACAGCTAATTCTTGATCCTTCGCTTTCTTATTGTAATAGGCTTCATGCTTTTTCCTGGCTTGTCTCAAATTTTCATTGGCAAGTTTCCAGCCAGTTTTAAGACGAGTGGTCAGCTCGTTCACATATTGATATGATGAGGTAATATTTTCTTCTGCCTTTTCATCGGTCCATGTCCTTAACAAGGCTACATATGGACTTTTAAATTTGTTGACCTATTTTTCCATGCACCGGTATGGTCTCTTCCATTGGAAGCCTTATAGTGAGGACTTTTCTTCCTAGAATCATCATTCTTAAATCGACCACTACCAATTTTTCTCTTGGGGTTTTCACCCCACTTTAAATTCCTTGTGAGAGATCTTCTCTCTCTATTATTTCCACCCAGTTCACATGATTCCGACCGAGGGATTGTCGGCTTATCCTGGGGTAAAACATTTCTTTGTACTCGTTGCATAGTGGCCATTGTAAAACATCCAAGTGAAGACTGTCTGTGAAAAGGGGGCTCCCATTCCACTTTGTCTACATTATTAATTTTATTTTTCTTTCCATTTTCAGGCCTAAGTTTGCCCCGTGGCGTGTCTAGGTCCTGATCAATTTTCCCACTTGTGGGTGTTCCCTCATGTAATATGCCACATGCTTCTACAAAATTCTCATGTCAATCATTTCCTCGGGCCAATAATAATTTTGAGCAATCTTTTGGATGGTGGTACCTATTTTCTCATGGTCCCCATCTTTCCCAGCATGTAAGCTCCTTATTAACTCTGCCCTATACCTTTTAGGAAGTACCAGCTGTCCCTGACAATTGGATCCAGTTCCAGCCTTCCTATATATCAGTTTGTTCTTCATATAGAAGTCACTTTTGCCTGGAGGTGTATGACATTTGGACAATTTCTTAAAACAAGGCTTGAGGGTCTTATCCCCAGCCTGCGCCTTCCTGTTCTCCTCTGGAGGGGTATTTATCAGATTATCCTCCTCCTGTTTAGACTGTGATCTGGTCTGAAGCGTGGCCATGTACACAGGTCTCTTTTTACACACTTCGGTGTTATGGTTGTCCATCCGACACCAACTACAATATAATCTACCTTTATGAAAAGGTTTTCTGTCATCATATTTCCTTTCATTGAATTGTGGGGTTTTATTGTTATAGTCATTGCGTGGCCTATCAAAATATTGCTTACCTTTGTTCTGGTCTCTATGGTCAAACTTATTAAAGTTTTGTGGTGCCTTAAAATTGTCTACCTGTTTCTTTTTATTACCAACTACCTCTGCCTGGGCTGCCTGATACCTCTCAGCGACATTTAGTAACTCACCCAGCCTCTCTGCACCTTGTTCCATGAGAAACTTTCTCAGGTCTGGAGCCATGGACTCTCTTAGATGCTCAATAAGGATCATCTCCTTAAGATCTTGGGTTTTCCCCAGAGCAGTCCATTTCTCCAAGTAGGTCTGTAACCGTGCAGAGAACGGGTGATAGGTCTCACCCGACAGTAGTTTGGCATTCCTAAATTTTTTCTATAAAATTCTCCGTTCTTTTCGTATCTTAATAAAAGAGCCTGCTTTAGCATGTCGTAATTGTCTCGGTCATCTCTGCTCATCTTGGCAAAAACTTCATAAGCCGTTCCCCTAAGCCCTTGAGATAACTTGAAGCTCCACCTCTCTCTCTCTAACCCATATGTAGTAGCTAAAAGTTCAAATCTACTTAAGTACCCTTCGATGTCATCGTCTTTCTCAACAAAATGATCTACATGAAAACCCATAGCTGAGGTTGAGGCTCCCTGACTAGCAGTGGCATCTGAGGCAAAGGGGCTGGCACCATTTTCAGGAGCATGGCCTTGAATTTCTAACTCCCTTAGTCGTAGCTCATGCTCCCTCTGTAATCTCCTATCTTCCCTTTCTGCAGCCAATCTCCTTTCTTCCGCTTCTCTTTCTGCAGCTAGTCTCTTTTCCTCTGCTTCCCTTTCAGCAGCTTGTCTCTTTTCTTCTCTTTCTGCAGCTAGTCTCTTTTCCCCTGCTTCCCTTTCAGCAGCTTGTCTCTTTTCTTCTGCTTCCAACTTCTTCTCTTCATACTGGAGCCTTTTAATCTCTGCCTCCCTATCTGCCTCCAATGCCCTAGCCTCCTTGTCAGCCTCAATCTGCAACCTCTTAATTTCTTTGTCAGCCTCAATTTGTAACCTCTTCTCTTCAGCTATCTTCCTATCTTCCCTTTCAATATACTTGTCGCATTCTGACGTTACATATTGGATCAAAGCTTGACCCTCCATATTCATTTCTTTAGCAGTCTGCACAGCAGCAGATCGAAACTTTGCCAGATCAGCCATTTTGTACTATGCAACCTTTAAAATTTCTAACTATACAAATTTCTAATTATGGCTAACAATTTCTAATGATAACCAAGAACAACCACAGGCACTGATAGCTCAACCACTATTTTATTTCCACAAAAGGAATACTTTTAGTTTTATACTATCTGAGATTCCTAATATAATTGATAATATTTTAAGAATTTAAAATCCCAGAAGCGAACTACCCAATATAGCTGGTACTATAAGAAATTCAATCCCCAGGAGCGAGACCCCAATATATGTGGTGGGTTTTGATGTTATGAATTGTTGTTATGTATTATTATTGTATTAAATGAGATCAGCTATGAAGGTCCCTGCATTTAACAAATAGTATTTTAAACTTTCCAGAGTACCTTTCCGCTACAACCCTTTTGATCTCATTCAAAATTAATCTATATTATTATATAAAATGACTTCGTGTAGTGTCTAGGGTTATGAATGTAGGGTGTAATGTGTAATAACCAACAAACATACAAACAAATAGTTTATTTTCCACAACCACCAACAGTACTACAACAATAACATACAAACGACACTTTAAAAGGCTATCTTATTTAAGACAGTGGTTGAAATTTGTGTAAATACAATTTTTTTCAATTTATTATCCTGATTCTAATTTATTTTGAACCAGGACTGACAATCAAAAGTGAAATCAAAAGAATCATTTACAACATTCCAATAACACAGTAGATCTTCTGTTCATACATACAATATTATTCTAATATAAGTGTGTAGTTGTATTCTTCTACTTTGAGGTAATACTAATATTAAACCATAGGTTGTTGGTTATAATCATTCCCTTTAAGTTATGTCTGTTTTCGTTTGTCACTTGTGGAAATATTAATACTAGGCAGTTTTCTTTATTATCACTTTCTAGTTCTTTTAAGTTCTTTTAAGTTGAGCTGCCAGGTGCCGAACAAGAACTTATCTTGGCAGGACAATACAGGTAGAACGTTTCCTCTGCTCGCTTGATAATCTTTTCCACCTTTTTGATAGGCAATGGCCACTAGCATGGGCTCGAAGAATACAGATAGAGTCCTGAATCGAGCAGTTCTCAAGCGTTTGGCACTACATTAACGTCAGTACCCAGGACCCACATTTATTCAATGAAATACACAGTGAACGATGACTGGCACACTTACTATCTGACGTTCTGTCCAGGCTTTTGAGAAATATGGTTTTCACAGCACAAGCCTGATCTCATCGCTACTAGTCAAAATTTTGTTAGAAAATGGCGTCCCCAACTAATGCTTTTTCCCCAATATAAACTACTCAGGCCAATGATTATCCTTATTTCACTTGTAAACAAAGTCTTTCATAAATACAATTCTTTCATCGCTACTAGTCAAAAATTTTGTTACTACGTTACTCGGGTGATATATGTTTAGTACGAGGTCGGCCAATAATATTTCGTCTCACTTCAAATTCCACCCAATCCCCTGCATCGTACCATCTTAGCCTAGCTTTCACCTAATTTTTTCCCCAAAAATATGCGATCCAATCTAAGCAGATATGACTTGACCTGACAGTATCTCTGATTCTCTATGTATTGTTTTATCAATATTTGATTATTTAATGGACTATTTAGATAACTAACAACATATTCTTGGTCAGCAAGTCTTCAGGTACACGAATATACGATTTTTATGGGGCTATGTGGCTTGGTTCAAAATTCTATCTTTTTTTCTATGTTAGTTGTTTATTTTTAAACTACTTACGAGAGCTTATGTCATTCGCAATAAGAGCTAAGCGTGTTTCCATGCCCGTAGTGTCCACATTTCTAACTTTTTCATCGTATTGGGGAAACCCGCCTAGGGCAAAGCGTGCAAGTCGGTTGTAGAGTTAGAACCAATTTGAGACGTGATTTGCGTGTGTTATCTAGCCTTGCCCCTCCTTTCCCCAAATGCAGTTAGGCAAATATTTCTTAGAACTAGGAAAAGTGGGGCGTTTATGTCAAGGACGAATTTGAAAAATAGGGTACCGTTTTGTTCGGCTTATGCGTTTGCAAATAATAAGCTGAAGGCGTAGGCGACAACTTACGATTCTCGCCGAAAATTTTTAGTACTATCTTATTTTTGACTTTATGCACTATACTGTTATATTATAATTTAGATATTGTATTTAGAAGCTCACCACACAGATTACAGAATTAACGTGCTCACCAACAGCCAGCATTGTTTTCGCTTATCTGAATATCTTGGGAAGATTCCCATGTGATAGAAGCTTTACTACTCTTCTATCTACATTTCTGCCAAGAGTAATTTTGTGTAAAGATAGACTCCATTGAAGCCTATAATAGATACTCTTGAGTTTTGGCCACTGTTGGACCACTACTGCAAAGCAGGGGAGGCAATACCGTCACACCCTATGCCTTGTTTGTTTAAGTAGACTTTCTGGGCAAGTTCAATCAATCAATACATTTTAGCTCACCAAGGAGCACAGACATTCAACAAACGCACTTCAAATCCTCCTGACACATGACGTCAGCTCCAGTTCCGTAAACGTCTTCCTTATCATTTTCACTTTTGAGTCCACTTCTCTTCTCCGTGTTTTTTTTTTTTTTTGGGTCTACCTCTGCCTCTCTTTCCCTGGGGATTCCAGAACAAGGACTTTCTTCTACTGCTATCAACAGGTTTCCTTAATGTGTGTCCTATCCATCGCCTGCGTCTTCTTCACATCTCATGTTCCACCGTCACTTATCTAGATCTTGTCATCACTTCCACATTGACAACCTTGTTTAATCCCTCTATTCTACGCAAGTCCCCATTTAAGAAAGTCTGTAGCTTTTGGTTGTTGTTTTTATTGTTCTCCATGTTTCATGGCCATAGAACAGGACTGGGCTAGTTAGGTTATCATTTTATGGCGTCCTGTTTCAGTTTACACTCTATTTGTTCAATCAGCCGAAATATAAGTCAATGAATAATTGACTGTAGGCGAAAAAGTGTAAAAGGGTTAAAAATAAAGGCGCAAAACAATCTAATATAGATGAACAATTCAAGTATTTTATTTTTAGAATTGTTAAGTGTGCCCAAATCGCCGTCTATTTAATCTGTATTAGAATGAATCAGATTTACCT
Source organism: Oreohelix idahoensis (assembly GCA_024509875.1). Taxonomy (NCBI): domain Eukaryota; kingdom Metazoa; phylum Mollusca; class Gastropoda; order Stylommatophora; family Oreohelicidae; genus Oreohelix; species Oreohelix idahoensis. The sequence goes on from JAMPIV010001454.1 coordinate 1,515,870, forward strand.
TCCACCTTCACCCCCCACACTTTTTTCAATTTTTCTTGGAAAACGGGGAGGGCATGGAAGCAACCATTCTGACATTCAGACTTCTTTACACACAAAAAAGGGCCGACGATCATGTCAGTTTAAGCAGCGTAAAATCTTTGACAGATTGGAGAATGAATTGGCAAGCGATTCGTTCGAGAGTCAGAAAGAACACGCCCTGCCATGCCCTTTATTCAGGGGTTTAATCTCAACTAGAGGTTTCCTTACACGGAGTCATCAGTTCTAATGATATGATAGCTTAAAAAAACCATTTTTGTGAAGTGGAAGTAATAAAATAATGGATTAGAAATCATGTAACCAAAGTTCCTGAAGATTTACGAAAAGATGGGCAAAATTTCGTGTTAAAATAAACAGCAATGTAAACAATTCTTTCAGTTTATTTCTTGCCACTAATTTTAAAATTCTATATCTTTCGTAGGAGCGTCCGAGTGGCAAAATCTTCTTCGATCCTTAGCTCCTGACTGACAAGTCAGTCAGTGGTCATCACGCCAAGTGACGTATTGTATGGCAGCAACAAACTGTCCCCATTTTGATCGGTCAGTGGTCATCCATCGTGCCGTGCCCCAGCTCTGGTTCATGCTTTGCATCTCATGCTCCACTGTTCTCCGCCAGGTTGTCTTTGGTCTGGATTGGCAAAATGGTTAGCGTAATTGCGGCAGACATACCAGTCTCGAATCTAGGTCGCATGACTCCCCAATCTACCTAGTTGTAAAAATGTGTACCTGACTGCCTGCGCGTTAGAGGAGGCATAGGCAGCGAGAAAGACAAGTGGGTACTCATAAAACTGAAACCTAGTACAGGTAAAGTATCTAACACTTCACTCCGCAACGGCAGTATTTGCTATGAGATTACATTTACCTTCACCATTCGAAAGCCATTGTTTTTTTTTCCATAATTTAGTAATGACAGCTCGTATGTGGGTTATCAACGCGTAGATGTAAATGAACAGCCACCGTTTTATTGCATCTGAAACATCGATTACACTGGCTAACAAAAAAAAAAAAATTTTTCTTTCTCTAATATTTCTATGTTTTTCTGGTCAATTTTAATGCGCTGTTTTTAAATCTGCAAACCGTTTTTCTCTATCAGGTCGGGATCTCTAGAAATACGCAATTAAACTTTTTTAACAACGCATACAGTATTACAACATCATTCGTACAAGAAGTATAACAGTTATGTAGGCTTGAATTTCTTTGCAGTCGACTTTCGTCGGTGAATGGCATGTGGTACATCACGATGAAGCATCCAACAATAATCGGCAAGCATGGTCACACTCCACCATCCTTGATAACGTGACTCCATTACGGCGATATCTTGATGGAATCGTTCTCCATGTTCATCGCTGACTTCGCCAAGGTTGTCAGGGAAAAAGTCAAGATGCAAATCGAGCAAATGGATTTTAAGGGACATGTTACAGCTCATAATTCTGTATGCATCTATGCACTGCTTAACAATATGCACATAGTCGACAGATTTGTGATTTCCCAGAAAGTTATCGACGATCGATTTGAATGTCATCCTTGCGCGAAGTTCACTACCATGTAACAAGTTATCGACGATCGATTTGAATGCCATCCTTGCGCGAAGTTCACTACCATGTAACAAGCTCTCGAATTGTTTGTCTGCAATAACTTTCCTAATCTGAGGTCCTACAAAGATACCTTCCTTTATCTTTGCATCGCTAACTTGCGGAAACTTTTCTCGAAGATAAGTGAAAGCTTTGCTCGTTTTATCTAACGCTTTTACGAAATTCTTCATGAGCCCAAACTTTATATGTAACGGTGGTAAAATGATGCTGTCTTTGTTAACTAATGGCTCATGTATTACATTTTTATGCCCGAGCTGTACACGATCCCTGATAGGCCACACCTTTCTTGCATAATGTTCCTGTCTGTTGCGCTGTCCCATTCACATAGGAAGCAACAAAATTTAGTATACCCAGTCTGCATGCCCGTGAGAATTGCAATGACCTTTAGATCTCCACAAATCCGCCATTGGTAGTCATTGTACTTTATTTTTGCCAAAAGTATAGCCATATTGTCATAAGTTTCTTTCATATGAACAGAGTAGGCGACTGGAATTGATGAAAATAAATTTCCGTTACGCAGTAACACGGCTTTTAGACTAGTCTTGGAAGAGTCGATGAAAAGTCGCCATTCGTTGACTGTGTGCTTATGACCGAGGTGCACCATTAGACCGTTTACATCTTTGCAATAGCAAATGTCGTCATCCTTCTCAAAGTATTGAACAAGTTCTCTGTGTCTATGACGAAATTTAGATATCGGAGTATTGGTCGCTAAAAGATTCCATTCTTTGAGTCGCGAACCGAGTAAATCCGCTTGTCCTTTGGTAAGAGCGAGATCACGTATTAGATCTGAACAGTTAATTAAGTGAACACCATCATTCACCGGTATATAATCCGAGTCAGAATTAGTTTCTAAAGCAGGTAAACTATCACTTTCTGATGGTTCATTCACGTCCAACGGATATTGTTCTGGTGGAACTGGGATCGGACACTTGATTGGATCATGAGGCACTGGTTTCGAAACCGATTCAATATTTGGATAAACCACATACTTTCTAGTTTTAAAAGTGAAACCATGGATATTTGTCAAGCAGAAGTAACAATCAGTAGCGTGATTTGTCGGTTCACGCCATATTACTGGCACTCCAAAAGGCATCGACTTATGCTTCTGCGATTTTCGTAACCAACCTGCCAATGTATTTGCACAAGTCGAACAAACTGCATTTGGCTTCCAAGATTTATTTGCATCATCAACTTTCGAATCGAAATAAAGTTCATTTTCTTTCTTTAGTAATGGTGTAAAGTTTTTCTGGTGAACACGATCGGTAAAATATCCACACACTTAAGAGAACAGATCAGCCGAATTTCTACAACTTCTAGAAGCCATATTTCGCTCAGAATTATTTCAAAATACAGTAACTATTTGAAAAATAGCGTAACATATGTCATGCATCGTTTAGCAGTATAAAAAGTAGAATTATTTTGCATTTTATTAATTTTTAATAAGTTATATAGTAAAAATGAAATGGAGCAAATAACGGTTTCCCAAAAAAATATTTATTCACAAATATCTTAAGAACCCGATGTGATAGAGATAAACGGATTTCAAATTTGAAATCAGCGCAAGAAACTGACCTAAGAACACTTATTCTTATATAAGAAAGAAAAATATTGTTTGTCAGTGTTATTACTCTCTATAAGGTGAACAAAAATTAAACTATTTAGGGTGAGTCTTACTGGGATAGAAGACAAGAAGACAAAGAAATTATCTACCTTAGGATCACAAGGTCTTCGTTGGGGGCAAACTAATAGAAAACAGTCGAGAAAAGAAAGTGCGAACTAATCTACGTGCGTAACAAAAACAAACAAACAAAACAAAAACAATCAGAACAATATTGCTAAAGACGATCGCTACTGCACTATGGTAAATCCAAGTCGAAAATACCGCGAGAACACAGGGAAAAACTAAACAGAAATATGAAATAGTAGACACGAGAATTAAACAAATCAAGAAAAAGTGAAGGATGTGTCGTCCGGTAAACAAATAAGACAGTAATATCAATCTCAAGACAAAATAACAGTAAAATCGATGGCTCTGTAAATTTTTTGGAACTGCAGCTACAAGGAAAGTAGTTTGTTTTAATACGTGTTTTCACAGAATATGTGTCACTGAAGACAGCATGTCTGAAATTCTAGTGAACTACGTCTTTTCCATTCGATTACGGAAACAACGGCAGATGGATTGATTTGCCATTGCCCTAAAGACGCCAATAGGCGTGATGGGAAACAATGGCAAAGAAAACCTATCTGTTGTTGCCCTAAGACGCCACTAGGCGTAATGGCCACTGACTGCTTTGATGGTCGGTGGCTAAGGACGGAAGAAGAAGAAGAGACGTCTTTTCCATAAGCGGTGATCGTTAATAGTTTCGTGTGCCGCTTTCTCTGCAGATAATCAGCAGTTCACGATAGAACTAGCCGGACGAGTGCAAGAGAGAGAGAGATGAAGGCACTGGGAGAATGAAGCTGCTGATCGCACCAAGTGGTGATGTTCCCTGCGGCGCCACATCATATTGGGCGAACAGAAGCTCTCACAACAAGGAGAATAGAAAAGAACACACACCGAAAGGAACACCACGCAAAAAAAAAAAAAAACAAGCAGCTGAGGGCTATCACCTCAGAGGTGCACTCCTATAGTCAGTTTATGACTGAAGGGAGCTACTTCTAGAATAAAACTAATCATCATTTCATTTCTTTGCTTTTTATGGAGCACGGGGCCATCATTACATCTGGTCCCTTTGCACGAAGCTTGCATCTAACCTTTCATGTGCCTCGATTTTATCTGTGAACCGAAGTTTTGTAATAATTCGTCTTTCAAAACTAAATGTTCGTTGGAGACAATCGAAAGCCTCGATCACAATTTGCTCAAGGAAGACGTTGAAAATAGGGGGCGATAACAGGCGATCCTCCACTCACTCCAGGCGTGATGAAGAGTCATGCTGCTTTTTCCTGTTGTGGTATTATTTAACATACAAAAACCAACTGTTATTTATTCTGCAGTCGACACAACAACTATATGGCCTACCCAAGCTTTAATAATTGGGCGTAAATGTCTTTTAAACCAGTTGAGTAACATAGGAATTTTAATCACACTCCGGCCCCAAGCAATTTTTTTCAATTGTTGAAGTTTTCAACTTCGCACAGAACTCCACAGATTATTTTCGCACGAGCTGGCCCGCTTCGATTGCAAATTACGATTACTCTCATTTATTCTTGCATGTTTCTTATAAAGATTAAATTAACTTCGTTTCAGAGACATCGTTCCAGCTTCTCAATTTCATTAATCTGCCTGTACCGATTAGCAAGTTTCTTCGTACCGACCGGTTGATTAGAATGGAACTAGACGGGAAAAAAGAAAATACCCAAGGGGCTTCCATACGAGGACATAGGAAGGAAATCCATGAGAACCTTTAAAAAAAAGGAGAGAGATAACGTGATGCGATAGCTGAACCATGCAAGAAAGATGGTCAAGCTGATGACAAACATGCCCTACAGCGCCATATACTGAATCTCATTCGGAATGCATTATTGCAAACATTTTGGAATAAAGTGAAAAAAATTTTTCACACGTATTTTATATAGATTCCCTGCACTTTGTTCCGCAGTATGTTGTCATTAATTCCGAAACTTTTCTTGGTCATTGCAACATAAGATATCCAAAAATAAATCGGCTAATGAAACACGAAAAGACGTAGTGAAAAATGAAGGAATCAGGACCGTGGTAAGAACAGAACTAATGAATAAATCTGCAGAAAAACAAAGAATAATTTTGCCGGGACTTAGCCTACATAGCCAAAAGTATTGGTTAGCTACAAAAATTAGTTCGTCAGGAGGTCTCATTAAAATAAATGGGACAGTTTTGAAATAAGCCAGTCTCAAAGGTAATGGTTAGAGTAGCTCATGCAAAAGCACAGTGCCGTAAAATGAAACGTTTTATATGTAATATTTCTTTGTAAATGGAAATAAGATAGAGACTTTTTTTCAGTATTCTATCTAACCAATCTGTTAATATGGAAGCGAGTCATGGACAATCAGAACACAAAGAAGAAAGTATCTTGATGGAGTTTGACAGAAGAATGTTGAGAATACCACTGGCAAGCTAACGAAGAGTTATGTAGATGTTCTGAATGTGGCTAGTAAATAAAGGAATCTTATGACTCATATTAGAAGGAAACAATCCACTTTACTAGGCATATTATGAGAAGAAGAAATCTGGAATATATTGTGACAACAAGAATATTAGAACGGACAAAAGAGATAGATAACGACAAATAGAGAAGATGTGGACTGTTTAACATCATGTCATAGAAAGAAATGAACAACATAATTGATAAACTGCATTTGCGACAGGAAGTTGTGAGATATAATCACACACGCCAGATGGCATTGCACTTGAGGTTAGGACAACTTGTGAAGATGTACTCAAATCAACCCGCAGCACTGACGTATAACATCAACATGATAGGTATATAGAGAGTATAGAGGAAAGGTTCCAAATAAGGAAACTTATGTGGACTACATAATAGGGTGAGATAAACAAAGTATATAAGATGGAGATAACAGAGACGAAGAGATTATGTAATAAATTGCGATGACATGAATATTTGGTTTCATGACTTGTGTAAGGTTGATAAGATAGATTAAGATGAGATGCAAACTTTTTTTGTGTGACACATAACGCAAATTGAGAAGATATAATTTTGTTTTGTGTAGAGATAGAAATAATGTAAAAATATTGTGAGTTGTACAGATGATTGATAAGATAAACTACTTTTGAGGAAGAGTGTCACTTATTAAATCTAGAAATCTTAAAGTGTGAGAGACTAAATACATAGAGCAAAAGACCTTTTGGAGAGAAAGACGAAGAAGCAAGGAAGAATGAGGATAGAGTAAGGACAGATATAATACGGATAAGATGGGTTTGGAGAAAAGGGACAAATTTTATATCTAAGAGAGTTTTCTTTACAGGACGGGTAGTTAATGTAACAGTAGGAGTGATGAAGAGGAAAATCCGAGTCGAAATATATTGTTGAGAGTAAAGTTTTATGATAGATATTACTTACGTACTTAGTCGTTCCCCTTCTACCGTGAGGTGTAGAGGTTTGGAAGAGAGAGCGCCAGACTATCCTATCGGCTGTCTTCCTCCTGGCCTGCTTCAATTCTAGTCCTCGGTCCTTCAAAAATTGTCTAATGTTGTCCTTCCATCAAACTCTGGGTCGTCCTGGGGGTCTGGATCCCTGGCACTTTGTTTCCCATGCTTGTCGTGGTAGCCTCTTGTCGTATCTTCTCCCATTCTGCAGACATGGCCAAACCATCTTAGTTGGGAATGTTCTACTTGGGTCTGCAGGGGGTGGGATTTTAGGCTTTGACGTATCGTCTGGTTGCGGACCATGTCTCTTCTTGTTATTTCCACCACCTTCCTCAGATACCTCATTTCTGAGGTTTGGATCTGGCTTTTGTGGGTTGTAGTCATTGCCCATGACTCGCATCCATATGTCAAGACTGGGACATAGGTAGATCGGTATACAGCCATCTTCGTTTTCTTATCAACCTCTCTCTTGCTGAGGAATCCTCGATTTATGGCCTGAAAAAGTCTCCCAGCTGCTGCTTTTCGAGAGGCCAACTCTTCTTTGATGCCTCCCTTTCGGTCTATGATGGCTCCGAGGTATTTAAAGTGGTCGACCTGCTCCAGGATCTGTTCTCCCAGCTTAATCTGATGTCTTCTTTCTTCTCGTGATTTTTTTTTTTTTTTTTTTTGCGTACGCCAGCTATTACTCGAGTCGAAATCTCAGGTTAGTATGTCTAACCTGAGGTTGATTTTTACGTGAGTATCCCTCTTTTTTCTTGTACAGAGACAGGTGTCCCTCGCCATTTAGGCAGATACTCTCCGATTTTGGAGGTACCCATTAGAGCTGGGTCGGCTCAGGAGCCGCAGTCCCTGGTCGACGACACTCCTTCAAATGTGTCGCCAGGGCTCGAGTTAATCCATTCCAAATCCCGGTCGACGAAAAATCTTCAAATGTCCTCGCCCGGTTTTGATCCTGGTTCACCCGGTCGCCAGCGCAGTTTGGTAACCACTACACCAGCGCGGCTCCCTTCTCGTGATATCACCATTGATTTTGTTTTAGAGCTGCTTATGACCATCCCTCTCTTCTCCAGCTCTTCCTTCCAGACTTGCAGGTTAGATTGGAGATGTGCCTCTGATTTAGCAATCAGGGAACATCATCAGCAAATGCCAGCTCTGAAATACAGACCTGTTTCATCTTTCAGTACACCATTGAATACTTTCTTGTTCTCTCCTTGCATTCCTTGATGACATCGTCCGTTAGGAGTATGAAAAGATAAGGTGACAGGATATCATCTTGTCTTACATCAGTTCTTCTTCTTTGATCCTTAGCCGCCGACCGTCAAAGCAGTCAGTGGCCATCACGACTAGTGGCGTCTTGTAGGACAACAACAAATTGATTCCAATTTGCTCTGTCCGTGGCCATCCTTCGTACAGTGCCCCAACTCTGGTTCACCCCCTGCATCCCAGCCTCCACAGTCCCCCGCCAGGCCGCTTTTGGTCGGCCTCTCTTTCGCCTTCCCTCAGGGGTCCAAAGCACAGCTGTCCCTGTGATGGCACCGGGGTCTCCTCCGAGGACATGACCAACCCAGCCCCAGCGTCTGCCAGCTATGATGGTGTGCATGTCCTCTTGCTCGCCACGAGTAAGCAGATCTTGGTTAGTGATGGCATTTGGCCAAAAGATTCGGTAAATTTTTCCTAGGCATGCCGTGTGAAAAGAGGACAATCTCGACATCTCCCTCTCTGCAACTCTCCAGCACTCCGCACCACAGAGAAGCACAGAAAGCACACAACTCTGACATAATCCCAACCTTGTGCCTGTGCTGTACTCGGAGGACCCCCAGACGCTGCCTAGGCCAAAGAAGGCTGCTCTCTCCCTATTCATTCTGACATTGATGTCTCTGCCTGCCCCACCGTCTGGTGCCACCATGCCTCCCAGGTATGTGAAGGTATCTGCCTGTACCAATTGCTGATTCCCTACCGACATGGGCCCAGGGTTGCTTTCACCGAGCGCCATGACCCCAGACTTCCCCAAACTGATATTCAAGCCCACCTGCTGGCCAAACCTACTAAGTCTATCCGTTTTTTCCTGGATGTGTTGATGTGAATGTGCCAGCAGTGCAATGTCATCTGCACATCCCAGATCCTCCAATGTAGAAAATGCCGTCCATCTTATTCCTCCCGGACCGCCCTCCGCCGTCTGGCGCACCACCCAGTCCATGACTGTTAAAAATAGAGTGGTTGACAAGGGGCATCCCTGTCGCACTCCCGTCCTCACCCCAAAGGCCAGGTTGCTCTGCCCAACACTACACGTAAAGTTGGCATAGAGGCTTTTTATGATTGACACTATGCATCTTGGAATTCCATAAGCCCTCAGTATTTTCCATAAACTGTCCCTATGTATGCTGTCGAAAGCCTTTTCAAAATCAACAAAATTAATGTAAAGCTGTCTTTGCCATTCTGAGCACTGCTCTATAATGTTCCTGAGAGTGAATATATGATATACGCATCTCCTGTTCTTTCTAAATCCTGCTTGTTCTTTCCTCAGTTTGTGGTCTACTGCCTTTGAAATTCTCTGTATAATTATCCTGCCTAGTATTTTGCTGGGAACTGAGAGAAGAGTGATTCCTCTCCAATTATTGCAGTCTGCAAGATCTCCCTTCTTGGGCAATTTGACAATTATTCCTTTGTTCCACTCTGATGGTGTTGTCCCCGTTTTCCAGACTTGTGCAAATAGTGGTTCTAATAGTTCTGCTGCTAGCTCAGGGTCTGTCTTAAATAGCTCTGCATTTAAGTTATCTTGGCCCGGAGCTTTGCGTTCTTTAACACTTTGATTGCTGTGATGATTTCTTCTTTGCGTGGAATGTCTGTATTCACATCTAGATCGTTTTCCGCTTCAGGAACATTCAATTGCGCCTCTGGTGGTTCCTTGTTCAGAGTTTCTCTGAAGTGCTCTGCCCATCTTGTTTCCTGTCCCTCTGCTGTCATGATGAGATTACCATGCTTATCTCTTACTAATGTAATATTGTTAGCACCTCGTTTTCCGCTGATGAATTTAGTTATTTTGTATACTGTGCTTTGTTCATTTCTCAGTGCTACCTCCTCTGCCTGTCTTGCAAGATCGTCTAAGAAATTCCTTTTGTTGGCTCGGGTTTGGCGTTTAACTTCCTTGTCCAGCTGACTGTACTGTTCGCTATATAGTTGCTTTAACCTGGGGGAATTCGCTTCTGTTTTCTTTCTTTTCATTTCCTTTCTCATCGTTATGGTGTTTAATGTTTCTGGTGTTATCCAGTCTTGCTTCTTCCTTTCCTGGAATCCCAAGCATGATTTGCTGCTTTCTTTGTATATTGTTGAAATGGTGTTGAAATTCTGGTCTATATCATCAGTCAATGTCTTTTCCTGACTTTTGGCAAATCGATATCGTTTCTTTATGTCGGCCGCAAAAGCTTTTCTGGTAAGGGAGTCCTTCAATTTGCTGATGTCAAACCTTTTCTTTGTAGTTACAGTTGGTCCAGCCCTTCTTAGTTTCACTTTCAGTTTTGCTACTACTAAATGGTGATAACTTCCCACATCTGCACCTCTTCTTACCTTCACATCTTGTAATGCATGTCTCCATCTATCGTTAACCATGATGTGGTCTATCTGGTTTCTGTCCCGACCATTTGGTGATTCCCATGTTAATTTGTGAATTTCTTTATGTGGGAAGAGTGTTCCTCCAATGACCAGGTTGTTAATGCTACAGAAACTTATTAGTTTATCCCCATTTTCGTTTGCTGTTCCGCTGCCGCATTTCCCCATTGTTCTTTCATTATATGTATTGTGTGTACCAACTTTCGCATTGAGGTCTCCCATTACTATAACAAGATCGTATCTAGGTGTGTCTTCCATTTCTTTCTGCAGTTGTTGATAGAATTCATCCTTGACCTCCTCATCGCTATCATTCGTTGGTGCGTAGCATTGTATTATTGTAATGTTCGTGAATCTCCCTCTCAATCTTAATCTTATCAGTCTGTTGTTGATGGGTTTCCATTCCAGTAATGTTCTTTCTATTCCTTTCTGTAGAATAATGGCTACGCCTTCATTGTGCTGTCCATCCTCTCTTCCAGAGTAAAGTACTGTTTCTCATGTTGCTGTTTTAACTTTTCCTGCCCCTGTCCATCTGCTCTCGCTTATCCCTAGAATGTGTAACCTATAGTTTCTCATTTCTGCCGTGACCTGTCTTAGTTTATTTGTCTCGTACATTGTCCTAACATTCCAAAAACCTATTCTTGTATCCTGTTTTGCGGTCAGGACATCCGTTTTCATGTCAGTGGCTTCCTTTCGGCTTTCACCACTGACAGTCATACGAGCCACAGACTCCGAATGTCCATCCCGCAGCAAAGTTTGTTCATTTATTGTTGTTTCCGCAACTTCATTGTTTTTTTTACACAGACAGGGGTGTCAGCCCTATGCTAAAACCCCCAACCTAGAGGACCAGGGTACCAGCTTTTGTCTGACCCCTACCCACACAGACCAGTCCAGCTTGGTTGAACCTACCAGGAGTAAAACTCCCACTGGCATAGCACTGGGGATTGTCAGGGTACGCAAGCTGCCATACCGCTACAAGATATAGGTACCATTGATGGCAGCTTACACCAGTGGTGGTCCTGAACTCTTCGGACTTATGGTTTGCTGTCCTCACATAATTTCTGCAAGACTTTGAGAAGCTCTGTATAGCATGAATCAGAGGTGCTGGAATGTTCTTCTTTGCCAAACAGTCCCAAAGTTTGCTCCAGGGGACCCTGTCAAACGCCTTTTCTAGATCTTTGAAACAATGATGGATTCTAGAGTAGATTTTACTAGATGATAGATATTAATGGTATTTATTTATAGTCCAAGGGATTAAATCGAGAGAACGAGAAGAAGGGGTCAAAAGTAGTGTTGACGTCCCCTTATTTGCAGTGTTTAGTTTAGCTGAACTTGGATGAAAATTCTAAAGTTAAGTTTTTCGGTTTTGTTTTGGGGAGGTCACCTATGTCAGCGAAGAGACTTTGCGCTGAAAATTTACATTTCGGGTGAGCTGTTTGTGAGACAGTTTGTTCTATAATGTTCGAAAATAGTTGTAGTGGTAAATCGAAGTTTGATATTAAATCAATTAGATTTCAGACGCGATAGTGTTAGAAGCCCGTCTGCTTTGAGTTGTGTTAAAAACCGTATTCTAGAAGTGGCTGCGCATTAGAATTTATCATCGGACGATATGCCAATGGTTTTGGTTAATTTCTGTTGTGACAGAAAAAATGAACTATCGTCTAGTCGTCTAAATCGCAATTTATGCCACAATTATGTATGACAGTTTAGTTACTTATTATGAGGACACGTTGACAAGGTTTCAAGTGAGAGAAATTGTGTTTGTTTCGAAAACCCAGGTACGTTGAATATCTTTAAGTCTCATAGCAAATATAGAAGGCAGTAGACATGTTGACAGACTAGCAAGCAGAAAAATAAATTTGTAAAGCGACATCTCTGGCGGTAAGCCAGTGTCACTAAGACACGCCAAATCAGAGATCCTAACAAATAAGTCAGAAGAAATAAAAGAAACAATTGATCGAATACAAGGAACATTATGACAATTAAAATATTAACAACAGTGGTTCTCAAGCCATTACCACAATAACCACTAGAGACGGTTTGATTACAGAAGCAGTGACAGAGAGAGAGAGAGAGAGAGAGAGAGAGAGAGTAAATTCTGACATTGGTTTTATTACCTACTTAAATTTTACTGTATAAAACCTGCCAGCCTCACGAGGAAGGTTGGGCATATCATTTTTCCAAACTTTTCGATCATATAAATAAAGTTCAACATTTGACTGTTACTGCTGTCAGAGTGAAGTCATTCATCTACTGTTGAAATCATTAATCAATTGTCAGTACTGAACTGTTGTCGACAGGAGAGAAAGAAGTCTTTTCCTTTCTACAAATAAGCTGCTTCCTGTTTAGGCTAGAGATACGAAACCTATATGATCAAACCAGAGAAGTAGGAAATAATAGTCAGCCAGCTTACACACGGCCACAAGAGCATCACCAGCCTAACTGAAAGTATTTTACTGTGTGCTTAAACGGACTGCTCAGTTGCAATAACAGGTCTCAAAGCAGACCCAACAGGATTTCGCATCGAGTACAAGTTTGTTTTAATTCATAGCGCCAGGATATGAGCACAAATAAGGACGGTTGCCCTGAGCTGACCTCGACTAGTTACGCCTTCTGGTCAGTACGTCACCTGCGTGTATTAGCTGTCAGAGGAAAGACAGAGTTAACCGACAGCCTATCTCGGTTTAGGCGAGATTAGTTCGTTTGTGAAAATGGCGCAAGGATGGCGTCTTCAGAGGATTTATACTTTTTTCCCTCAATCTATGGGCAGAGACATAAAGACACTGACTTAAGTTTTTTTGTTGTTGTATTTTTCTCAAGCAGCTGAAGGATTGTTAGCTCTCAGTTTATTTTCCTTGTCAGTGTCTTACGAGATGGTTTTGTTTTCCTTGATGTATGAAGTTATTCAATTGTTGACATTGATTTGTTATTAATTATTATTTGTTGAGATTTTTTATTCTTTTCTTTCTATACAACCTAAAACAATTGTAATAAATTTTTATCTTTTGTTAATACGCTGTTCAAGACCTTTATCCATACCAATTACTAAGTAACTGTGTAAGCTCTTACTATTTCTCTGTCTACCAGTGAGAAAAAAGAGAGAGCGGGTGAGACTTATGACTTCATAAGTGAGTTGTGGGGCTTGGAAAGAGAGATATCTTTAATAGATCGTCTTCCAGGGTGTCTTAAGTTTCTCCCTAACTTTGCACATTATCTGTCTTTTCTCTATAGTTCTTGTAGTTCAATCCCATTGTTGAAGTTCACTCGAATATTCTTAACAAAATACTTCTAAAATACCCATCTTGTGTTTAAGGCCTATGTTCCTCATGGTGCTGCAGAGTAATGAATAAATGAACAAAAAATTATTCTTCTTCAACTATTCTTTGAAGTTCAGCATTATTTTAATTATTATACTACTACTATGTAATTTCTATAACTTTTCATTACGCTCCAGAAGGTCACATTTGAGTAAGGGAAGGCAAAGACAGCAAGGAACAGAATCAGCCAGTCCACTTCATAAAGCTGAGACCTAGAAAAGTGAAGTCTTTAACACTTCACTACCCTACGTTAGTACCTTCTAATTGACTACCTTTTTTTTCTTCTTTGTCTGTATTCCACATTTAGGTTGTAAATAACTGTAAAGGATAAAGGACTTAAAGAGACATTTTCCAGACTGTCAAACATGTGCAGGAAATCCCGTGTATTGGAATTAACTGCTTCTATGGTATCAGTGCAGAGGCGATGAAGGCTAATAATTCTATGAATCTGTACACAGCGCCACAGCCTGGTCTAACTGCCGATTTTTGCTTTCCTGTTTCAGCTGACCCTAATGGCTCTAAAGGTTAGCCAAGGGGAAATGGACGGGGAAAATAGAATGACGTAGGAATTTGTACGATATCCGAAATATTGGGATATACACCACATTAGCGTGTTCACTTGACTTTAATTAATATCTCTAACTTTTGCGTTATACAATACGAAAGAGTTCGAGAAGTAGGAAGCAAATTATAAACATGCTAGAAAGAAAGAAGGAAAGAAATGCAAGAAGTAAAGCAAGATAGAGAGATAAAAAGGCAACAAAAACAGAAAGAAAGAGAATACAAAAAAAAAAAAAAGAAATAAAGAAAGCAAGAAAGAGAGGCAATTAGAGAGAAAGAAAGCTAGAGAGAGAGGGGGGAGGGGGATACAAGGAACACATGCTGAATATGCATTGGATATAAGATGGACAAGAGTGCAAAGAATCCAGCGTTCAACAACAGCTGTGCCTCAAGAACAGTATATTGTCCTGTCAAGTATAACTGGACACAAAAATTCAAATGTTATGCAACTTATCTTATCTTCTAATTGTTACAAAAATATTCATAGAATGTATGATTTCTATATAAACACATTGGGAATCCCGCTGGTGCACTGAGCTGAGATCCTCCTTGTGTAATCTAAGGAGGGAGATCGCAACACTGATACGAGTTGTCCGTGTGCATCTCCCTTACTTATCTCCCTTACTTACTTGTTGGAAAGGAACTGGAATTTTAAAGAAACTGTTATATTCTATATATTTAGACCAAATCACGAGGTCCTTTATATGTGCACATGTGCCCTAATATAACCCACGCACTTAGTCTAGATTGAACGGTGTGCGCCTCGTCAAAACGAGACAAAACTTCTAAATTAAAAAAAAAAACTTTCATTAATTGTTTTTTTTATTAAAACTTGACATCAGAGCACTTGTATGCGGATACATAAAAACGGATGACGTAACAATACATTTATACTTTTGTAAACAATAGAATATCATAATTTATTAAATCTATCGATATGGGGAAAAAAATCAAATGTGTTATGAAACTTGCCTCTGAACTTGATACTACAGCATTTACATGTACGAGGATGAGAATACCTTGTAGTTACGTGTACAATCTGCCACATAATTTACACGGCTCATATAACGCAGTAGATTCATGATAACCCTTTTTTCCCATAAAACTCGAGTGTAACAGAATAAATGTCATTGCTGATCAGAATCGACGTCACTGCACTGAGGGCAAACCCATAGGTGCTCACTCTCCCTCAGCAAATATCGAAGGGTATGAATGTTAATTGTTCCTGTTGTGCGCTGGTTGTACACACGCCAGATGCATCCTCTCAAAAGTCCAGCTCTGCCAGTCTTAAGTATGATGCCAAATTCCAGCAATCTTAGCTTGATGATTCATCATTTGCAACGTCATTCTCTAAAAGGCGATCATTAATTGCCCTCAGTATCTCTCCCTTATCTACATCCAATGCACCTTCTATGGGTGCTCTTGAAGTCAGTCTGTAAGCTCTTTCATTTTTCGCGTAGCCTACCATTGCATGACCTGGACAGTAGATCCACACTAGTTCCGGAAGATTCGAGCATTCTATGGAGGTATTCCATTCATGCCGGAGCCATCCACTTTGGACCTCCCGAAGCATGGATTGTAAGTGTAGCCGCGTGCGGAGCACAGGCGATTTTATTGATGTTAAATAAGATTAATGATAATTTAGTAGATGGCATAGAACGACAATTATTAGTACTAGTTAGGTTTTTATTTTAAATTGCGAGGTAACTGCAGAACACAGATCATTGTAACCTGCTGTGTGTCAAAGTGATTAATAGATAGTTTGCACTAAGTGACTGAAATAGTTTGCATAAGCAGTGGTTCTCAAACTACTACTCGTCAAAAGTCAAGGGCCACTTAGAAAAACCTTGGTTGAAACCACAAAACAAATCTGATATAAACGTAATTGGTATCAGTTAAAACGGCATTTATTGAATACCAAATTGACATGTCACGTAAAGAAATGGAAACAGACATTCAAACGCAATGAAGCTGTGAAGTGTGTCACTGTGATAAAATTAACCGTGATACAACGTTAAAATATCTCCAAAGATAAAAAGTAGGGATAAAAATAATGCGTAAGTTACTCGAGTACATGATCGCCCAGGCCGCGGGTCACTACCCGCCATGGAAATTAATTTGCTAGACGTGACGGCAAAACGTTTACCCGTGGAACGGGATGAGAACGGAGATCAAAAGGAAAAATAGGACTGAACACGTGCTTGAAACTAGCAAGGCTAAAAAGACGCAATTGGGGGAAGGGGTGGGGGGGGGGGGGAAAGAAAAAAAAAATTCACGTCCCCAAGTTGACACAAGGTAAAGAAATCGACAAAAGGGACCTTAGCTATTATACGCAACAGTCATTTCTTGGACGCTTTTGCGATATTTTGTCCTTTATTTGAATTCAGCGGCAAACGCCTTCCAGAAGATGCTCGAACATATTTCAAAAAAAAAACAACTAACCTTGAAAAGTAACTTTTTCTTAATAATAATGTTAGGAATATAAAACCTAGCTGGCCGGATGGCCCATCTTGAGCAGAGAAATAATATGCTTTCATTTATACAGACGGATAGATAATAATGAAGATATTGACAAAAGACTGTGTTGTTCATATCAGCGAGCGATTGTATTGAAACAAAAACATGTCACTAATTTTCAAAAAAATTGCAGCCTTGAGACGCAAGTGCTAAAATCTAGTTAGAATGAAAGAGAGGGGGTGTTAGGGAAAGTTGTGGCTAAAAATAACTTTAAAGGCAAAATTGTGTAGGGGAAGGCAGAGTTGGTTCAAAAAACAAGTGTGTTTTTTTTTTGTGAAACGCAAGTAGAGACAGACGGACCAACAGACAATAATACATACTTGACTGAGGTATGACTGAATTGACTTTTAGTAGGGGTTTGAATTTGAAAAGGAAAAAAGGCGGTGATTGGCCACAGAAAAACATAATATCGGCGCTCAGACGCGCATCTTTGCCATTCATCGTAAGTTGTCCAGTGGTAGACACAGTAATTATTTAGTAGTGTAATTCCCAGAAGCTAATTGAAATATTTAGAGGGACGCCATACTAGAGCCAGCAGCTCAGCTGAGTTTTGCTAGCATATACTGTGTTCTCTATTCATAATTCTGGTAAGACTGAAAGTATTTCTTTGTATATTTTAATATTGTTTAATATTTCGAGTGATGTGATACTGCCATATCAAAATCTAGCCCTTACAACAAGTAAGGATTCGCTCTAGACCCCCAGCCCCAGTTCAGGGTCTAGAAACAAACAAAATACATAAACGCCAGCAAGGATTATGAAGGGCGGATCAAGTGTTGAGATCAGTGGAACATATCACCTATCCTATTCAATGGCAGGAAGCTAATGAACATATTTCAGAATATGTAGTCTTGGGGAACTTATACTATGTGAAACCAACTTGGTAAGATGTGCTGTATGGTCAGAGAGATCTGACCCCGTCTATGTGGTGTTGTTGTATAATGTTGAATGTAGAAGTGGCTCAGGAGGTAGAGTTCTGACACATGACCCAATACTTTTATTTCAGAACTGTGAGTTTTTTTATTTGGCACCAAAGTGGTGTCAAATGATATGTTGAGAAATCCAAGCGTGGACCCGTGCAGGCGAGAATTTTGGCAGAGCAGCCTATATAGCCCCCAAGCACGGAGAGGTGGGGCCACCAGATTCCAGCACCAGAACTACTCAGTCAAAGATACGTGACCGTCTGGCCTGCTGGAAATTCACCAAATTATTTCATAACTAACACCAACTATATTCCCATTAACTAAAACATACCATGGTGGGAAATAAACTTTGTATTCCTCCCGTCAGTAATGGACAATGTGGGATAGTTATAGACAGGGAGTGATGAGGCCACTCCATCAGCACATCCATTAATCGTTCTCCCAGATAAATTACAAATATAAACAGTATTAATATTAACTAGTCTTGTAAGATTCATATGTACACACCTTTCATTTATTATGCCATATATTCATGCATTTCATCCATAAGGTCAAAACCTTTCATATGTTCTGACCAAAATAAAACCTTGGTTCAGAACAAATAAACTTAAAGAAAATTTTAATATCCAAATTTTACACAGCTTGAGTTAGTTCAGTGTGTTATAAAGTTTATTAATATTATTAGACTTATTAAATATCTGTGTGTGTGTTTGTATATATTAATACAACACCTTACATTCAGTACCCTAGATTTTTAACGTAGCCACATTCATTAGAAAAAAAGATATGTGTGAGGTCGTAAGTGGTAGCAAGAAGGGCCTTCTGTAAATTCACAGCTACATTTATCTCAGGAGCCTTCACAGCTGACCTCATGCATCACACTAGGTGATATCACAACAATACAGTATCATCAAAAACCACTACATATATTGGGGGCTCGTCCGGGATAATTAGCTAAACTTGTAATATTAGGATCTCCTGGTGAGAGAATAAAATTAGGGGAACACGTTGTAAAAATTAAAAGTGTCCCTTAAAATTAAAAGTAAAATTAAATGTTGGTGAATCTTAACAGCCAGTGGTAATTAATTAGTTAACTGGCTAATTAGACTTATTTTAGACTATAGTAATTAGAATTACTTTAGTGGTTAGAGATTTATCTTGCTCATTGCTAAATTGTCTAAAAAGTATGGCGGAGCTGGCAAAGTTCAGATCAGCTGCTGTGCTAACGGCAAAGGATATGGGAATGGATGGTCAGGTTTTAATTCAATATGTAACGGCTGAATGTGATAAGTATATTGAACGGGAAGAAAGAAGATTAGAAAAAGAGGCTGAAAGAAAATTAGAGTCTGAAAGATTAGCTGAAGAGAAGAGGTTAGAGGCTGAGACTAAGAGGCTGCAGATTGAGGCTGACAAAGAGGCTAAGAGGTTGGAGGCAGAAGAAAAAAGATTGACTGCCGAAAGGGAGGCAGAAGATAGAAAGTTGCAAAGGGAGCACGAATTACGACCAAGGGAGCTGGAGTTACAAGGCCAGGCTCCTGAAAATGGTGCCAGCCCTTTTGCCTCAGATGCTACGCCCAGTCTGGGAGCCTCAATATCAGCTATGGCGTTTCATTTAGACCATTTTGTTGAAAAAGACGATGACAAAGTGGGGTACCTCGGACGTTTTGAGTTATTAGCTACTACATATGGGTTAGAGAGAGAGAGGTGGAGTTTAAAGTTATCACAGGGACTGAGAGGTACTTCTTATGAAGTCTTCGCAAAAATGAACAGAGAAGACCAAGACAATTATGACATGTTAAAGCAGGCTTTGTTATTGAGGTACGAAAAAAATGGTGAATTTTATCGTAAGAAATTTAGAAATGCCAAACTGTTGTCTGGGGAGACATACCACCAATTCTCTGCCAGACTGGAAACCTATTTGGAGAAATGGACTGCTCTGGGGAAGACCCAAGATCTGAAAGAGATGATCATGATTGAGCAATTGAGAGAGTCCATGCCTTCAGACATGAGATAATTTCTCATGGAACAAGGTGCAGAGAAGTTGGGGGAGGTTTTAAATGTCGCTGAGAGATATCAGGCAGCCCAGGCAGAGGTAAGTGGTGCTAAAAAGAAGCACATAGACAATTTTAAAGCTCCACAGCAATTTAATAAATTTGATAATAGAGAACAGGGTAATAAAGGTAGGACAAACTTTGAACGGCCAAGAAATGACTATCGAGACAGAAACTCACAGTTCAATGACCAAAAATCCAATGAAAGAAAACCGTTTAACCAAGGAAAAAGATGGTGTAAATGGTGCAAGAAAGATAACCATAACACCGAATTTTGTAGAAGGAAACCTTCAAACATTGCTGCAATGAAGTCGGGGACTCAAAGATTAAAGGTTAATCCTAATGGACAGCAGGAACCTTATCACCCCCCAGTTTGTGAGGATGTTATTTGTAATGGGGTCACCATAAGGTGCCTTTATGATACAGGTTTGGATTATGATTCAGTTGTGAAGTCTAGCCTAGTGGACCCAAGTCAGTATACCACAGAAACAGTGGAAATACAAGGGGCAACTAAGGACATACCACTCATGACACTTCCCATCGCAAGGATAACGGTGAAAACTCGCTATGTGGAAGGAGAAATCAGAGCAGCAGTGATAGATGAACCAATCTACCCTCTGATATTGGGGTGTAGATACGTCTTCTCGGGGAATCCCGAGAGACCTGTGATCATGGCGACAGTGCAGACCAGGTCACAGAAGAAGGAGGAAGAAGGTGAACCTATAAATGCTCATCCAGAGGAGATGAGGAAGGCGCAGGCTGAGGATAGGACACTCAAGCCATGTTTAAAAAAATTGCCCAAATGCCACACACCTCCGAGCAAGGGAGAGTACTTTGTGAAGAACAAATTATTATACAGGAAGACAGGAACTAGATCCACTGGTCACGGACAGTTGGTTCTTCCCAAGATATATAGGGCAAATTTGATAAGGAGCTTACATGTTGGAAAAGATGGGGACCATGAAAAAGTCGGTACCATCCGCCAAAAGATTGCTCGAAAATACTATTGGCCCGACGTAAATGTCGATATTGAGAACTTTGTAGAAGCATGTGGCATATTTCATGAGGGAACACCCACAAAGGGAAAAATGTGCAGGACCTAGAAACGCCACGGGGCAAAATTAGGCCTGGAAGGAAAACTAATTGTACTCAGGTAGACAAAGTGGAATGGGAACCCCCTTTTCACACCCAGTCTTCACTTGAATGGATTAACATGGCCACTATGCGACGAGTACAAAGAGTAAATTTTACCCAGGATAAGATGACAATCCCTCGGTCAGACTTATATAAACTGGAAGAACAGAAAAGCGAGCGAAGATCTCTCATAAGCAATCTAAAGTGGGGAGATAAACCTAAGAGAAAAATTGGTAGTGGTCGATTTGTGAGTGATGATTCTAGGAAGAAAAGTCCTCACTATAATGCTTCTAATGGACGGGACCCGATGGGTGCCATGAACAATAAATATGGAAAATTAAAAATCCAGATGTAGCCCTATTAAGGACCTGGACAGATGAGAAGGCGGAAGAGACTGTTACCTCATCTTATCAATACGTGAACGAACTGACCACTCGTTTGAAAGCTGGATGGAAACTGGCAAATGATAATTTGAAACAAGCCAGGAAGAAACATGCAGCATATTTTAATAGGAAGGCAAAGGACAGAGAACTAGCTGTGGGAGAGAAGGTGCTGCTTCTACTACCCGGTAGCTAGAATAAATTACAAATTGGATGGCAAGGTCCATATACGGTTCTAGAGAAGGTGTCTAGAACAAACTATAAAATTGACAAAAAAGGGGAAGGAGAAAGTTTATCATGTAAACCTGTTAAAGAAGTATCTGGACAGACCACTCCAGGAAAGCACCCCCTTACTGACCTTGGCTAACGCAACTCAAATGCAAAAGGAACCACTCACCTCACATGAATACCCATTACATCCTTGTGAAACAGCGGCACAAGTAAAAGTCAGTAAGCACCTGACTAAAAATCAGAGGGAGAGAGTTCAACAGGTTCTGGAGGAACATACAGATGTATTAACAGATAAACCAGGCCATACAAATTTGCTACAGTATGACATGAAACTGGTAGACTCAAACCCAATCTGTATGAGAGCCTATTCTATTCCGTTCGCGAAGGAGAAGGCATTGAAGGAAGAAATAGATTATTTGTTGAAGGAGGGGATTATTTCACACAGTGAATCATCTTTTAGCTCCAGTGTCGTTTTGTTGAGAAAACCGTCTGGGGAACACCGACTGTGCATAGATTACAGGAAACTGAATGCTGTCACAGAAGGACAAGTGGATCCATTACCAGACACAAAACAATTATTTGCCAGATTAAACAAGGCAAAATACTTTTCAAAAGTGGATCTTAGTAAAGGCTATTACCAGATTCCAGTGAAGCCTGAAGTGAGACCTTATTTGGCTTTTAGCACCTCGGATGGACATTATGAATTCAACATGCTACCATTCGGACTGAAAAATGCTCCGAGTGTATTTTCAAGGATGATGCGTAAATTGTTGGATCCCCTGAATAACCCATGTATCACGAATTTCATGGATGATATTCTCGTCGCCACAGAGACATTTGAAGAACACATTGACGCTCTAAAAATGTTATTTAATGGGCTTAGGGAGGCGAACTTAACTGCTAGGCCAACAAAATGTTGTATTGGATGCAAAGAGTTGGAATTCTTGGGACACACTGTATATCAGGGTAACATGACCCCTGATCCCAAGAACTTGGAAAAACTGCAGAGAGCACCTAGACCACAAACAAAAAAGGACGTGCGATCATTCGTGTCGTTATGCGGATTTTATCAAAAATACATCAAAGATTTTAACTCTATTTGTGCTCCTCTGACTGATCTGACTCGCAAGGGACTTCCAGATAAAATTATTTGGACTGCGCAAAGTGAATTAGCGTTCCAAGTCTTAAAGGAAAAACTCACTAGCAAGCCTATTCTCAAACTGCCTGATTTGACACAGGACTTTGTCGTAAGAACTGATGCAAGTAATGTGGGACTCGGGGCGGCTTTGTTGCAAAGATCATCTTCACCTGATGGGGAACTGAACCCAGTCGCTTATGCAAGCCGCAAATTGAATAAGGCGGAACAAGGATATTCCACAAGCGAAAAAGAATGTTTAGCGTTAATCTGGGCAATAAAGAAGTTTCAAATCTATCTGTATGGTAGGACTTTTGTGGTCCAGACGGATCATCAGCCCCTCGTATTCTTATCTCAGGCTAAGCATGAAAACGCAAGATTGCTGAGGTGGTCTTTATTGCTTCAACCGTATCAGTTCAGTATCCAATATATCCCAGGCAAATTAAATGTCGGTGCAGATTTCCTCAGTCGGCACCCCTGTGATCAAAATTAGAGTAGTGGCAGGCGTGAGGAGTGATTTTATCTATGTGTATCACTGGTTTTGGAACTTGCCGTAGGCATGTTTTCAAGTAGGGAGATGTGTGATAAAATTAACCGTGATACAACGTTAAAATATCTCCAAAGATAAAAAGTAGGGATAAAAATAATGCGTAAGTTACTCGAGTACATGATCGCCCAGGCCGCGGGTCACTACCCGCCATGGAAATTAATTTGCTAGACGTGACGGCCAAACGTTTACCCTTGGAACGGGATGAGAACGGAGAGGGTGGGGGGGGGGGGGGTGGGGAAGGAAAAAAAATTCACGTCCCCAAGTTGACACAAGGTAAAGAAATCGACAAAAGGGACCTTAGCTATTATACGCAACAGTCATTTCTTGGACGCTTTTGCGATACTTAGTCCTTTATTTGAATTCAGCGGCAAACGCATTACAGAAGATGCTCGAACATATTTCAAAAAACAACTAACCTTGAAAAGTAACTTTTTCTTAATAATAATGTTAGGAATATAAAACCTAGCTGGCCTGATGGCCCATCTTGAGCAGAGAAATAATAGAGCTTTCATTTATACAGACGGATAGATAATAATGAAGATTATTGACAAAAGGACTGTGTTGTTCATATCAGCGAGCGATTGTATTGAAACAAAAACATGTCCACTAAATTTTCAAAAAAAATTGTCAGCCTTGAGACTCAAGTGCTAAAAATCTAGTATAGAATGTAAAGAGGAGGTGGGTGTTAGGGAAAGTTGTGGCTAAAAAATAACTTTAAAGGCAAAATTGGGTAGGGTGGAGGGGCAGAGTTGGTTCAAAAAAACAAGTGTGGTTTTTTTTTGTGACAACGAAAGTAGAGGGACAGACGGAACCAACAGGACAATAATACATACTTGTCTGAGGTATGACTGAAATTGAACTTTTAGTAGGGGGGTTTGAATTTGAAAAGGAAAAAAAAAGGCGAGGTTGATTGGCCACTGAACAGAAAAACATAATTATCGGCGCTCTGACGCGATCTTTGCCAATTCATCATATGTTGTCCCAGTGGTAGACTCAGTAATTATTTAAGTGGTTGTTGCGTGATAAATTCTCGCAACATCGTTTTATTTCAATATCTATTTTATAACGCAAGGGCAACACCTGCTTGAAATTTATAGTCACTTTTCTCGGTAAGCATTTGTCTTCTCGCGTTGGTATCGAATGCAGTTAAGTTTGAGCTGTGGTCATTTTGCGCTGGACTGCGCATGACTTGTCTTGCTTCTTGGTCGATCGGTTTCCGCCCACCACTAGTGGAGTGAGCGATTTGAATGGCGAAAGAGATGCCTCGTTGAAGAGGGGATCTCCGCTATTTTTTGTTCTGTCAGGGATGTGTAGTCCTCTTAATGGATATTTCGTTTATTCGAGATAATACCTCTAGTGTTTCCCACATGTCGGGAGGCGTGATATTTCTGTGTATTTCCTGAAGGCAAGGTAAATTGACTTTTCATTAACTCTATCGTTTTTGGGTCGTGAGCGATTTCGATTCATAGCCTGTCTTCGAAAGTCGTCGTCACGAGATGTTTTCCCAGCTCACATGTCGCTGTATTGTACTGCATCGGTTGATGCATGTCCCAAGGACCATTACTTGCTACTTTGTTAAATGAACTAGGTTTGGAAAACCTTTATTAACTAGAGGATATTTTTGAGGACATTATTTATACTTCGGCAGACGTGTCTGTCTTGCTGAAGTCAAACTAAGGAGAGTGAACTGATCTCATACATCTGGTTATCTCCTGGCTGTTATAGAAAAGGATGGAGTTTTTCACCTGACTACATTTACAGCACTATGAAATATAACATGCATCTGACTCATCATTGTAATGCTGTCTACCGTCTATTGCTGTATTGAATGTTGCTGTGATAATGACTGTTTGATGTTCCTACATATTCGCGTAACCATTTTGTCACTGTGGCGTCCACAATAAATAATGAAGAAAAACGTCAACGGCTGTTACAAGAATCATTGACTTTATACGTCGTGAGTTTACTGACGTCCTATGTGGATTGCCCTGTTATTTTTGTATGAACATTGTTTGTCTGAACACATCTGCACACTACACAAAACCAGACATGCGGATACCATCCATCATCATATGGCATCACGCATCATTTGTTGGCCATTAGCTGGTTTGATACTGGTCCCAGCAAACACGGGGTCACTTACACACATTCGTATTCATCAAGAGAATTCATCAGAATCCCTTCAAGAAATTAACATCTTCAAGGACCAGTCAACATCTTCAAAAATTTTCCAAAGTACTCTGCGTTGCCGGTAAAAGTCAAAATTTCAACTTTTTGACGGAAACAAGAATTTGACAGTACCCGGCGTTGTTACATGTTGCCGGATAACTCGGACTGCTGTTATCTTTTACGCAAGTCAAGCAAGTTGCTGCTGTCAAGGTTCCAGTGCTGTCGTTTTTGTGAAGGTCAAGTGCCGGTTGAAACGGGTTGTTTTCTGAAGAAGGCCAAGTACCGATTTCCATCAACTTACTTTTGGATTAGAAGGTCAAGTGCCGAAACAACTCAACACACAGTATGTCAGAAGCTCTTGTACCATCGTGTTAGCAGTGGAAGCAGTTCAGATGTGCCATTATCGTTGGAGCTTCGCTCTTTAGGACGTTGATTGACATCCGTTTTTTCTGCTGTTCTACGATTGGAAGCCTATAAGTTAAGTGGCCTGTTTGTATGTAAACTGTGCCCTTATACTTCTGCTGAGTCTTCTGTGTATCATCTCATTCCATATGTTATATGTCTATATGTTATTCGTATATTTATATGTTTATATTTCAGCGGGTTCTCGGTTGGGTGGTGTCTCCGTTAGATTATGCCACGTCATAGAGGTCGTCTATTGTGAGCGTTTTCTGTAGGGTGAGCAAATTTCCGATACTGGAATTTGCTAAGCGACTTCTGTTGCTATTTATGTTAGCTGTGATGACATGTTTTAATATTGTTTTCGTTATTATTTCGCATTCTTTAGTTTTGTTTTGATTTGTTTGTATTTGTTAGCCTACTCTTGTCTATAATTTAGTTTCATACAACATTTTTGTTTATACACTGTGGTGTCATGTATTTTGTTTAATTCTATCGCAGATATCGTCACATTTTTTGTGATATTTCATTAATTTCTGCTTTATTTTTTGTTGATTTCTGCGAACGTTTTTGTATTGTTGCTGATCTTTGTTATTGTTTACATTGTTATTGTTTACATTGTTTGCATTGTTTACATTTTCAATGTTTACATTCTGCATGTGTTTACATAGTCATTGTTTACAGTTATAGTATTTAGTTAATGGGCTATGCTAATGCACTGTTACTACTACACTGATGATAAATGAATGATGAATAGTGTCGTGCACTATTGAATGAGAAGTGCACTTATGATCAAGAATTGATTGTTGATATTTCATATACAAGTTCTTTGATTGGAGACTTGTTTCCCACAGAGACTGGGATAATATAAGGTGATGTGAATATACAAGTGCTTAATTAAGACTTGTTACACTTAGGTTTGAAATAAATTAGTTAATTATTTCAGGTTTTGGACTCATATGTTAGACAACATGTCTACATTTGAGCACTTTATTGAGCAGGGTAAATTGCTTGGGAAGACTGGTGATAAGTTAGAAGAATTTGCAACTGCTCGATATGATAAAGCAATGGAAGCTGAACAAAAGAAACTGCATATGGAAGCTGAAAAAAAGAAACTGCAGATGCAGGTGGATGAAAAAAGATTCCAAATGGAAATGGAAAAACAAAAAAGGGAATCAGAAGCTGAGGAAAGAAAACTCCAGCTAGAAGCTGAAAGATTTCAAAAAGAGGCTGAGAATAAAAGACTTGAAAAAGAAGCTGAGAATAAAAGACTTGAAAAAGAAGCTGAGAATAAAAGACTTGAAAAAGCAGCTGAGAATAAAAGACTTGAAAAAGAAGATGAAAGACTTCAAATAGAGGCTCAGGCTGAGGAGAGAAGATTACAGAGAGAGTCTGATGAGAGGAAAGAGAAAGCAAAAATGGAACATGAAGAAAAGGTCTTAGCTTTAGAGTTGGAAAAATTGAAATTGATGAACATGAGTAATGGTAATGATTCAAACAAGGGTTCATCTTCTGGTAAGGCTAATAATGATACTTTTAAGATTAAGTTACCAACTTTTAGTCCTTCCAGTGATGACATAATGTTCTATCTGGACAGATTTGAACAAGCATGTACAGCTCATAACATAGACAAAGCAAAATATGTTTATCAGTTATCAGGGATACTGACAGGTAAAGCTCTAAGTATATTAAATATGGTGGATGAACCTGACAAGAGCAATTATGAGGTTGTCAGGGCCGCTTTGTTAAAGAAATATCAGCTTAACGAAGACGGCTATCGTCTACAATTTAAAAACATGTTACCTGAAAATGGAGTTGAATTCTCCGAGTTTATTGCAAGAATACGCATTACTTTCTCACGTTGGGTTGAACTATCTAAGACGGAAAAAACTTATGAAGGACTTATGGACTTAATACTTAGAGACAAAGTCATGTCGTCTGTCAATGAGTCTTTCCTTGCTTTCCTTCATGAACGTAAACCTAAAACAATAAAAGAAATGGAAGATTTCTGTTGCCAATACGTAACTGCGCACCCACACATAACCATGGGTAACTCTAAGGTGAAAGAAGGTTTACCAGTTGCTTCGGCAGCTCCGTATGGACAAAACTTTGCTCGTAGATCCCAACAAAATTTTGATAGAAAGAGTAGCGGTAATTTCTGTCAAAATCATGGAAACCAATTTCATGGTGATTCTTCTTCGAAGAATTGGAGACAACCTGATAGTGGTCGTTACTATCACCCTAATAATTATAGGCATTTCAAAAGAGGATATGGTTTAATAGAGGTTATTACTGCTGATGACCTTCAAATCCAAACAAAAATTGATTGTTTTAGCATTCAATGTGAACTTGATAGTAATTCGTGGAAAACTGGAATTTCGAATAATGAATAACAATTACAATAGAGACAATAATAACTGCAGAGATAATAATAACTCTGATAACTTCAGAGGTAATAATAGTCGGGGTAGATCTCAACACAAAAAAAAGAGATATCAGCAGGCTAATGCTGTACAACAGGAAACTGAGGGAGCCTGTAATCATGTTGTTGATAGTAAAAACTTTGACGCTGTCACTAGTTCTGCTTTTGACTTTGAGAGAGCAAACAAATGCCCCCAATGCAGTACTTTATTCGAACCGGGTACCATAACTACTTTGAGTTGTGGTCACCCACTTCCCGCTCTTCCTGCTGCTGTTGCGCATGACGGGAGGGGTTCTTTAATCCTACATAAGGGTCTTGTTAATGATACTCCGGTCTCACTACTTTTCGATTCAGGATGCACCACTATTGGTGTTAGACAATCGCTTGTAGATCCATCTTGTGCTACAGGAAGGGTTATTAAATGTGTCACATTTGGCGGCACTCTAGAAATATATTCATTCTGCTGTAATTCGCATTGCCACTCCTTTCTTTACTGGAGATGTGCATGCTTGTCTCTTACCTAATCCTATTGCGGACCTTATTATTGGTCGTATTCACGGAGTTAGGGAGTGTACCCCACAGCAGATTGCTGCTTGGGAAGATAATAACATGCAAGCTACAAATGCAGTAGTTACAAGACCACAAGCTCTACAAACACCCGAAACTTCACTGAATAGTGATAATGGAGTTGATAGCCAAGATAGTCACTTAGTGATTACTCGTGACTCTTTCATAAAATTGCAAGAAGAAGATCCTTCTTTAAAAAAATTCTTCATTCTTGCGAAGAAAGGTGATCCGAATCAGGATACAAATAGAAAATCTTGGATTGCAATGAGAAACGGCGTACTTGTACGTATGGTACAAGATTCGACTACGTCGGCACATTCGCAAATTCTTGTTCCCAAGGCATGAGAGTGCAAATATTGCAACATGCTCATGACTCGCAATGTGCTGGACATATGGGTTTTTCCCGTACGAAGTCGAGAGTCCTTGCGGCTTTCTTTTGGCCTTTTGTCAATAAGGACATTCGTATTTACTGCCGATCATGCAAGGTATGTCAGGAGGTCAAATCTAGAGGACCACGACATGCTGCGCCTATCCAGGCTGCTGACATTCCTATTCGGCCGTTCCAGAAAATGGCCATAGATATTATTGGCCCTTTTAAGGTCAAGTCGGCCAGAGGACATCAGTTTATCCTTACATGTGTCGATATGTGCACACGTTGGCCAGAGGCTATTCCTCTTAAGAGCATATCTACTACAGATATCGCAGATGCTCTTTGGTTGATATTTTCTCGCTTGGGGTTCCCCAGAGAAATATTGTCAGACCATGGCACTCAACTCATATCTGACACTATGTCACAGGTAATGTCTACCTTACATATTGAACGATCTCTCAGTAGTATCTACCATCCTATGTCTAATGGGTTAGTTGAGCGTCTGAATAGAACGCTCAAGACTTTGCTTGGTAAGATAACTGGAGATCATCCTCAAGATTGGGACAGGGTTTTACCCGCGGCTCTCTTTGCCTATAGAGAAGTCCCTAATGAACACACAGGATTTTCTCCCTTCGAACTTGTCTTTGGCGCGCGTCCACGCGGCCCTATGTCTTTATTACACGATCTCATCACTGCCGATGATATTAGCGATGAAACTCCATCCTCATATGACTATGTCATTGCTCTTAGACAAAAGATCATTGAGGCATGTAAGCTAGCAACTGCTTCATCAGAAATTGCTAAAGAGAAGGCAAGGCAGTTTGCTAACAAGAATAGACGTCTACGACAACTTTGTCCAGGTGACAAAAGCATTCGTCTACTCCCCAGTAGGGAAAATAGACTTCTTATTGCATGGAAAGGTCCGTATGCAATAGTCTCTCGGCGTTTCGATGTTGACTATGTGGTCGATATTGATTGGAAAGCATAGAAACTTTCCACATAAACATGCTTTCGGAATTTCACGAACGTCGGACTATTTGCTGCACTTTTTCCAGGGCAACGGATGATGCTCCTTGCACCTCACGGTCATTATTATCCTGTTTGTCATACAGGATTGAGGTAGCTAACCTTCTCTGATGTTCAACCTTCCCCTTCCAGTGGTTCCTTTACAATCCACGGAATCTAGGAAAAACGTTTCTGTTTCTCATAGTCTTTCTGGTGACGAACATCGACAAGTCTCGTCGATGTTACAAACATTTCAGGATGTTCTCACTGACATTCCTGGACACACAGATGTCATAGAACATGACATAATTCTTACCGACAATAATCCAATTAGGGTTAGGCCGTATAAAAACATCTATTCCTATACACTTTCAGTCGCAAGTGGAAAAGGAATTGGATGAAATGATTCAATTAAATATAATTGAACGATCGACTTCACCATATTCTTCTTCCATGGTTATTGTCCGGAAGAAGGATAAGAACATACGAATTTGCGTTGATTATCGCAAATTGAATCAGGTCACAAAGTTCGATGCTGAACCGATGCCTTTGTTAGAAGATCTACTGAATTAGACTTTCTAATTCTAGATTCTTCACTAAACTTGACTTGTCTAAAGGTTATTGGCAAGTGCCTTTAGCAGAGCATGCCAAACCTCTTACTGCTTTTTCTACACCTAGGGGTCTATTTCAATGGAATGTTATGCCTTTTGGTCTCATGAACGCCCCTGCCACTTTCGTTCGCATGATGCGTCGAATTCTGTCACATCGTTCGGATGTCATCGCATACTTAGATGACATCTGTCTCTTCAGTGATACCTGGGAAGATCACTATTTAGGGTTTATATGACTTACTGTCCACTCTACGTGAGAATAATTTGACAGCAAAACCTTCTAAAGCTTTTGTTGGTTTTGGTGAAATCTCTTTCCTGGGTCATCGTGTTGGTCATGGTCTCTTGAAGACAGAAGACCACAATACTTCCAAAATACTGAACATCTCTGTTCCTAAAACGATGAAACAAGTTAGGAGTCTCTTAGGTTTAATTCAATTTTATGGGAGATTTATTCCAAATTTATCTTCGATCATGGCACCTCTCTCAACATTGTTGAAGAAAGGTTCGCCTAATCTGGTCCGTTGGTCTGAAGAATGCCAATCTTCACTAGACCAAATCAAGAATATATTTTCTTCTCCTCCCATCTTAAGATTACCTACTCTTGATAGGACTTTTGTTCTTCGGAGTGATTCTTCATCCACTGGGATTGGAGCAGCACTGATGCAAGAATATGCAAATACTCTGCATCCTGTTATGTACATTTCTAGAAAACTAAATGCGGCAGAGAGGAACTACTCGGTTTTAGACCGTGAGTTGTTAGCGATGGTTTGGTCAATTCTAAAACTACAAAGATTCCTCCTGGGCGCACATTTCATTCTAGAGACTGATCAGAAAGCTCTTACAGCTATTCAGACTAAGAATTTGAAGAGTTCGAGATCCACTCGATATGCTATAGCTCTTCAACCTTTTCACTTCACGGTACGAGCTATCCGTGGTGCGGATAATGTGATGGCTGACATTTTGTCTAGATGCCCACATGACTCCAACTAATACTTCTGTCCTATATTCTTATATATTACAGAGTCATAACACACCTATATTTCTACAATAGATTAGCACATCGTGTACTCACTTTATATGTACACAAGCTATCGTGCTTAAGAGTGTTATCATCTTCATGTAGTGGTGTCATGAATGTATTGTCTTGATGGGTGTTATTACTAAAGGTAATTGTATGAGGCCAGCTGTGAAGGCTCCTGAGATAAAATGTAGTTGTGAATTGTCAGAAGGCCTTTCTTGCTACCACTACGACCTCACACTTAATTTTTTTTTAATGAATGTGGCTACGTAAAGTGTCTAGGGTTATGATATGTAGTGTGGTGTAATAGGTTATAGATATACCCACAGATATTTAACAAGACTAATAATATTAATAAATGTTAAAATACACTGAACTAACTCACGTGTGTAAAATTTTTGATAGAATTATATTACATTTATTTTGTTCTGGTTCAATTTTTTAGGTTGACCAGAACTTAAAAGGATTTAGAGATTATGAAAGAAATGCATGGAATATTATATCATAAATGCAATAGTGTACATATATATGTACTATACTAGTTAGTTTTATTAAAATGTTCTAGTAGTCATCTACTTGGGAGGATAGTTAATGTTTGTGCTGTTGGGGTGGCCTCATCACACCTGTCTATATTGACTACACAGTGTCCAGAAAATGGTGGGAATTTTTAGGGTGTGTTAGTAACTACAAAGGGTTGGTGAATGTCCAGCAGACCAGAGGCTCACTCATCTTGTAGTTGTAGCTCTGGTGCTGAAATCTGTGGTCCCACCTCTCCGTGCTGGCGGGCAATAATGGTGGTCTCTGTCACAAGTACTGCACAGATACACTCGAGTAAAGTCACCAACTGAATAGACACTGCTTTGTTGACAACAGAAACTCACAGCTCTGCAATCAAAGTATGGGCCATGTGTCAAAATCTATTCTCTACCCACGTCTGGACACAACACTGACACAACAACCACAATCATACAGACAGGTCAGATCTCTCTGACCAAACAGCACATTTACCATGGTGGTTTTACATCAGATAGATCCTCCCAGACTATAGATTCTGAAAAATATTTA